>SJYV01029592.1:194180-221702 GCA_006410875.1 Neotragus pygmaeus
GCTGAGCACCGAAGAATTGATGCTTTTGAACTGTAGTGTTGGAGAAGACTCTTGAGAGTCCCTTGGACTGCAAGGAGATCCAACCTGTCCATTCTAAAGGAGATCAGTCCTGGGTGTACTTTGGAAGGACTGATGCTAAAGCTGAAAACTCCAGTACTTTGGCTACCTCATGTGAAGAATTGACTCATTGGAAAAGACTCTGATGCTGGGAGGGATTGGGGGCAGGAGGAGAAGGGGGCGACAGAGGATGAGATGGCTGGATAGCATCACTGACTCGATGGACATGAGTTTGGGTGAACTCCGGGAGTTGGTGATGGACAGGGAGGCCTGGCGTGCTGCAATTCATGGGGTCACAAAGAGTCGGACACGACTGAGTGACTGAACTGAATGTCACCTAGATTAAAACAAAGTTGAGTATAATATCATGTAAGAAACGAGTCGCGTCTAGGTTCGATGCAGGATACAGGATGCTTCGGGCTGGTGCACTGGGATGACCCAGAGAGATGGTAGGGGTAGGGAGATGGGAGGGGGGTTCAGGATTGGGAACTCATGTACACCCGTGGCGGATTCATGTTGATGTATGGCAAAACCAATACAGTATTGTAAAGTAAAATAAAGTAAAAGAAAACCCACAAAACACAAGTTGAAGTTCTACTTCAGTAGCGTTATTCTTTGATTCTAGTGTCACTTAGCACAGAGAATGTCACTCATAGGTGTTTTGTGTTGAGAAAGAGTCAAGGATAATTATTCAGGGTTATACATGCACAAGGTCAGTGATGGGTATGGAAAATGGTATATGGGAATCTGTGTTACAGATCTAGGCTATCATCATTAGTAATGCTCCCAAGAAATCAGGAAAGTCAATCCTAAAGATCTGAAGCATTCAAGCCTGTGCCAAGGCACAGTGCCTTGTTCAATTGGAATAAGATAGGTTACTGCAGTTGCAACAATTATTATTATTATTTTAAAATATAAATTTATTTTAATTGGAGGCTAATTACTTTACAATATTGTATTGGTTTTGCCATACATCAGCATGAATCCATCACAGGTGTACACAGGTTCCCCATCCTGAACCCCCTTCCTCCTCCCTCCCTGTACCATCCCTCAGGGTCATCCCAGTGCACCAGCCCCGAGCATCCTGTATCATACATCAAACCTGGAATGGTGATTCATTTCACATGTGATATTATATGTTTCAATGCCATTCTCCCAAATCATTCTACCCTTGCTCTCTCCCACAGAGTCCAAAAGACTTTTCTATACATCTGTGTCTCTTTTGCTGTGTTGCACACAGGGTTATCGTTACCATCTTTCTAAATTCCATTTATATGTGTTAGTATACTGTATTGGTGTCAGTTGCAACAATTATTGTCTCATTCAAGTCAGTGATCCCCAGCCTTTTGGGCACCAGTGACCAGTTTCATGGAAGACATTTTTTCCACAGTTGGGGTGGAGATTGGGATGGTTTTTTTGGGATGATTCAAGCACATTGCATTTGTTATGCCCCTGACAGGAGGCAGAGCTCAGGTGGTAATGCCAGCAATGGGGAATGGCTATAAATACAGATGAAGTTTTGCTTACTTGTTCATTGTTCATCTCCTGCTGTGTATATTTTTAACAGGCTGTGGACTAATACCCGTCTGTGGCCTGGGGGCTGGGGCCTATGTTCTAAGCCACAAGACCCTTGGGTGTGTTGTACTAGTTATATATTTTTTCCTAAGATACTTTAAAATAAATACAGAATTATATAAAAATTGTGGTTCCTACCTCCTCATATTGCCCATGAAGGAGGATGGCTGCATACATTTAGCTCAGGTAACCTGTAGTAAAAGCATTCATTTAAGGAACTATAATATTAAGAAATTTTCATCTACATCAGGGTTTTTATTGCAGTTTTGTGTATGAGAAATTTCAGAGAATGGTTTATGTTTTAGGATATTTCAGAAAAAATTCTGAATCTTATCCTTAATGTATTTCTTCTATATCTCATTTATCTGAAATGCAGAAGTAGATACTATGTTGGTACTTGATAAGGCAGTGGAAATGATTCCTGAAAGTGTCTGAAAGTCCCTGTCATTGAATATTACTTTTTAAACCAGTCATTGCCAAACCAGAATTAAAGATAGAGCATATGTCTTAGCTTGGTATCAGTCTTCTGAGAGCATTAAGAAGGCTTCAAAACTCTCTACTCTGCAGCTTGTAATAGCTTTTAGTATAAAAACAGCGGCTTTGAAACTCTGCTGTAAAGGTTAGAAATGAGAAGACCTCCTTGAATGATCTTAAGATCTTGTAAGAAATCACTTGGCTGTGTCACTTCTATCAATAAATGACCTTCCAGTGAGCATGGTTAAAATACAGTATCAAAATCTAAAAGCTAGAAGGCACTGGCTTAATAAAGATCATGTTTGGAAGTACTTTTATCAGGAAAGAGTCTCAATTTTTTTTCACCAGTCAAATGTATATCAAACCCAGTCTCCAACGACTTCTTTGAGTTCTACAATTCTTATAATATTAAAGACTTGGAGAGCTAAGCTATTTCTACTGCCAGTTCCCCCAGTGGATGAGGGGACAAAAATTATTAGAAATGCCTGTCTTAAATTTACCAGTTAGGGATTTTAAAATGCTTTCTCAAATGAATTCAACAATCACTTATTACTAGTGGGGCTATCGCTAGTAATCTTACTAGTGGGGATATTATTAGTGATATTACTAGCAATGGGGATATTACTCGTGTCATCTGACTTTTGTCCTAGAGATATTCTCTGTTGAGGAGGGAGACAGGCATTTACATAATGCAAGCCAAGCTGTGATAACTGATCTATAGTGATTTAAAATGGGAAAATGTGGGAAAGAGGAGGCAGTGATTAATTCTTTTTGGTGGATGGCCTTGAGAAGTAACACTTTGGCAGAACTTTTGAAAATGAGGAGTTTGCCTTTTGGAAAATGAGTATGAGCCACTTTAGGTGGAAGGAACTGCTCAACTGCTCAAATATAGTAGCTTGGTCAAGGTTGGATGAGTTACCTGTGGGATTGGAGGTGGGTGTTGTTAGGAATGAGAGGAAGAGCACTGGAGTCACTTGGGAAGGCCTTTGAATTACACACTGGGAGTTTGGATTTTATATTGTAGAAGGTAATGAGCCATCAGGAACTTGATAGTGGAATGATATCATTCAACTGATTTTTAAAGATAATGGGGAGCAATTTGGAGGCGGGTGGGGTTGGAAGCAGAAAAAGTAGTTAGGAGCTTATGCAGTCACCTGAGATGTTATACAGAGTTAGTTTGGGGGAAATGAAGTGAGGCCGATTGAATATGGATTGATAGGACTTAGCTATTGAGGGACATGTAAATAAATAATTTATTGTTGTTCAGTTCAGTTCAGTCTCTCAGTTGTGTCCGACTCATTGTGACCCCATGGACTGCAGCATGCCAGGCATCCCTGTCCATCACCAACTCCCAGAGTTTACTCAAACTCATGTTCGTTGAGTTGGTGATGCCATCCAACCATTTAATCCTCTGTCATCCCCTTCTCCTGCCTTCAATCTTTCCCAGCATCAGGGTCTTTTCCAATGAGTCAGTTCTTCGCATCAGGTGGCCAAAGGATTGAAGTTTCAGCTTCAGCATCAGTCCTTCCAATGAATATTCAGGACTGATTTACTTTAGGATGGACTTNCTCAGTTTCCTGATCTATAACTTGAGAGCAATAAAAGAGTTTATCCATATGGACTATCTGAACTGTTGAGGACTTCATGTGACTTTTTTTTATTAACAGAATAATAATAATTGATGTTTCCCTCATTAGAGTTTCTGAACACTTTGGTGTGTATCTATGGCAGCAGATCATTCATTCATTCAACAAACATTTCCTGGATCTCTAACATGTCCTAAACATGTGCTGACTGCTCAAATGACAAGGAGGAAGAGAGATTGAGTTTGGTTCCATGTCTGCTGCCCTCCTGAGGTTGAAAGAGATCTTAAGAGTTCATAAAGTCTCTCGTTAGGCTTAAGAACCCTCTACAACATCCCACATAGATGCGTGACCTTGGCCCACACTCTCCTAGTCGTGACTATGAATGGTGATCCTCTTCCATAGACCCCTCTGACCATGAGAACCTTCATACCTGTGCTGAGTCCTGGCTCTTTCTCTGAAGCTTCCCAGGCTTGTTCACTTTCCTCTCCCACGTTGCACCCCATTCGGGATTCTCAATGGCTAACGTACTCTCATTCAGCCTCCTCTGTTGGACAGGATGGATTTTAGACCCCACACACTGAGTGACTCTCCCCAGAATGGGCTCAGGTATATCTCTTCCCTCTCTAAGTGGAAACCAGCCAGGGGCCGCAACCCTGGGACCCTTCCTTCAACAGTCATGGCCTTGTGTGTGGAGGCGGGGAGGTGGCAGGATGACCTCTGGAAGACAGAGACAGAGCTCCTTCACTGTAATCTGGAACGTTCTCTTACCTTCCCAAGATGAAGAGAACAAAGCGACTTCCCAAACCTTCTTTAGGGAGCCCATTCTGATGCAGCTTGTTTCCATCAGAGGCAAGAGTGCTGAACTGGTTTGCCATTCCCTTCTCCAGTGGACCACATTGTGTCAGAACTCTCCACCGTGACCTGTCTGACTCAGGTGGCCCCAGATGGCAGAGCTCCCCACAACCGACCCCAAATGCGCAGGGTTTTGTGGAACCATGAACTTTTTGACACTATTGGCGGACATTGTGTGGCCCTCCCAGACCTGGCTTTCAGAAGCCTCAGGCTGTCTCTTCCACCCTGGAGGGCAGTCCAGATCCCTGTCGGGGTTGTTTGAATGAAATTCCCAACACCTCTGAGCCTCAGTTTACTCATCTGTCAAATAAAGATGATAACAGTGTTTAACTCGTCAGGCTGTGGTGTATCACAGGACTACAGGCGGGAAAAGAGTCAGAAAGCGCTCAGGACTCAGTAAGTGCTCAGCCACGCTGAGCGTGGCCAGGTTATCCGAATAGACAGAAGCTGTCCTAGGTGAACTAACATTCCAGCAGCGTCATCAAGATCCGGATGAAAGGAAGAAAATGAGCATGGAGGGAGGCTGTGAGCTGGAAGAACAAAAAGAACAAAACATTCGGGCATTGATATCTGACAACTGGAGCTGTTCTCTTCAAAGATGACTGCCTGTCGTGCCTATGGATGGGGACAGGAGAGAAGCCCGAGGGCTTCTGCTTGTCTGCGGCATTCTCCTGCTCCTGCTCCGAAGCTCCACAGTGCTGTGCTGGGTGGGGCGCAGGGCCCAATCGACCCAGTGTGGATTTCAGTTCTCCCAGTAACTGACTGATACCAGGAAAAACTCACACCACCTCTCTGAGCCTCTGTTTTCTATAAAATTAAGAAGAAATCTATTCCCTTCTAAGATCATTGGGAAAGCTAAAGGTCTGTTCCTTACACACATGCCTGGCGTATATTGGGTGTCTGGTAAATGATCGCTGCTATTGTCTGAGCATCATTTTTGTGGTTATAATCTTAAGTATTACTGGCTTTCAAAACCACGAAGAACCTGAAAGAAGGAGGAGCTCCTCCCCTTTCCTTTCTGTGGTTTCTCTCTGGAAGATGCATGCCAGAGTACCCTCCCTCATATGCTCTCCCTCTCTCTCTCTCTCTCTCTCGGGCTCTTGTCTTTTTTCGTGCCCTGATAAGTTCCTGAGAGGGCTGGGAGCTGGGATTGTAAACTGCCAGATTTCATACCCTGCTCTCATCCCTCTCTCCAAAATCTTATCAAATATTAAAAGCTGTGAAATAGGAGGCAGGTTTTTAATCATTTTAATCACGGCATTCCTCAGCCTGCTCAAAAGGGCTCGAAGGAATTGATTCAGAAGTGGTAATTATCCTTGCGGCCCTGTGCCAGACTCCAGGTCAGCACTGGGACCAGTGCCAGCGACAGATGGCAGGCACCGGGGAGGGCTCCTCCCGGGTGGGGGCCCCGAACAGGAGATGCCTCGTGGGAGGAAAGGAAGCTAAGTCATCCCAGGTTAGGCATCAGGTTTCCAAATGTACACCAAANTCTTTCCCAGTATCAGGATTTTCCACAAAGAGTCGGCTCTTCATGTCTGGTGGCCAGGGCATGGGAGCTTCCGTTTCAGCATCAGTCCTTCCAGTGAGTTTTCAGGGTTGATTTTCTTTATGATTGACTGGCTTGATCTCCTTGCTGTCCAAGGGTCTCTCAAAAGTCTTCTCTAGCACCACAGTTTGAAAGCATCAGTTTTTCAGCTCTCAGCCTACTTTACAGTCCAACTCCACATTTGTACATGACTACTGGAAAAACCATAGCCTTGACTAGACAGACTCTTGTCAGCAAAGTGATGTCTCTGCTTTTGAACATGCTGTCTAGGTTTGTCATAGCTCTTCTTCCAAGGAGTGAGCATCTTTCAGTTCCATGGCTGCAGTCACCATCTGCAATGATTTTGGAGCCCCAGAAAATAAAATCTGTCACTGCTTCCACTTTTCCTCCTTCTACTTGCCGTGAACTGATGGCACCAGATGCCATGATCTTAGTTTTTAGTTCCTCTTTACTTACGGCCAGTGGTTATCATCTACATATCTGAGGTGGTTGGTGTTTCTCCCAGCAGTCTTGATTCCAGCTGTGATTCTTCCAGCCCAGCATCTCACATGATGTACCCTGCATATAAGTTAAATAAGTAGGGTGACAGGATATAGCCTTGATGTACTCCCTTCCCAGCTTTGAACCAGTTCATTGTTCTATGTCCAGTTCAAACTTACTTCTTGACCTGCATACAGGTTTCTTAGCACATAGATAAGGTAGTCTGGTATTCCCATCTCTTCACGAATTTTCCAGTTTGTTGTGATCTACACAGACTTTAATGTGGTCAATGAAGCAGAAGTAGATGTTTTTCTGGAATTTCCTTGTTTTTTCTATGATCCAGTGAATGTTAGCAATTTGATCTCTGGCTCTTCTGCCTTTTCTAAACCCAATGTGTACATCAGAAAGTTCTCAGTTCACATACTGCTGAAACCTAGCTTGAAGGATTGTGAGCATAACCTTACTAACATGCAAAATGAGCACAGTTGTCCAGTAGTTTGAATGTTCTTTGGCACTGTCCTTCCTTGGGACTGACCTTTTCCAGTCCTGTGGCCACTGCTGAGGTTTCCAAATTTGCAGACACACTGACTGCAGCACTGTAATAGGACCATCTTTTGGTGTTTTAAATATCTCAGCTGGGATTCCATCACCTCCATTAACTTTGTTCATAGTGATGCTTCTTCCTAAGGCCCACTTGACTTCACACTTCGGGATGTCTGGCTCTAGGTGAGTGATCACACCATTGTGGCTATCCCAGTCATTAAGATCTTTTTTGTATGGTTTTTCTGTGTATTCTTGCCACCTCTTCTTAATCTCTTCTGCTTCTGTTAATTCCTTACCATTTCTGTCCTTTATCATGTTCATCCTTGCATGAACTATTCGCTCGATAGCTCCATTGTTCTTAAAGAGATCTCTAGTCTTTCCATTCTGTTGTTTTCCTCTACTTCTTTGCATTGTTCATGGAAAAAGGCCTTCTTATCCCTCCTTGCTGTTCTCTGAAACTCTTGTGTTCATTTGGGTATGTCTTTTTCTTTCTCTGTTGCTTTTTGCTTCTCTTCTTTTCTCAGCTGTTTGCAAAGCCTCCTCAGACAGCCGCTTTGCCTTCTGAGATTTCTTTTTCTTGGGGATGGTTTTGGTCAGTGCCTCCTGTATAATGTTGTGAACCTCTGTCCATAGTTTTCCAGGCACTCTGTCTACCAGAGATCTAATCTCTTGGATCTCTTCATCATCTCTGCTCTACCAGAGATCAAATTGTGAACATCTGCTGAATCATAGAAAAAGCAAGAGAATTCCAGAAAGACATCTACTTCTGCTTCATTGACTACACTAAAGCCTTTGACTATGTGGAGCACAACAAACTGGAAAGTTCTTAAAGAGATGGGAATACCAGATCATCTTACCTGTCTTCTGAGAAACATGTATGCAGGTCAAGAAGCAACAGATAGAATTGAACACGAAACAATGGACTGGTTCAAAATCAGGAAAGGAGTACATCAAGGCTGTATGTTGTCACCCTGCTTATTTAACTCCAATGCAGAGTACATCATGCGAAATGCCAGGCTAGATGAATCACAAGCTAGAATCAAGATTGCTGGGAAAAACATCAATAACCTTAGATATGCAGATGACACCACCCTTATGGCAAAAAGCAAAGAGGAACTGAAGAGTGTCTTGATGAAGGTGAAATGAGAGTGAAAAAGCTGGCTTAAAATTCAACATTCAAAAAACTATGATCAATATTACTCACCCTTAAAAAGAAATGCATTTGAGTCAGTTCTGATGAGGTGGATGAATCTAGAACCTGTTATACAGAGTGAAGTGAGTCAGAAAGGGAAAGATAAATATCATATTCTAACACATATATATGGAGTCTAGAAAAATGGTACTGAAGAATTTATTTACAGGGCAGCAGTGGAGAAACAGACTTAGAGAATAGACTTATGGACATGGGGAGAGGGGAGAGGGTGAGATGTATGGAAAGAGTAACATGGAAACTTACATCACCATGTGTAAAAAATATAGCCAATGGGAATTTTCTGAATGGCTCAGGAAACTCAAACAGGGGCTGTGGATCAACCTAGAGGGGTGGCATTGCGAGGGAGATGGGAGGGGAGTTCAAAAGGGAGGGGATGTATACCTATGACTGATTCATGTTGAGGTTTGACAGAAAACAGCAAAATTCTGTAAAGCTGTAATCTGTAATTCTTCAATTAAAAACAAAACTGAGATCGTGACATCCGGTCCCATCACTCCATGGCAAATAGAAGGGGGAAAAGTAGAAGTGCCAGATTTTATTTTCTTGAGCTCCAAAATCACTGCAGACAGAGACTGCAGCCATGGAATTGAAAGATGCTCACTCCTTTGAAGAAAAGCTATGACACACCTAGAGAGCATAATTAAAAAGTAGAGACATTACTTTGCCGACAAAGGTCCATGTAGTCAAAGCTGTGGTTTTTCTAGTAGTCATGTATGGATGTGAGAGTTGAACCATAAAGAGGGCTGAATGCTGAAGAAGTGATGCTTTTGAGCTGTGGTGCTGGAGAAGACTCGAGAGTCCCTTAGACTGCAAAGAAATCAAACCAGTCCATCCTAAAGGAAATCAATCCTGAATATTTATTAGAAGGATTGTTACTGAAGATGAATTTTGGCCACCTTATGTGAAGAGCCAACTCATTAGAAAAGACCCTGATGCTGGGAAAGATTGAAGGCAGGAGGATAAGGGGACGACAGAGGACAGATGTTTGGATGGCATCACTGACTCAATAGACATGAAGTTGAGCAAGCTCTGGAAGATGGTGAAGGACAGGGAAGCCTGGCATGCTGCAGTCCGTGGGGTTGCAAGGAGTCAGACACAACTGCGTGATTGAACAACAACAACAACTGTATAAGGGATTTGATTTCGGTCATATCTGAATGGGCTAGTGGTTTCCCCTATTTTCTTCAATTTAAGCCTGAATTTTGCCATAAGGAGCTGATGATCTAAGCCACAATCAGCTCCAGGTAGTGTTTTTGCTGACTGTGTAGAGCTTCTCCATCTTCAGCTGCAAAGAGTATAATCAGTATGATTTTGATATCAACCCTTTGATGGTGCCCATGTGTAGAGCTGTCACTTGTGTTGTTGGGAAAGGGTGTTTTCTATGACCAGTATGTTCTTTTGACGAAACTCTGTTAGCCCTGCTTCATTTTGTACTCCAAGGCTGAACTTGCCTGTTACTCCAGGTGTCTCTTGACTTTCTGCTTTCGCATTTCAGTCCCCTATGATGAAAAGGATGTCTTTTTTTGGTGTTAGGAAGGTCTTGTAGGTCTTCATAGAACCACTCAACTTCAGCTTCTTTGGCATTACTGGTTGGGGCATAGACTTGGATTACTGTGGTGCTGAATGGTTTGCCTTGAAAACAAACAGATCATTCTGTCGTTTTTGAGATTGCACCCAAGTACTGCATTTTGGACTCTTTTGTTGACTATGAGGTCTACTCCATTTCTTCTAAGGGATTCCTGCCCACAGTAGTAGATGTAGTGGTCATTTGACTTAAATTCCCCCATTCCCATCCATTTTAGTTCACTGATTCCTAAGATGTCAGTGTTCCGTCTTACCATCTCCTACTTGACCATGTCCAGTTACTTTGATTCATGGACCTAACATTCCAGGTTCTTCTGCAATGTTGTTCTTTCTAGCATCGGACTTTGCTTTCACCACTAGATACCCCCACATCCCAGTGTCATTTCTGCTTTGGCCCAGCCGGTTCGTTCTTACTGTAGCTATTAGTAATTGCCCCCTGCTTTTCCCCAGTAGCATATTGGACACCTTTTGACTTGGGGGGCTCATCTTCTGGTGTCATATCTTTTTGCTTTTTCACGCTGTTCATGGGATCCTCATGGTGAGAATACTGGAGTGATTTGCCTTTCCCTTCTCCAGTGACCACGTTTTGTCAGAGTACTATGACCTGTCCATCTTGAGTGGCCCTACATGGCAAGACTCAGCTTTGTTGAGTTACCCAAGCCCCCTCGCCATAACAAGGCTGTAATCCATGAAGGGGTACTTTGGGGACTCACTCCCAGGTCATCCATTCTCGCTGCCTTTGTTTATTCACATTCTGATTTTAGCTGATAACACTGAATGTGGCAGGAGTGACTGAAACAGGATTTCACGCGACAGAAGTGAAGTTTAAGATGTGTTCCCAGAAATGCCTTGCCAGTGGTGTGGAACCCCTGCACCGTTCCTTCAGCTTTTAGAGATTTACCTCATGGTAACGTCTCTGATGTTGTAGACTTGATGCATTACTTAAATGCCACATTGTTACTTACTATTCTTATTTATCTCATCCCCCTAACAAGATTGTAAGTATGGTCAATGTCCTGTTTTATTTATTTCTATTTACCCGCCACGGTATCTTTCCTAGTAAATATCTGTTGGTTTGATTTCAGTCTCATTTTCTTACAACATTTTGTTCATATGAGGAAAATGCACATATACTTAAGATCCCACATTTGAATGTGAGGGCCGATGCTCCCAACCCCCTTTCTTTGTGTGGCTCCTCTAGCCCTGCATTCATCTACGTGGAGGCACAAAGTCTTTCAGCACCTTCTCCGGGTTTCTACTTTCCTCCCTCATCTGTAGGCAGTTGAGAATGAAGGGAATTGGTTCTGCCGATGGGTTAGGTTGCCTGGAGATGGCCTGATCCACTGGTTTCCTTGTGATTATTTTGTTTAGAAGCTTCTGAACTGCACACAGGTCTGCCCACTCTCTGGCCTGAAGGAGATAGCATGGAATTGGCCAAAAGGAACAAGATGGAGGCGGGGGAGCCAGAGTGGGGTAATCAGAAAAGCTGAATGCCGAGAAATGAGGTTCACTGCCTGAAGTCACTGTGAAATTGGTGGGAAGGATAGCATTGCAGCCTCCGCCTGTGGCTGATGCTTGCTGGGTTTAGTAATTGTATTCCGAGTAGCATTTAGGCTGGCATTTAGACAGGCCTAGAATGTGAATTCTTGCAGGGGAGGCAGCCAACACAATCCTGCTTTGTTCCAGTTCTTTGAGGACTAAGGAAATAATTTTTAAAACAATTCTCTCCTTCCTGGGCTGTCACTTGTTTGTTCTGAGGGTTTCTCAGTAACTCTTTGGGCTCTGTTGCTTTTAAATTGTATGCTCCTAACCACAAACAGTGGGGTCGCAAAGAGTCGGACCCAACTGAGCGACTGAACTGAACTGAACCACAAGCAGAAATTGGTAGGAGGGACAGTTTGGGTTTATATGAATGACTGGGGATGTATTAATTGTGACATTCTCTGTATGCTGGACACTCATAAAGGGCCCTGGATCAGAGCCTCTCATTCACTGTTCCTTTAGGCATCCATGCAATAAACACATTCCAGGCCTTGGCTTCGTGTCCAGGACCATCCAAAGAACTGTTTGGGTTGGGAGAGAAGTGAAAGGCGTGAAGCTGTGGTGAGCATGCAGTCATATTAACAATGATTGGTGCCATTTATTGAATCTGTTTTTCTCTGACCAGAGACCACGCTAGCGATATCACAGATATTGCTCAGTTTAATCAGCCAGCTTCTCTGGAGTGCTTCTGGTCTCGGCACTGTGCCTGGGCCTGGGGTATGGAGCTTGGTCTAGCAGGAAAACAGATACCATTAAACAAATGGCCACAGGTGTGCGAGAGTGCTTTGTCACTCTCAAGGGTGCTCCTTCCAGCAGCATCCAGACCACCTGCATGCAGCTTGTTACAAATAACAATTGTCGGGCCCACCCAGGTACACTGTATTTTAGTAAGATCACTGAAGTTTGGGAAGCATTGGCCAGCAGACTGGGATTATCTTGGTCTAAAGTAAGAGATGAAGGACGGCCTCTCCCAAGCAGAGACTTTTATACTGAGATGTCATGAGGATCCAGCAGGAAAGGCAACAGGTGAGGCCAGGGTGGAGCGAGCCCCAGGCGGCGGCAACAGCCTGTGAGCCCGTGGGGCTGTGAAGTCCAGCGTGGTCGCAGAGCAGAGGGCTAGGCGGGGGCCAGGACGGGGAGGCCTGGTAAGAGATTGAGATCAGTGAGAATGGATTGCAGAGATGCTGTCCCCAGGTATCAGCGAGGCAACCAGAGCTCAGACAGGCTGACTGCGTGGCCCGCAGCCACACAGTAATTCCCTGGTAAGCTAGCAGAGGCTGTGCTGCGTGTCCAGGTCTCTAACTCCAAAGCCCATTTTATGANGCAGCCACACAGTAATTCCCTGGTAAGCTAGCAGAGGCTGTGCTGCGTGTCCAGGTCTCTAACTCCAAAGCCCATTTTATGAATCACTGCCTAGTTTTGTCCTCTCAGATCACTAATAAGACAAAAATATATACGCAGTATAATTTTTAATGCATCTTTGTATAATTTAGGATTTAAAGACTCTTGTAATGGCTTAAATAAAACTAGATAATTAAATTTGGAATAAAATAATAAAATCCATGAGCTGAGGGGAGATAGAAATTCCACTTGAGCACAGATTATTTTTTTCCCCGCTGAGTTTCTTAGGAGGATCTTAAGTATCCTAAGTATCTGAGGAGATACAGAATAAAAGGAGACACTGTCACTCAGTTGTGTCCGACTCTTTGCAACCCCACGGACTGTAGCCTGCTAGGCTCCTCTGCCCGTGGGATTCTCCAGGCAAGAATACTGGAGCGGGTAGCCATGCCCTTCTCCAGGGGAGCTTCCCGACCCTGGGGTCGAATCTGGATCTCCTGCACTGTAGGTGGATTCTTTACCATCTGAGCCGCCAGGAGAGCCCTGTAAGTTGTAACCCTTATCATCTGAAAAACCTGAAGTAGACCTCTTCCTCAGGAAGCACCTGTTTCTTTTTCCTGTCATTAGACTGTAAGAGGAAGCATGAAACTATTAATTTTATCGTGAGGGCAAAGCGCTCTGTGATTAAACTGGGGTTATGCTGCTGAGCTGAGGGACCCCTTCCTTTCTGTCTGCTCCCAGGGTGGGAGCAGGGCTCGTGGGGCTGGAATGTAGAAGGGAGAGACAGGTAGGGAGCGGAGAGACCAAACACAGTCAGTTGCTCCACATCTCAGTCCAGAAAGGTGAGGCTCGAGGACGAGCTGTGTGCCTGGTCCTCTCCCAAGAGTCTGATCGTCTCCCAGGTTCCCTCGTGTGGTTCATGGATTTCTGAGAGGTCAGATTGCAGGGGAGAAGAGAACACAGTCCCCTGTCCTTGGTGTTGTTGGGGGGGGGTCAAAAGAGATGGGAGTCCTGGGTTTCAGGGCACTGTAAAGCTATTGGGAAATGTGACCTTTAATCTGAGGTAGCTTCCAGTCTAATGGAAGAGACACATCCCCTGCCTTCAGACAGCTCCCAGTGTGATGGGGGAGGCACAGTTCATGAAATCCAGACTGAAGGGGAGGGAAGACCTGCCCCAGGGAGGCCCCAGGCTGACGGGAGAGAGAGAAAGCCTAGATACAGGAGAGTAAATAAGAGCAGAGGGACCAAAGGTACCAAAGCCATATAAAAAGTCACATTACTTAAGTCTCCATGCTGCCACCAGAGGACTCTGAGATGTTCGCTGCTTCTTGCCTTCTCCTGGCTGCAAAAGCAGCAAGCGCTCATCATACCTGCAGAATGGGAAGCTGGTGAGGTCAGTCATTTCCGAGATTGTGCCCATCCTAGTTGAGCCAGTCTCCTCTGCCTGTGGCTTGTTTTAGGCGCCTCCTTAAGGCCCTGGCCGGATGTAGGGAGACAGGTAACTGGCAGCACTCAGGGCTGCCTTTCCACTCCCCTCATCCAAACCCCAGCTCTGGCTGACAGCTCATGTTCCACTGTGGGGGCCAGGCTCGCGGTGCGGGTGGTCAGCCAGCTCCTGCCCCTGGAGAACAGCTGGGCCTCCAGCCGGTGCTCTAGAGTACTGGCCAGCACACAGTGTGCTTGTCTGGCCATCCTTGGTGAAATGGAATCCTCCTGTCTCCCTGCCCTTCCTCCCTAGCACCTCCCTCCCCAGGAGCCTCTGACTGCTGATGTCAGGAAAGACTTGAGGTCTACTACAGGCAAAGTTGAATTAATCAGGAAGCTCTTGCTTTTGTCCCACAAATGACTTAATGTCACCTTGAGCAAATTGAGAGTTGGACTATAAAGAAAGCTGAGTGCCAAAGAATTGATGCTTTTGAACTGTGGTGTTGGAGAAGACTCTTGAGAGTCCCTTGGACTGCAAGGAGATCCTACTAGTCCATCCTAAAGGAAATCAGTCCTGAGTGTTCATTGGAAGGACTGATGTTGAAGCTGAAACTCCAATATTTTGGCCACCTGATGAGAAGAGCTGACTCATTTGAAAATACCCTGATGCTGGGAAAGATTGAGGGTGGGAGGAGAAGGGGACGACAGAGAATGAGATGAATGGATGGCATCCCTGACTCAATGGACATGGGTTTGGGTGTACTCCGGGAGCTGGTGATGGACAGGGAGGCCTGGCATGCTGCAGTTCATGGGGTTGCAAAGAGTTGGACACGACTGAGCAACTGAACTGAACTGAACTAGCAAATTCTCCTTCATTCCGTTGCTCTGTTACCAGGGCCACTGTTTTCCCATCAGTATTAAACTAAGGAAGCATGGTGGACAGGAAAGACCATGTGATGTGAAATCATGGGCCTCAGATTCAATTGCTGGCTCTCCTGCTTCTAACTGTATGACCTTGGGTAAGGCAAATCTCTTTTCCCTCAGATAAAGGATTTTTAAAAATCATTTGAGCTTCAGTTTTCTTATCTGTCAAATGGAAATAATGGGAATAACGTCTACCATACAAGGAGGTTGTGAGGACTAGTTGTAGTGAAAATGCCGAAACACTTTGGCAAGTTTAAAGCATTTAAAAGCCAGTGTTTTGTTGAAGGGAAGAGTGAGACCCTTCCCTTTCCTTTTCATGATGTGGTGGTGGTGGTAACATTGGGGAAAAAGGTCTTCGTGAAAGCAAAAAGTTTATTAAAATATAAGAGTTTGTGCTTGTGTTTAGTCGCTCAGTCGTGTCTGACTCTTTGTAACCCCATGGACTGCAGCCTAACAGGCTCCTTTTTCCATGGGGATTCTCCAGGCAAGAATACTAGAGTGGGTTGCCATGCCCTCCCCCAGGGAATCTTCCCAACCCAGGAATGGAACCAAGGTCTCCCACATTACAGGGAAATTATTTACTGTTTGAGCTACCAGGGAAGACAGGGAAGCCCAGAATACTGGAGTGGGTAGCCTATCCCTTCTCCAGGGGATCTTCCTGACCCCAGGAATTGAACCAGCGTCCACTGCATTGCAGGTGGATTCCTTACCAGTTAGAGATTTAAAATTGGGAGTTTTCAGCATATCGTGTTAAATGTTAAATGTCTCTCAGTTGTGTCTAATTCTGCAGCCCCAGGCCCCGTGCCTTTTCAGCATATACATGGTGTTTAGTGCTGTGAGACTGGGTGAGATCACAAGGCAAAGAGCCTAAGCAGAGAAGACCTCCTAGGATGGGGCGTGGGGCACTCCAGCCCTAGAAGATGGGCAGAAGAGGAGGATCCAGTAGAGGAGATGGAAAGGGAAGAACAGTAAGGAAGGAGGAAGATGGTGCTGTTTCAGATGCCAAGTGAAGTGTTCTCAGGAACACATAGCAATCGCTTGTGTTAGAGCAAGAAAGATGAGACCAGAAATTTATTTACCACTGGACTTACACTGTTGAGGTGACCTTGATAAGACCAGTTTTGGTTGAGTTGTATGGGAAAATCTTGGTTGGTGCAGGTTTACAAGGAGTTTGGAGAAGAGAAATTAAAGGATCTAAGCATTGGCAGGCCTGTAAGGACTTTTCTTGTAAAGGGAAGAGAAGTCGGGCCACAGCCAGAGGTGAAAGCTGGGCGAGAGAAGGCTAATCCCTGGGTTGGGATAAATTGCAGCATATTTGTAAACTAGTGGGCACGATCCAATAAGCAAGGAAAACTTGATGAGGCAGGAGGACCAGAAGCCTTGCTGGAGCTCGTTGCTGAGCCGGCAAGAGGAGACTGGGCCCAAGGCCAGACAGGTCACCCATTGGGAGGATGAGGAGCTGGGATGTGCAGGACATCAGCTGGCAAGTGGGCATGCGGGGCGGTGGCTTCTGTGGAGGCTCCTGCTTGTTATCTCTGTTTTCTGTTGAGGAATAAACATGGGCATCAGCCAAGAGCAAAAACGATGGGAGAGTCCCAGCTTCTTTAAGTTATAAAGTGTCAGGCATTCTTCTCAAGTGTACATGGAACATCTCCAGGATTGACCACATGCTGGATCACAAGGTGGGCCTTGGTAAACTTAAGAAAATTGAAATCATGTCAAGCATCTTTTCTGATCACAAAGCTATGAGATTAGAAGTAAATGACAGGAAAAAAAAGTCTAAAAAACACAGACACGTGGAGGCTAAACAGTATGCTACTCAACAACCAATGGACCACTGAGGAAATCAAAGAGGAAGTCAGAAAATACCCAGGGACGAGTGAAAATGAAAGCCCAACAGTCCAAAACCAATGGGATGCAGCTAAAGCAATTCTAAGAGGAAAGTTTACAGCACTACAATCTTTCCTCAGAAAACAAGAAAAATCCCAAATGAACAATCTAGCCTTACCCCTAAGACAACTAGAGAAAAAAGAACAAACAAAATCTAAAGTTAGTAGAAGAAAAGAAATCATAAAGATAAGAGCAGAAATAAATGGAAACAAAACAATTACAAAGATCAATGAAACTAAAAGCTGCTGCTTTGAAAAGATCAACAAAATTTATAAACCTTTAGCCAGACTCATCAAGAAAAAAAGAGAAAAGACTCAAATCAATAAAATTGGAAATAAGAAAGAAGTTAAAACTGACTCCACAGAAATACCAAGGGTCATAAGAGACTATGAGTAAC
Organism: Neotragus pygmaeus; assembly: GCA_006410875.1. Lineage (NCBI taxonomy): Eukaryota > Metazoa > Chordata > Mammalia > Artiodactyla > Bovidae > Neotragus > Neotragus pygmaeus. Next base: position 211,607 of record SJYV01029592.1, read on the forward strand.
TGTATGCCAATAAAATGGACAACATGGAAGAAATGGACAAATTCTTAGAAAGGTACAGTTTCCCAAGAATGAACCAGAGAGAAATAGAAAATATGAACGGGCCAATCACAAGCACTGAAATTGAAACTGTGATTAAAACCCTCACAACAAACAAAAGTCCAGAACCGGATGGCTTCACAGGTGACTTTTATCAAACATTTAGAAGAGAATTAACACCTATCCTTATGAAGCTGTTCCAAAAAATTGCAAGGGAAGGAAAACTTCCAAACTCATTTTATGAGGCCACCATCACCCTGATACCAAAACCAGACAAAGATACCACAAAAAAGAGAAAATTATAAGCCAATATCACTGATGAACATAACTCAACAAAATACTACCAATCTGTATCCAACAATACAAAAAAGATCAAGTGGGATTCATCCCAGGGATGCAAGGATTTTTTACCATCCACAAATCAATCAATGTGATACACCACATCAACAAATTGAAGAATAAAAATCATATGATCATCTCAGTAGACGATGAGAAAGCTTTTGAAAAAATTCAGCACCCGTTTATGATAAAAACTTTCCAGAAAGTGGGCATAGAGGGAACATACCTCGACATAATAAAGGCCATATATGACAGACCTACAATCAGCATCATACTCGATGGTGAAAAGCTAAAGGCATTCCCTCTAAGATCAGGAACAAGACAAGGATGTCCACTCTCACCACTTTTATTCAACATAGTTTTGGAAGTCCTAGCTATAGCAATCAGAGAAGAAAAAGAAGTAAAAGGAATCCAAATTGGCAAAGAAGTTAGACTGTCACTGTTTACAGATGACATGACATTGTGCATAGAAGACATGAAGACACTACCAGAAAACTGCTAGACCCTCATCAATGAGTTTGGTAAAGTTGCAGGTTACAAAATCAATACACAGAAATCTGTTGCATTTCTATTCACTAACAACAAAAGATCAGAAGGAGAAATTCAAGAAACACTCCCATTTACCGACACATCAGAAAGAATAAAATACTTAGGAATAAACGTGCTTAAGGAGACAGAAGACTTCTACGCTGGAAACTACAAGATGTTAATGAAAGAAATCAAAGAAGACATAAACAGATAGAAAGGTATACCATGATCATTGATTGGAGACACAATATTGTCAAAATGACTATACTACCCAAGGCAACCTACAGATTCAATGCAATCTCTGTGGAAATTAACAATGGCATTTTTTTCACAGAACTAGAACAAAAAAATCTCAAAACTTGTACGGAGAAACAAGAGACCCCAAATAGCCAAAGCAGTCTTGAAAAAGAAAGATGGATTTGGAGGTATCAGGCTCCCTGACTTCAGTGTATACTACAAAGTACAGTCATCAAAACAGTATGATATTGGCATAAAAATAGACACATAGATCAATGGAACAGAATAGAAAACCCAGAGTTAAGCCCATGTACCTATGGACACTTGATCTATGACAAAGGGGGCAGGTCTTCACAATGTTGGAAAGACAGTCTCCTCAAATGGTGCTGGGAAAAGTGGACAGCTACATATAAAAAATGAAATTACATCATTCTTTAACTCCATACACAAAATAAGCTCAAAATACCTAAGTGTGAGACCAGACACTATAAAGCTTCTAGAGGAAAATATACAACACTCTCTGACATAAATCACAGCAATATCTTTTTCAGCTTATTTCCTAGAACAATGGAAATAAAAACAAAAATAAACAAATGGGACCTACTTAAAAGCTTTTGGACAGCAAAAGAAACAAAAAGACAACCCACAGATAGGGAGAAAATATTTGAAAATGATGTGACCAATAAGGGATTAGTCTTCAAATTTTACAGCTAATGACTCTTAACAGCATCAAAACAAAAAATCCACTCAAAATTGGGCAAAAGACCTAGATAGACATTTCTTCAAAGAACACATACAGATGGCAAATAGGCACATGAAAAGATGTTCAGCATCTTTAATTATTAGAGAAATGCAAATCAGAACTACAATGAGATATCACATCACACCAACTAGAATAGCTATCATCAAAAAAGTCCGCAAACAATAATTGCTGGAGAGGATGTGAGAGAAGGGAAACCTTCCCATACACTGTTGATGGGCATGTAACTTGGTACAGTCACTACAGAGAACAGTACAGAGGTTCCTTAAAAAACTAAAAATAGAACTGCCATATGACCCTGCAGTCCCACTCCCAGGCATATATCTGGAGAAAAACATAATCCAAAAAGAATTATGCACCCCAATGTTCATTGTATCAGTGTTTACAATAACAAAGACACCGAAGCAACCTAAATGTGCATCTACAAAGGAATGAATAAAGAAGATGTGGTATATATATACACACACACACACACACACGCACACGCACACACACAATGGAATATTACTCAGCCATTAAAAAGAATGAAATAATGTCATTTGCAGCAACATGGATGGACCTACAGAGCATCATACTGAGTGAATCGGGCAGAGAAGGAGAAATGTCATATGACATCTCTTATATGTGGAATCTAAAAAGAAATGATACAAATGTGCTTACTTACAAAACAGACTCACAGATTTCAAAAATGAAATTATGAGAGGGGAAGGGACAGTTAGGGAGTTTGGGAAGGACATGTACACATTGCTATATTTAAAATGGGTTAACAACAAGGACCTGCTGTATAGCACATGGAACTCTGCTCAGTGTTATGTGGCAGCCTGGATGGGAGGGGAGTTTGGGGGAGAATCTTGCTGTTCAGTTGCTAAGTCGTTTCCAATTCTTTGCAGCCCCATGGACTGCTGCACACCAGGCTTCCCTGTCCTTCACTCTCCCCTGGAGTTTGCTCAGATTCATGTCCATTGAGTCTATGATGCTATCTAACCATCCCCAACTAACTACTGGGGGAGAATGGATACATATAAATGTTTGGTTGAGTCCCTTCACTGTTCACCTGAAACTATCACAGCATTGTTTGTTAATCAGCTGCTGCTGCTGCTGCTAAGTCGCTTCAGTCGTGTCCAACTCTGTGCAGCCCCATAGACGGCCTCCCACCAGGCTCCTCCATCCCTGGGACTCTCCAGGCAAGAACACTGGAGTGGCTTGCCATTTCCTTCTCCATCGTTAATCAGCCATACCCCAAAATAAAAAGTTAAAAAAATAAAATGTAAAGGAAAAAAGAGAGATTGAACTCCAGTTTATTATTTTTTTTAATGTCTAAGGGAAAAAAAGAGATGAAACTTACAAGTTAAAAGAGATGTAATTTGTGGATCTTATTGGGCTCTGATTCAAACAAACAGAGAATAAAACCGCCATTTGCGAACCCATTGGAAATGAAACAATGAGTGAATATTTGATAATAATAAAGTTTTATTTTACTTTGTTTTATTTTTGTTTATTTTCTATTTCTATTTTAAATAGTGCTGCAATGAACATTGGCATACACGTGTCTTTTTGAGTTGTGATTTTCTCAGGGCATGCTGGCAGGAAGCTACTACGTGGCACAGGGATCTCAGCTCTGGGCTCTGTGATGCGCAAGAGAGGTGGAATGGGAAGGTGGGAGGGAGACTTGAGAGGGATGGCATCTATGTACACACATGGCTGATTCACGATGTTGTACAGTAGAAACTAATGTAACATTGTAAGGCAATTATATCCCAATAAAATTTTTTAGGTTATTGATAATTTTGGAGGTGTGATGTTATTGAGGTTATGTTTTGTGAAAGTGTCGTCTTTTAGAGATAGGTGCCAAAATATCTATAGATGAAATTGTCCAGTGACAGGGGATTGCTTCAAAATAATCCAGTGGAGGAGAGTGGAGAAGTGTGCATGTGTGTGTGTTAGATAATGTGCTACTGGCCTTGGGTCAGTAATTGTCAATGTTGGCAGATGTGCTCATAGAGATTCATTATGTTTTTTCCTACTTCATAATGAAATTAAAACAAGGCAAAAGAGAATGGGGAAGGAGGGGTCGGGGGTTAAGAGAGGAGAAGGTATGAATTGCCATCTGGGAGAGCAGATGAGCAGGAGATGTGTTTGATTGGCGTGTGCCGTTAAGGACCCGCTTGAGATTCAAGAGCATGAATTAAAATGAGACCAGACTGCATGGACGTATATATTTCCCTAGCTGTGACCAGCTGCACATGTAGGGATCAGCGCAGGTGGGGCATTGTGGGCTTAGGACGAATTAATATCATCTTCCCATCATAATGATAAAGTCGTGGAGGATCAGAGTCCTGTTTTTGCTTCACAGATAATTTGACTAACTGATTCCCCAGCCCACTCACATGTTTTGACTAATCTCAATACTCTACCGCAAGTACTTTAGAATGGTTTATTTGCAGGTGCTAAATAGAGGAGGGAATATGGGAATTTATTGTTTGCTGGCTGTGGAGTGTCAGTCTAGGGAGATGAAGTTCTTAGGAGGAACGGTGATGATTTCACAACAGTGTGAATGTGCGTAATGCTGCTGAACCAGACACTTGAAATGATCAGAATGGTAAACGTTATGTCGTGTATGTTTTGTGGTTGTTCAGTTGCCCAGCCATGTCCAACTCTTTTCGATCCCATGAACTGCAGCACACCAGGCCTCCCTGTCCCTTACCATCTCCTGAAGTTTGCCCCCAAGTTCATGTCCATTGTATCGGTGATGCCATCCAGCCATCTCATCCTCTGATGCCCTATTCTCCTTCTGCCCTAAATCTTTTAAAGCATCAGGGACTTTTCCAGTGAGTCGGCTGTTTGTATCAGATGACCAAAATATTGGAGCTAAAGTTTCAGCATCAGTCCTTTCAACGAGTATTCAGGGTTGATTTCCCTTAAGATTGACTGGTTTGATCTTGCCGTCCAAGGGATTTTCCAGAGTCTTCTCCAGCACTACAATTATAGATTCTTTGGCATTCTGCCTTCTTTGCAATCCAGCTCTCACAACCGTTCATGACCACCAGGAAGGCCATAGCTTTGACTATGCAAACCTTTGTCGGCAGAGTAATGTCTCTGCTTTTCAACACACTCTCTAGGTTTGTCATAGCTTCCCTGCCAAGAAGCAATCGTCTTCTAATTTCACAGCTGGGATCACCATCCACAGTGACTTTAGAGCCCAAGAAGAGGAAATCTGTCACTGCTTCCACCTTTTCCCTTCTGTTTGCCATGCAGTAATGGGCCCGGACACGCTGATCTAAGTCTTTTTTAAATAGTTTTAAGTCGGCTCTTTCACTCTCCTCCTTTACCCTCTCCAAGAAGCTTTCTAGTTCCTTTTTGCTTTCTGCCATTAGAGTCGTATCATCCACATATCTGAGGTTGTTGATGTTTCTCCTCCCTATCTTGATCCCAGCTTGTAACTCACCCAGCCTGGCATTTCTCATGATGTGCTCAGCATATGGGTTAAACAAACAGGGTGAGAGTAGACAGGCCTGTTACACTAGTTTCTCAATCTTGAACTAATCAGTTGTTCCATACAGGGTTCTAACTGTTGCTTCTTGACCCTCACACAGGTTTCTCAGGAGACAGGTAAGATGGTCTGGTATTCCCACCTCTCTAAGAGCTTTCCACAGTTTGTTATGATCCACACACAGAAAAGGAAATGGCAACCCACTCCAGTGTCCTTGTCTGGAAAATCCAATGGACAGGGGAGCCTGGTGGGCTACAGTCCATGGGGTCGCAGAGTCGGGCACAACTGAGCGACTAACACTTACACCCATAGCGTAACTGATGAAACAGGTAGATGTTTTTCTGGAATTCCCTTGCTTTCTCTATGATCCAGCGAATGTTGGCAATTTGATCTCTGGTTCCTCTTCCTTTTTGAAACCCAGCCTGGGCATCTGGAATGTCTTGGTTTGCATAATGCTGAAGCCTAGCATGCAAGATTTTAAGCATGACCTTACTAGCATGGGAGATGAGTGCAATTGTCCAATGGTTAGCACATTCTTTAGTACTATCCTTCTTGGGAATTGGGATGAGGATTGACCTTTTCCAGTTTTGTGGTCACTGCTGGGTCTCCCAGATTTACTAACATATTGAATGCAATGCTTTGATGGTATCAGCCTTTCGGGTTTTGAATCTACATTTTGCCAATTTTTTTTTTCTTTTTAATATTTACTTGGTTGCATCTACAAGGGAAAAAAGTGGAAATAGAAGTGATTGCAATTGCCTTGTGTCCCATGTTCCTCCTCTTTGGTCCTAATTAGGGGGTAATCTTTGAAGAAGGAAATGACAACCCATTCCAGTATTCTTCCCTGGGGAATCCCATGGACAGAGGAGCCTGGTGGGCTACAGTCTGTGGGGTTGCAAGAGTGGGACATGACTTAGCGACTAAACCACCACCACCAGAGCGTAATCTTGGTTTGTAAGTCCTTTCCCCACGTGCATGTGGCTGGGATGGGTGTGATATTATTGCCTCTTGTGAACAGTTTTCAGATCCTCATTTTCACTTGTTAGCTTGTTCTGTGGAGGATGTCGCTGAGGTCTAGTTGGGAGTCAAAGCATCCTCTAAAGATGTAAGGAGTTCCCCATCCCTAATGATGGCTCAGGTCTTGCAGAGTGCTGCCTTCACCTGCTCCTGTCAGTTTGTGAACTTTCCCAGCCTCTTCCATCTGAAGTGAGAGCCTGTCTTTCCTTGGAGCCTTTCTTCCTAAGTCCCAGTCACAGGAATAGGGCTTGCTGTGACATCATGTCTGTTCTCTGGCCAGTTCATGTTACCTTTACAAATTTGTCTCTCACTCATGGTGTATTTTAAAACCAAGACATATGGAATATATAAACGAAGTATAGTTATGCCCTTTTTCCCCTTAGGGAAACAATTTTCTGATATAATCACAGTAACAATTTTCTGATATAATTACAAAGAGAAAGCAAGGTGAAAAGACAACCTTCAGAATGTGAGAAAATAATAGCAAATGAAACCACTGACAGAGGACTAATTTCCAAAACATACAAGCAGCTCATGCAACTCACGGAGAAGGCAGTGGCACCCCACTCCAGTACTCTTGCCTGGAAAATCCCATGGAGGGAGGAGTCGGGTGGGCTGCAGTCCATGGGGTCGCTAAAAGTCGGACATGACTGAGAGACTTCACTTTCACTTTTCACTTTCATGCTTTGGAGAAGGAAATGGCAACCCACTCCAGTGTTCTTCCCTGGAGAATCCCAGGGACAGGGGAACCTGATGGGCTGCCATCTATGGGGTCACACAGAGTCGGACACAATTGAAGTGATTTAGCAGCAGCATACAACTCAATACCAGAAAAACAAACAACCCAATCAAAAGGTGGGGAAAAGACCTAAACAGACATTTCTCCAAAGAAGACATACAAATGGCTAACAAACACATGAAAAGATTCTCAACATCACTCATTATTAGAGAAATGCAAATCAAAAATACAATGAGATATCACCTCACACCGGTCAGAATGGCCATCGTCAAAAAATCTACAAACAATAAGTCCTGGAGAGGGTGTAGAGAAAAGGGAATGCTCTTGCACTGTTGGTGGGAATGTAAATATGTGAAAATGAAGTTGCTCAGTCGTGTCAGACCCTTTGCAACCCCATGGACACCAGGCTCCTCCATCCATGGGATTTTCTCAGCAAGAGTTCTGGAGTGGGTTGCCTTTTCCTTCTCCAGGGAACTTCCAGACCCAGGGATCGAACCCAGGTCTCCCGCATTGTAGACAGATGCGTTACCATCTGAGCCACATGGAAGATGATATAGAGAGTCCTTAAAAAACTAGAAATAAAACTGCATATGACCCAGCAATCCCACCCCTAGGCATATACCCTGAGGAGACCAAAATTGAAAGAGACAGATGTATCTCATGGTTCATTGCAACACTATTTACAACAGCTAGAACATGGAAGCAACCTAGAAGTCCATAGACAAATGAATGGATAAAGAAGTTATATACACATTGGAATATTACTCAGCCATAAAAAGGAGTGCATTTGAGTAAGTTCTAATGGGGTGGATGAATCTAGAGCCTATTATACAGAATGAAGTGAGTCTGAAAGAGAAAAGTAAATATATATGGAATCTAGAAAAACGGTACTGAATAATTTATTTACAGGGCAACAGTGGAGAAGCTGACATAGAAAATAGACTTATGGACATGGGGAGAGGGGAAGAGAGGGTGAGATGTATGGAGAGAATAACATGGAAAGTTACATGACCATATGTGAAATAGATAGCCAATGGGAATTTGCTGTATGGCTCAGGAAACTCAAACAGGGGCTCTGTATCAATCTGCAGGGGTGGGATGGGGCGGGAGATGAGAGGGAGGTTCAAAAGGGAGGGGGCATATGTATACCTACGGCTGATTCATATTGAGGTTTGACAGAAAACAGCAAAATTCTGTGAAGCAATAAAATTCAATAATTAATAAATAAACTTTAAAAATTACAAAGAGAACTTTTAAATGGAATTGAGGGCCATTCACAAAGTAGCAGCAGGAATGTTGCCCTGTTGCTGTGAACCAGGCTTCTGAGTGGCATCAAAGGAGTGTGGGTTCTGAAGACTCCCACCAACCTGGGTTTGAGTGTTGGCTCTGCCTCTCACCAGCTGAGAAACCTTAAGCACGTTTTTTTTTTTTTAAACATCATTAGGCTTCAAATTTTTCATATGTAAAATTTGAATAATAATTCCTTGCTTATAGGAATGTTGTAAGAATTAAAAGTGCTGGTTGTTTGTAAGAATGGATGTCTGTTCTTAATTTGCTGTTCTTAATCTGCTTTAATGTCTGTTCTTCATTGCTACTGTCTGTTTTAGCAAACGTGGCTGAGGAAGGATTAGAATGTGGGTATCTGTGTGACTTTAGAGAAATCACCGAACTTCTCTGAGCATCATTCACATTTCTCATCTATTTCTGCATCACTTTTCTCATCACCTTGAACGATGGAATTCAGTTAATGGTTTCTGAGATCCCTGTCATTTTAGATAATCTAGGAGTCCTTTGACCCACTGGATGTTTTTAGGAGAGGACCTCAGGAGCACAGCATTGGATTGATCATGATCCTTGGCTTATGACTCGGTCTCACCATTGGTCCCAGCATGCCCTGCTGTTTTTCTTTCTTTATTCCTTCTCTCCCTCCCGCCTTATCTCTCCCTTCTTCCTCTCTTTCTTCTTACTTTTTTTCCCTTCCTAATCCGTTTACTTATTTATTTATAACAATATTGTAAGTACCTGCAAATCCACCACATACAGCAAAGTGTAAGACTTTGAGAACTAGCAAATATCTAATCTTACGGTCCCATCGCAACTAAGCTGTTCTTTCTACCTGTCCCATACCAGAAGTAGTCATTATCTTTCTTTTTAATTGAAGTGAAATATGCATGACATAAGAGTTACCGTGGAAACCGTTTTTAAAGTGTGTGGCTCTACAGTGTTTAGTACGTTTGCATAGTTGTGCAACTCATCTTCAGAACTGTCTTCATCTTGCAAGACTTACACTCTGTACCCATGACAGAACAGCTCCTTATTCCTCCTCCCCTTGGCAACCATCACTCTACTTCTGTCTCTATGAGATCTGACTATTCTAGGTATCGCATATAAGTGGAATCAGACAGTATTTGTCCTTTCGTGACTGACATTTTAATTTACATAGTATCCTCAAAGTTTATCCATGTTGTAGCACATGATAGAATTTCCTTCCTTTTTAAGACTGGAGAATATTCCATTGTATGTTTATACCACATTTTGATTATCCTTTCTTCTGTTGATGAATACTTGAGTTACTTACACCTTTTGGCTATCTTGAATAACGCTACTGTGAACATGGGTATGCAGATATTTCTTTGAAATCTTGCTTTCAATTCTTTTTTCTTAATTTAAAAAATTTAAATAATTTTTTGACTGCACTACACAGCACACAGGATCTTAGTTCCTCAACCAGGGATCAAACCCACACCTCGTGTAGTGGAAGCATGGAGTTTTAACCACTAGACCACCAGGGAAGTCCCTCCATTCTTCTCTATATGTACCCAGGTCATGTATGGATGTGAGAGTTGGACTGTGAAGAAAGCTGAGAGCCGAAGAATTGATGCTTTTGAACTGTGGTGTTGTAGAAGACTCTTGAGAGTCCCTTGGACTGCAAGGAGATCCAACCAGTCCA
>SJYV01029593.1:0-49136 GCA_006410875.1 Neotragus pygmaeus
AATATATTTGATGCATATTCATTTGACTTATGGAGTGGATTATAAAGATTATAAAGGGTTTATATATAACCTTTATTTACCTCATTGGTCCCACATTATTTTGAGTAATACAATGTTTATAATTAGTATTTTAAATTATTGGATGGAAATTATGTTTCTGTGTTCATCAAAATTAGAATCATAAATTGGCATCAAAATTGCCAGTTCCAAAAATCATATCTTCTTCATTCCAGTGACTTTATTAACGTGGAGAAAATCCTTAAGTCTATAGCAAGCAATAGATAAGATATGCCATATTCATTTTTGTGCACTCTTATTCAAAGGGTCTGTTGTTGTTGTGCCTTTCAATCACACAGTGTCTCCTGCTGTGCTTCCGTAATTAATACAGTCCATGGATCTGTAAATCTATTAGGAATTTCCTAACCTCAAATACAACTTTAGGTCACTAAGAAAGAAATTTAAAAAACCTTAATGCAATTAATGTGGCTTTATTTTGCATTGCATGTTATGCTAAACTCTAATCTGGGTTCCCAAAGATTTGTAGTTGTTTATCTATATTTTGGGAGGCAAGCAAGGCAAAATGCCTTTCTGTGGGATGAGTCACTTCAAGGAGTATGACTAGAGACAGCATATTAGCATTGCTTGACAAAGCACCTTATTATTACAAGCACTGAAAGGGACAAGAAATTGTATTTGAGTGAAAGGGAAAGAGGAGGCAGAAGAGGAAAATCATCAGTGCAAACTATAACAACCAGAAAATTGGATGAAAAGAATGAAGTCAAAGTTGTAAGAGGAATACCAAATGCAAGCATAGCCTGCTGCTCTACTTATCAGCTGCATACAGGCCAAGCTCTTCTAGAAAATCCAATTTGTTTAGAGGAAGTGACCAAAAAGATAGAGCCAGGCAAATGATCCGATGTGCCCTGTAACAAAACATAGCAGAGAAGCAGCTTTCCACAATTTGAACCATTTCCCACTAGGCTTTGTCATGAGAAACCACCCACTTCAAAAAGACACAAAGAATCCTTAATTTGTTCAGAGTTATTATTATTATTATATATATTCAAAAATTTATGTAGTGGGAAAAGATATAGACCACTGAATTCACTGAAACGGTGAATTCACATTCTTTAAGTACTAAAATTCTAAAACCTGTAGTATTCATTCTAAAATATCTGAAAATATGTTCTTGATCATTTTAAGAAAGTAAAACCTAATTAAGGAAAATAAAAACAAAACAGTTTGGCAACCATTACATCAGATGAAGATTCAAAAGTGAAAGTAGACTATAGGGACCATCAGATGCATACCGAGTCACTTCAGTTGTGTTCAACTCTTTGTGCCGATGATTTGTGCTATGGAGTCACAGTTCAGCCTTTACATATTTATATGCAAACCAGAATGATTTTCCTGTAGCCTAGTTTCTTTCAATTCTAACTTCCTTGTTCACACTTTCTGTATTTGGTTTATAACTACTTGAATGTTGCTTGTACGGTTGTTGGTTGCCTATGTGCACAGTATAAATTAATTGCATCACAGTTGTCTAAAAGTACTGCAGCATTAAGATTTTGTGAAAGTGTTTTTAGGCTTAATATTGTGAAAAATGATCTATTGGCTAAAACTATGTTTAAGCCTATGTTGTGTTTATGCTTAAATAGGTCAATTTTTTAGTTTGATGGAAAAATGCACTAACTATCCTCTAAATATCATTTTCTAATGTGCATGAATTAATATTCTGACAATTTTCCTTTATAGCAATTATATAACTTTTTATGGTTTCTTTCATCTATATTTCTACTTACAGTCTTATTTCACATGCAGGAACATGCAAAACCACTGAATTTCTTCCCATATAATCTTCCAAATCCAGGGATCAAACCCAGGTCTCCTGCATTGCAGATTTATTACTGTTTGAGCCACTAGGGAAGCTGTAATGTAGTATAGTTATTTATAATTTCTAGTGCAATACATTCCCAAAATACTTGAAGTGGTTAGATGGGTAAAACACTTAGGTGTTAGTTTGTTGTTGTTGTTGTTGTTAAGTTGCCCATTTGTATTTGACTCTGTGACCCCATGGACTGCAATATGCCACGCCTCCCAGCCCCTCACCATTTCCCAGAATTTGCCCAAGTTCATGTTCATTTCATCAGTGATGCCATCCAACTATCTCATCCTCTGACCCCCTCTTCTCCTTTTGTCCTTGGTCTTTCCCAGTACCAGGGACTTTCCCAATATCAGGGACTTTCTCAGTGAGTTAATTGTGAGCATCAGATGACCAAAATACTGGAGCTTCAGCTTCAGCATCAATCTTTCTAGTCAATATTCAGGGTTTACCTCTTTAAGCTTGACTGATTTGATCTCCTTGCTGTCCAAGAGACTTTAAGGAGTCTTCAGCACCACAGTGCGAAGGCATGAATTCTTCGGTGTTCTGCCTTCTTTATGGCCCAGCTTGCACAACTGTATATGACCACTGGGAAGACCATAACTTGACTATACAGACCTATGTTGGCAGAGTAATATCTCTGCTTTTCAACACATATCTAGGTTTGTCATCGCTTTCCTTCCAAGAAGCAATCATCTGATTTCATGGCTTCAGTCACTGTCTGCAGGTATTAGTTTACATGGAGTCCTTTCAAGTTGTTTGAAAATATTTAGAAAAATTGATTTTATGTATATTATCTAACCTACTCTTATTTATTTGGTGCTATTCCATGAGAATCACAGTTTGAAGGTCTGGAATGAATTTCTGAACAAGACAGACAGTTATCTCCTCCTAGTATGCTGTCATCCTTCTTAAAAGAAGGGACAAAAAAAATGAGTAGCTGATCAAATACCCTATTGAAAGATTTCAGTTTGTGGTTCATATTCTGCATATAACATATGGTAAAATGTGGTAAGGCATAAATGACAAATGCAGGTTGCTTTGCAGCAGAAGAGGTCTCTTACAAGATCACACACATATCAAGGTATAAATAATAAAATATAGTCATAAAAATATGAGAGAGGGCATTTCAAGAAGAAATATCAGTTTGGCCAAAAAGTTCATTTGTGTTTTTCTGTAACCTTTTATCGAATGAACTTTTTGTCAAACACAACAGACAGCACATTTTGTGACCAATATGCCAAGTTCTCTCCATATATCACATCTACCTTTTTCCAAAGAATTCCTTACATGGTATAAAGTGAAGTGGCTTAGTCGTGCCCGACTCTTTTCAACCCCATGGACTGTAGCCTGCCAGGCTCCTCTGCCCATGGGATTTTCCAAGCAAGAATATTGGAGTGGGTTGCCATTTCCTTCTCCAGGGGATCTCCCCAACCCAGGGATCAAACTTGGGTCTCCCGAGCTGCAGGCAAGCTCTTTTCCATCTGAGCCACCAGGGAAGCCCTTACAGGTATATTCCTGAGTGATATTTGCATATCTACATTTCCTTCTCTGTCTCAATATGGGCCAAATATATGTGAACAGAAATGGTATGGAGTTGATGCCTAGAAAAAGTACTCATAAACAATCAGCTAGTGCCCTTGCCTTATATTTATCTCTTCCAGTTATCTTTTTGACAAAAAGACAGGAGATATGAAATTAAGTTCTAACTACCAAGTTGTACCATGAAGTTGAGGGTCTATATTCAGCTGGAAGGAGTTGATCATTTCATCATGAGGACCATGAGAATTTCATGAAATACAAAGCATCTTGTCAGGTACAGCCTGGTCACCAAGGCAGTATTGCAGGAAAAGAGAAGGGCCATGGTTATCTCAGACTTTTTTCTCAGCAGATTCCTAGTTTATTGTTACATGTAGGATTGTTCAAGTATAACAGAGAAAATAATTTAAATAATTTTGTAGTGAAAAGAGCAAACTAAAAAAAAGATATTATTTGAAAAATTACCAGACACTGTATTTCTGAATAAATCACAGACAATGTGTCATTGGACCTACTTTCCATGTGTCAACAGAGAACTCTTGCAGCTCAGAATAGATGGTAGTCTCATTAAACCTTTTAAAATTACAGTTGATTTATAATATTACATTAGTTTCAGTTATACAACACAGTGGTTCAGTATTTTTATGGATCATACACAATTTTAAGTTATTTATAAACTATTGGCTATAATCCCAATGTTATAAAATACATCCTTGTTTTTTAGTTTATACATAGGGGTAGGGATTTAAGAGGTAAATGTTATTATTTTGCCCCCCCATCCCTTCCCCACTGGTAACTATTAGTTTGTTCTCTGTATCTGTGAGTCTGCTTCTATTTTGTTATATTCATTTCTTTTACTTTTCAGATTCCATTTGTAAGTGATAAAATGAAGTATTTGTCTTTGTCTTATTTCAATAATCATAAAACCTTCCATCCATATTGTTGCAAATGGAAAGACTGAAATATTTTTATGGTTGAATAATATTCTATTGTCTATATAGATCTACAATACTTTTTATTCATCTGTTGCTGGACACTTTAAGTTGCTTCTATTTATGGCTATTGTAAATAGTGCTGCAATAAATACTGGGGTGCATGAATCTTTTCAAATTAGTGTTTTTCATTTTCTCTTGCTATATACCAAGAAGTGGAATTGCTGGAAAATATTATAGCTCTATTACATTCCCACCAACAGTGTCAGAATGTTCCATTTTTTTCATATCTTCATCAATGTTTGCTGTCTGGTCTTTTTGACAATAACCACTCTGAAAGGTGGGAAGTGATAGTTCCTAAACTGGAGAGAGATGATCTATAAATATAATTTTATTAGATTTCAGAGTATAATTTTCTGACTAGCTTGCAATGAAACTAGTCAGTTGTAGGAGTAGATGATAGTGATGAAATAGTTAAGAGAGAAGGAACTGACATTTATTGATCACTGAAAATGTTATGAGAATATTCGTATATTTTATGATTAATCAAACATTCTGATGTATATCACATTTAACCCATGTGTAGCCAAAATAGTTTAAAACAATTTAAGCAAATTTCTGAAAGGAAAAGATTAGGGTAACCTGAAAAGAAACTGGAACTGTTTCACATGATTTATTATATACTACATATTGATTCCTGGGTCAGAAAATCCCCTGGAGGAGATCATGGCAATCCACTCCATTCTTCTTGACTGGAGAAGCCGATGGATAGAGGAGGTTGGCGAGCTATACAATCCATGGAGTCGCAGAATCAGACAAGTGACTGAGCATGCAAGCACACCTATCTATATAAGATTAACCACAAAATGATAGTAACCCAGTTCTTTTCTGAGACAATCCAGCTAGTCTCAGTTAAAAAAAAAAATCACAGTAGTGAAGAAAAGTCACTAGTGAAAAAAAAAATCACTAGTTAGTCAAAGCTATATGTGGATATTAAAGAATTATGCACGTGTGCTCGGTAGTGAGCAACTCTTTGCAGCAGCATGGAGTGTGGCCCACCAGGCTCCCCTGTCCATGAGATTTTCCAGGCAAGAATAATGGAGTGGATTGCCATTTCCTCCTCCAGGGGATCTTCCCAACCCAGAGACAGAACTCACATCTCCTGCATTGGCACGTGAATTCCTTACCACTGAAAGAATTATAACATATAACAAATTAAAATAAATTGCATAAATGTGATACTAATCAAATACCATGAAGGAATATTCCAATGTGAACTATATATATTTTTAAATTTCAACAGCCCAAAATTTTATCCATAAAATTCAGAAAGTAATATATTTATTATTGTAAGATTAACATTAATTGTAAGATTAAATGAAATATAAATATACATAAGATTCTGACAAATATTAAATATCAATCAATATTAACTGTATGCAAATGATAAACACATACTATTTTAGTTTACTCAAATAATAAAGACATAATCATGAAATCAGAATAATTTTCCATTACTGAAAACACTGAGCTCATCATACATTGTATATTTATGCAAAAAAAATGTTCCGTTACTTTTGGTTATATTAAAAAATATTTACTGCAATGTTAAACACATGATCCAGCAATCCCACTTGGGCAAATATCCAGAGAAAAATATGATATGTATGAAAGGATATATGCACCCCAACATTCATTGCCACACTATTTTTTATAGGCAAGACATGGAAGCAATCTAAATGCCCATCAATAGAGAAACTGATAAAGATATGGTAGATATATACAATGAAATACTATTCAGCCATTAATAAAAGATAAATAATGCCATTTGTAGTAATTTAGAGACAGGTTGGGTGTAGGAAAACATTAAGAGTCTGGGATGGACATATACACACTGCTATATTTTAGATAGATTACCAACAAGGAAGGACTTAGAACATAGCACAGGGGATTCTACTCAATATTCTTTAATAAATAGAAAATAAATTTGAGAAAAGAAGAGATACAAGGATAACTGAATTATTTTGCTGTACACTTAAAACATAATATTGCTAATCAACTATCAGTTCAGTTCAGTCGCTCAGTCGTGTCCGACTCTTTGCGACCCCATGAATCGCAGCACGCCAGGTCTCCCCGTCCATCATCAACTTCAGGAGTTCACTCAGATTCACGCCCATCGAGTCAGTGATGCCATCTAGCCATCTCATCCTCGGTCGTCCCCTTCTCCTCCTGCCCCCAATCCTTCCCAGCATCAGAGTCTTTTCCAATGAGTCAACTCTTCTCATGAGGCTCCCAAAGTACTGGAGCTTCAGCTTTAGCATCATTTCTTTCAAAGAAATCCTAGGGCCGATCTTCAGACTGGACTGGTTGGATCTCCTTGCAGTCCAAGGGACTCTCAAGAGTCTTCACCAACACCACAGTTCAAAAGCATCAACTTTTCAGCTCTCAGCCTTCTTGACAGTCCAACTCTCACATCCATACATGACTACTGGAAAAACCATAGCCTTGACCTAACGGACCTTAGTCAGCAAAGTAACGTCTCTGCTTTTGAATATGCTATCTAGGTTGGTCATAACTTTTCTTCCAAGGAGTGAGCCTCTTTTAATTTCATGACTGCAGTAATCATCTTTAGTGATTTTGGAGCCCCCCAAAATAAAGTCTGACACTGTTTCTACTGTTTCCCCATCTATTTTCCATGAAGTGATGGGACCGGATGCCATGATCTTTGTTTTCTGAATGTTGAGCTTTAAGCCAACTTTTTCACTTTCAAGAGGTTTTTTTTAGTTCCTTTTCACTTTCTGCCATAAGGGTGGTGTCATCTGCATATCTGAAGTTATTAATATTCCTCCCAGCAATCTTGATTCCAGCTTGTGTTTCTTCCAGTCCAGCGTTTCTCATGATGTACTCTGCATATAAGTTAAATAAACAGGGTGACAATATATACAGCCTTGACGTACTCCTTTTCCTATTTGAAACTAGTCTGTTGTTCCATGTCCAGTTCTAACTGTTGCTTTCTGAACTGCATACAGATTTCTCAAGAGGCAGTTTAGATGGTCTGGTATTTCCATCTCTTTCAGAATTTTCCACAGTTTATTGTAATCCACACAGTCAAAGTCTTTGGCATAGTCAAGAAAGCAGAAATAGATGTTTTCTCTGTAACTCTCTTGCTTTTTTGATGATCCAGTGGATGTTTGCAATTTGATCTCTGGTTCCTCTGCCTTTTCTAAAACCAGCTTGAACATCTGGAAGTTCACATTTCCTGTACAGCTAAAGCCTGGCTTGGAGAATTTTTAGCATTACTTTACTAGCATGTGAGATGAGTGCAATTGTGTGGTAGTTTCAGCATTCTTTGGCATTGCCTTTCTTTGGATTTGGAATGAAAACTGATCTTTTCCAGTCCTGTGGCCACTGCTGAGTTTTCTAAATTTGCTAGCATATTGAGTGCAGCGCTTTCACAGCATCATTTTTCAGGATTTTAAATAGCTTAACTGGAATTCCATCACCTCCACTAACTTTGTTTGTAGTGATGCTTTCTAAGGCCCACTTGACTTCACATTCCAGGATATCTGGCTCTAGATGAGTGATCACACCATCATGAATATCCAGGTCATGAATATCTTTTCTGTACAGTTCCTCTGTGTATTCTTGCCACCTCTTCTTAATATCTTCTGCTTCTGTTAGGTCCATACAATTTCTGTCCTTTATAAAGCCCATCTTTGCATGAAAAGTTCCCTTGGTGTTTCTAATTTTCTTGAAGAGATCTCTAGTCTTTCCCATTCTGTTCTTTTCCTCTTTTTCTTTGCATTGATTGCTGAAGAAGGCTTTCTTATCTCTTCTTGCTATTCTTTGGAACTCTGCATTCAGATGCTTATATCTTGCTTTTTCTCCTTTGCTTTTTGCTTCTCTTTTTTTCACAGCTATTTGTAAGGCTACCCCAGACAGCCATTTTGCTTTTTTGCATTTCTTTTCCATGGGGATCATCTTGATCCCTGTGTCCCATACAATGTCACGAACCTCATTCCATAGTTCATCAGGCACTCTATCTATCAGATCTAGGCCATTAAATCTATTTCCCATTTCCACTGTATAATCATAGGGGTTTGATTTAGGTCATTTCTGAATGGTCTAGCGGTTTTCACTACTTTCTTTGATTTAAGTCTGAATTTGGTAATAAGGAGTTCATTATCTTAGCCACAGTCAGCTCCTGGTCTTGTTTTTATTGACTGTATATTGCTTCTCCATCTTTGGCTGCAAAGAATATAATTAATCTGATTTCAGTGTTGACCATCTGGTTATGTCCATGTGTAGAGTCTTCTCTTTTGTTTTTGGAAAAGGGTGTTTGCTATGACCAGTGCATTTTCTTGGCAAACTCTATTAGTCTTTACCTGCTTCATTCCGCATTACAAGGCCAAATTTGCCTGTTACTCCAGGTGTTTTTTGACTTCCTACTTTAGCATTCCAGTCCCCTATAATGAAAAGGACATCTTTTGGGGGTGTTAGTTGTAAAAGGTCTTGTAGGTCTTCATAAAACCATTCAACTTCAGCTTCTTCAGCATTACTGGTTGGGGCATAGACTTGGATTACCGTGATATTGAATGGTTTGCCTTGGAAATGAACAGAGATTATTCTGCCGATTTTGAGACTGCATCCAAGTACTGCATTTCAGACTCTTTTGTTGACCATGATGGCTACTCCATTTCTTCTGAGGGATTTCTGCCCGCAGTAGTAGATATAATGGTCATTTGAGTTACATTCACCCATTCCAGTCCATTTCAGTTTGCTGATTCCTAGAATGTCAAAGTTCACTCTTGCCATCTCTTGTTTGACCACTTCCAATTTGCTTTGATTCATGGACTTGACATTCCAGGTTCCTATGCAATATTGCTCTTTAGAACATCAGACCTTGCTTCTATCACCAGTCACATCCACAGCTGAGTTTTGTTTTAGCTTTGGCCCCATCCCTACATTCTTTCTGGAGTTATTTCTCCACTGGTCTCCAGTAGCATATTGGGCACCTATTGACCTAGGGAGTTCCTCTCTCAGTATCCTATCATTTTGCCTTTTCATATTTAAGATAATTAAAATATAAAATTTGATAACCTAAAAAAGGCAAAATGTTTGTAATAGATTGTATCTGATCTGGTTATACAAACAGGGTAAGATTTATTTTGTTCTTTGTAATCTCTTTAGCAGATTACCTGTGATGCACTTTATAAGGGATAAAGCTGTTTTATTCTTTTTAAAATTTTATGGATAGGTGTACTGTCAGGATAGCAGTATGTTTTTAATTATATTTCTCCAACAACTGAACAATGAGGACAGGATTAATTTGGCAGTTTCTGAACTGAGTCGACACAGCTGATGTTCTTTTGGTAGCACAAAAATAAGGTAAAAGTCTTACTTCTGGCTCTCTTCTCTTTTAGTATGAAAGTGGAAGTCTTAGTCACTCAGCCACATTGGACTCTTGAGACCGTGTGGACTGAAGCTCATTAGGCTCCTCTGCCCATTGGATTCTACAGGCAAGAAGACTGGAATGGCTTGCCATTTCCTTCTCCAGGGGATCATCCCAACCTAGGGATTGAACCTGGGTCTCCCACATTGTAGACAGATTCTTTACCATCTGAGCCACTAGGAGGCCCTTTAATATAGAACCAGACAAAACACCCTCTCCAAGTTCAAGATGTTATGGTGGAGTAAGCATTGATAATAAAAGTTTTTACATCTTGTAAAAATCACTGCTAGGTAGGTTTTTTTTTTNCCCACATTGTAGACAGATTCTTTACCATCTGAGCCACTAGGAGGCCCTTTAATATAGAACCAGACAAAACACCCTCTCCAAGTTCAAGATGTTATGGTGGAGTAAGCATTGATAATAAAAGTTTTTACATCTTGTAAAAATCACTGCTAGGTAGGTTTTTTTTTTATGGTATAAAAATATGGTAAGCCAGGAATGTATTCTTCACATCTTTTTCATAAGTGACTTATATCTATCCATCATATTTGAAATAGGTTTACATATATGAATCCAATCTTGCAGTAAGCCAGAGGATGGTGTCTCAGATTTGGATAAATAAGGTATTTATATATAACCAGTCACAAATAAATGGTTGTTATTTGTGGAGTATCATCTTAAGAGGAAAGTTTAAAAATAGCCAGAAGAAAATACTAAGAGAAAAACTGAAGGGGAAATGTGATCATTTATGTTATGTTCTTGCTCACAGAACCGTTTTTTTCTCTACTGCCCCTTCCCTCTTTCATCCTCCTGCATCTCTTAGTCCCTCCATTCCCCAAAATCAACTCTTGGGAAGAGGGAGACAATGATCTTTCAGATTATGGCCCCTTCACGTGTGCATTTCCATACAAAAAGAGACAGGTACACCATATCTTTAGCTGGTAATGAACCACTTTCTCTGAGGATCCAAGTTGTGAATCTCATGACCTAACTGGGATCTCTTCATGTATTACCCTGGATTTAACATTTATCATCCATATACCATGTGGCTAGGAAGCAGGAATCATAGAGATATGATTAGAGGATAACTGAGAACTTGAGTAGGAGGCTGTGTCTCTACATGAAGTCAATAATCTGACCAGTCATTGTGCTTGGCACTTGGAGAAGGCAAACAGAAATACTAGGTAGAAATACCAACCCAGAGGGAGGAAAAAAGCCTTAAATTCTACGTTTTTATCTCAATAGGAGGAAAATCAGCTCTTCTTATTCAGACTGCCAGTGGAGCTGATGCCAGTGCAAAGCTACCCAGGCCTCCTATGTAATTCACCTGTCATCCACCTGCTGTTATTACTCATTTATTATTTTTTTTCTTCTTCCCTGTGTACTCTTGTCAACTATTCAAGCTTGCATGAGGAAAAAGAGAGTAAAATGGCAAAGATAGACTAGTACTTAAAATCTTAGCAGCAGCTACTTAGTTTAGGGACAAAATAGAGATAAGAAGAAATAAAATAATTTTTAAAATACAGTGTCAGCTTCTGAGTTTGAACTATTTATTCTAAATATAACCCCTTTTCTGCACATCCTTTGAAAGGAACTAGGGAAGAAAAAAAAAAAAAAACACTGTATTGCTGCAAGAAGCTGGGACAATGGAAGACGGATTGGAGAAAAAGACTTTAAGAAACTCAGAAATGGCAGCAACAGAGATTCAGAAAATCCCATAAGGACAAAGTTCTCATCTAGGGAATAATTAGCAAATGGCTTAACATTGATGGATTGAAGGAAATCTCTGAGGCAGTAACTGGTGAAATACATTTCAACATGTTTGCTTTATGCTATCTTACACCTTGCCATTCCTAGTACATACCTATGCTATTTATTCCCTACAAGTCTCTTACTTTTGATCTGATGATACATCAGTATCAGTTATTGGTATTTTTAGTCAGCTTTTCACTTTTCTCTTTATTTTTTTCACTATTTTTCATACAAATATTTCCCTTTAACTGAGGAACATAGTTTCCCCTCCCAATTACCTGTAAATTGATTTAGAAGAGAACAGCTAGGCAAATTAGGCCTCAGTATTCTATATGCCAGATAGAATAATTATGGAGCCACCTGGGGGAATAAAAGGCATTTTATCTGACTACTTTGTCTTGCTGAAAGAAAAGGGGATAAGGCAGTGGCATTCTCACAGTATGTTGGAAAAATACCTTCAATGGCAACAAATAAATGTATCAGTTTGGGCTCTGAAGATAATGATACTGGTTTAATTTGACATGTAAAACAAATATAGCTAACAAAACAATAAGCCACAGCCAAGTGTAAAACAATATCCTTTGTCAGCACTCAATTAGAATTAAAGCAGTTACACAAGAATTATAAAAAGAGGGTTAAGTAAAACAGGAAGTCACTCAATACTTCCATATGTTCAGTAAAGAGGAAGGTAAATTTAATCAAGGTGGTAACCCCTCTAGCAAACAAATTGCTGTTTAAATAACCATACTGTAGTTGCTAACCCTGCAACTATTTTTATTTTGGTTCCATCATCTACAAAACTTTTCTCTATAGTTGATCTACACTCTGCTTTTATCCCCTTATTCCTCTTGTGAATGATTATTAAAGTTTTGTTGATGTTTGCTTGTAAATGAGTCCAGAATTTATGGCAAAGGAGTTTGCAGGATTTCAGGTTTCTTATTTTCTCTTGTTATTTACAGGAAAACTTGAGGAAAGCTGTCCCACCTGAGAGATTTATGAATTATTCACAATGTAGATGATTTGTTGGTACCCTTGGAAACTAAATAGCAATGCAAAACTGATACTTGGACTTGGTTAACTATCCTGCTTCACAGGAGCAAAGGATGTCAGTAGACAAACTACAGTACAGATGCTGGGGGCATCTGTTGTCAGCTAAAGCCAACAAGTGCTACAATCTACAAGGTCAGATATTCTACACTAGGGGTTTCTAAAAGCCAAAGAAGTATGCAAACAAACTCCAAATAGACAATTTAGGGACAAGCAGGGTGTTATTGAGATTGGGTCCCGGCTTTAGTGAATGCCAGAAAAACACAACGGAGCAGTTATGTGGCAATACTCTAATTGTCTGGGTTAGTTTCTAGGAGCTAAAGAGACTCTGAACCCCTGAAGTGGGCTATAGACTCTCTCTCAGAGATTCTAGATTTCGAGAAGCCTTTCCACTTGTTTTGTTATGAAGATAAAGGTGCTGCTAGTGAAATTATAACTTAAAACTTGTTAGCAGACTAGAGATAAATAACATATTTCTCCATTCATCTGCAAGTGTGGACGCATGGAATGTCTGAACACCTCCAAGAAGATAAATGAAACCACACTTTTGAGTTACCATGGGTTACTGTGGTATCGTGGGTTACCTGACAGCTATCTTACAGGTGCACAGGATCTAGCATTCAACGCACTATCCAGCTAGTTAATGAGTGCTGTTTTCTACTTATGATATTTACATAGGGAACATTCCCCAAATTCCCTAAATCTTACTTAAAAAAATCAGATCCTGAGGGAATAGGAGATGATGATCATCACAGGGATAATAGAGGATATTAGGTCCTGATTAGAATGTCTGATATTCCTGTTCCAAATACACATGTGACTATATGACGTTAGTGTGAGAGAGTATAACACACATAAATACATGTGTATGTATGTTTGATCTAACACAAGAGAGGCCATTTGGAAAAGTAGGAAATTCTTGATTTTGATGAGAACTAAAATGTCACTTGGAAAATTCATAGTCAGTTTGTAGAGGTTTTACAACTAATTTCCTGCTTAGATATTAGTAATCCATTGTAGAGCTTAATAAAGGCAAAATAACAAAAAATTTTAAGGCAGTGATTTTTCTGACAAAGTTAGGAGAAAACAAAACAAAACAAAACAAAACACAGTTACAATATGACAGACTCCAAACTCAGAAGACCCATTTGTATTAAGAAATTTTCAAAGAATAGATACATGTATAACTGAATCACTTTGCTGTACACCTGAAACTAACACAACATTATTGCTCAACTTTACTCCAAAATAAAATAAAAATTTTAAAAATCAAGTAGTCCTAACTATCTGGAATTGGAAATGTAGATAGCTAATACAGTGTTGCCATCAATTCAAATACATATTAATATCTTGTAAAATCATCTGCAATAAACCCTCAGTGTGTGAAGAAACAATTCTGAATGGCATAGAATAGTTTTATTAAAGTGCTGGAGGCAGAAGTTAAACTCAAAAGTATAAATGACAAAAAGTCTTATTGAAATTAAATCATTCAGGTATATTGGAACTTGGTGATTATTATATCATGATTATCATTGTAAACTGCTCAAAATTTTTTTAGGAAAAAAAATCTGAGTTGTGCCTGACCAAAAAAAAGAAAGAAAGAAAGAGATGTTCATTCATTTTAAAAAGATTCCACAAGGGAATTACCTGTATTTAGAAAAATAAAAGAAACTCAATGAGTAACGGGAATTATCTTATGAAGCAATTCCTATATCAGTCTTTATTTGCTTTGTTAAAATTGCTGTCACCAATAAAGTGAGACTAACTAAACTCTGGGTGTGCTCAGTCGTTCAGTCTTATCTGATATTTTTGAGACCCTGAGGACTGTAGCCTGCCAGACTCCTCCATCCATGGAATTTTCCAGGCAAGAATACTGGAGTTGGTTGTCATTTCCTATACCAAGAGATCTTCCCAACCCAGGGATTGAACCCAGATCTCGTGTTTCCTATGTGAGCCAGCACCTCAGGAGGACTAAACTGTGGCTTCCACAAAACACCAGATTATTTATCACTATGGCACCCAGGAAGCCCCTACCAAAAAGATGAAATTATTCGAAGCTTATTAAAGAGGAATGCTTTTTTTCAGAGTTCTTTATATGCCAATTCCAAGATACCTGCAGAAGATTCCTCATTAACTTTACAAGAAACCTGGCGGCAGTTGGGTTTTATAGAATCAACACCCATGGGAGGTAAGAGATTTGGTCTAATTGCATTATGTATGATGCCTGAATTGCCTATTATCTTTTCCTTTTCAAAAGCCGATTATTAAACAGTAGTACCAGCTCTTATAATACACAGAATTCCTACTTCAAGGTATCAGAGCCTATTGAATCAGAGAGGAATTAATTTTGTTTCCCCTGCCATGTAGAAGTTACATAAATGTTTGTGGGTACCTATTAGTTATTACATTTCTTTAACCTCAGCTCTTTGGATAAATAGAATGGATGAACCAAACTCTAAAGAAATCAAAACCCAACAAAATGATTCAATGATTTATGGGCTAACCTTCCACAATCTATTGGATTAAAATAGTCTGGAGCTTTACTATTATACTAGCTTTGGTACAAAGTATAGAATTTCTGCAAGCAAGAATATACTTTTCCCTTTGAACTTATGTTTGACACGTCTACAAATTGGGTCTGAGTTGCTGCCCTGGGCCTGATTTTACCGAATGCTCCATAATTGTTTCCAGTATTTAAAAAGGGCTTCAGCCTTCCCTGGAAACTACAGTCTTAAGGACCTGGAGGATCAACATAGAGAAGTCTGTCATTTCTCTTGGGAAATTTCATCTACATAAAAGTGTTCCAGAGGAAAGATAGGCTGTCCCCATGCTGAGAAGGATCCTTTCAAGTGTTACTTATCATTGAGAAAGCTATTAATGTGAAATGAATACTTAGTGGGATTCATGTTTCCTATGTGAGCCAGCACCTCAGGAGGACTAAACTGTGGCTTCCACAAAACACTGGAAATCTAAGTTTTCCAGACTCACTGATACTGTACTCAGTTGAACTGGTACTGAACTCAATTGAAAGGAGGTCTTCTAAAGAACTTACTACTAATATTTTACCTTACTATACTATTCTTATATTTTATTCTAATGCCCTATTCATAGTGAGAGTTGTTTCAGTGACTTAAAGGACCGAATTTACATTTAACTTGCTATACTACTTTTATTCCTATACTTCCAATAATGCATAAAGAAGGGAAGAGCTGGGTACCAACAATATATGTCTACTTCAGAAAAGACAGGAGAAGGCAATGGCAAACCACTCCAGTACTCTTGCCTGGAAAATCCCATGGACGGAGGAGCCTGGTTGGCTGCAGTCCAAGGGGTCATTAAGAGTCGGACATGACTGAGTGACTTCACTTTTACTTTTCACTTTCATGCATTGGAGAAGGACATGGCAACCCACTCCAGTGTTTTTGCTTGGAGAATCCCTGGGACAGGAGAGCCTGGTGGGCTGCCATCTCTGGGATCACACGGAGTCAGACACAACTGAAGTGACTTAGCAGCAGCAGCAGCAAAAAAGACAGAAAGATGTAGAAAAGGAAAGCCTTTAATTAATAGACAGAAATCCGACATTTATAGACAGAGGTTACAAAAGACAAGTCTAATATTATTCAGTGAATATTGGAAGGTAAATTCTTGCTGCTAAAATATAGACAGATAAACAAAGGTGAATGCCTATTATTCATGGAGACATAATTAACTTATCATAATAAAGCTATTGATTTTAACCTATGTGAAAAATGGCTCACTGTTTGTAGTTGTTTTAATGAGTTAAAACAATTAGAGCTATGTACATTAAACACTATAATTTCAATCTGAACACTTCAATGAGTGCCTCCCAAGAAGACTTCAAAACCTGCCAACAGCCGTGGGCATCATTTTCTTTCACATCCAGGAAAAATTAATTGAGAAGACAGAATAATTACCATAGCACCTAGATTAGTGTGTAAATGTAATGTTGCTTATGTGATTGATGAAAACAAGAAAAATGTACTGGCTTTACAAAAAAATCTCACAGAAAAGACAGAAAGATGTAGAAAAAGAAAGCTTTTAACTAATAGAAATCCAGCACTTACAGACAAAGGGTACAAAAGACAGGTCTAATATTATTCAGTTAATATTGGAAGGTAAATGCTTCCAATTTAAAACTTTTATTTTATTTATTAAATAAACATGTTATTATAAATAAAATTAATAATAAATAGTTATTTTTTAATGTAAATTTATTTATTTTAGTTGGAGGTCAATTACTTTACAATGTTGTATTGGTTTTGCCATACATCAACATGAATCCGTCACAGGTATATTCGTGTTCCCCATCCTGAACCCTCCCTCTGCGTANTAATGTAAATTTATTTATTTTAGTTGGAGGTCAATTACTTTACAATGTTGTATTGGTTTTGCCATACATCAACATGAATCCGTCACAGGTATATTCGTGTTCCCCATCCTGAACCCTCCCTCTGCGTACCATCCCTCTGGTAGTTATTTTTTAAGTGAAATACTATTTTAAAATAAATTAAATATCAAGTTCAAGAGTCAAGCAATAAAGATATAACAATTTGTATAATTAATTTCATCATGTTGTTAATCAAGAATCTGCCTTAATCATTCATTATTAGCATGATATATTTAAAAGGTAATTCTCCAAGACAAACATTGATTTTAAGAAAATTCATCCCATTGTTATTCTGATAGCTGCTTTGCTTTTTATTTTGATAGGGACTTGCTAGATATTTAGACAGCTGGATTTTTCTGCAGCTTCTCTGAGAAAGGTTGAACTAGAAGTAGAGATAATGGAAAAGTCAAGATGTTACTAACGGTTATGAACAATAATAGGAGACAACATATAGGTAAACACACATCTAAAAATAATAAATTTTAGATTTTTCTAATGCCAAAGGGAGAGTGAACTAAACCTCTCTTTTAACATTTTTCCTATTAAAAATGTGCTATATGTTATTCCTCTGTATCTTTGAGATATATACAACTTTTTCAAAAAGATAAATGAATTCCTTGGCAGTTTTGCATTCAAAGGGTGGTTTTCTTGAGAGTCTTGGAATATTAGCATCAAGGAGGTGGCAACCTGTAATCTATTCTCTGTGGGAGGTTATCCAAGGCACTTGGCTCCAAGTTACATCTTCCACTTATCATAAAAAGATACAAGAAGTGAATGCAGTAACAAAATTTAATTTTCTGAAACTGAAACCAACAAACAATGGTAAGAATGCATTTTAGAACATCAACCATGCTTACAAGAATAAAATTCATAGTATAATATTTTCCTTCTTTACATATACACCCTCATTACTCATTACTGGACTCACTTCCACTACTTGATTTTTAATATACCCATAAATACCAATAAAGTATGCACACCATGTTATTTCTGATCTTGGTAAAATATATCATCACAGTGTCTGTATGTGAATAATCCTACTTTGAACGTGAGAGAATTCCTATTTAACAAATGAATTATCCATGTTTACACAGTTCTTACATTTTATAAACTATTAGTTATTCATTGTTGTCAAACATCTTGGGAAAATTTAATTTTGGTGAGGTCCCCACCACTAGATGATTTCTCAAGACTCCACCTTTTTTTTTTTTTTTTGAANCCAGGCCCCCCCACCTCTCGGAACCCCCGCTGCCAGGTACCCCCGCTGCATGGGCACCACATGACAGATGCGGAAACTGAGATCCAGAGAGGCAAAGCGACTTTGGGTCTTTGGTCCAAAAAGCTGGGAGGACCGGAACCCGAGGCCCCAGCGTCCCAGGCAGTGTTCCCAGCCGCCTTCACCAGGAAACCCCGGTGCACCCGCGGGGCTGAGTTTTCTGCTGCGAGGGCGGTTGTGGCCTCGCGCTAATGGCTCTGGCTGTGGTTCTCCTTCCCCCACCCAGCCTTCCGGCTTCCTCTGCGACTTCCTCTCAGCCTTCTTCTACCATGAGGGTGGGGGCAGGGCTCCCAGGCCACACCCTTGCCCCTCCAGCCCACACCAGCTCACAGAAGCACCCAGAAGTGGGTAGCGGCGGGCTCAGAGAGGCAGCAAAGGCAATCAAAGGCGGAGGACCGAGCTGGGCTTGGTTGGGGAGAGGCGGAGGACGGCGGTGGGGGCAGCAGGCTGGTAAAGCAGCGCTCCCCAGGGACGCCCCCTCCACCCACCCAGCACACCCCACCAGCCGCCTCCTACCTGCCCTCCCCNGGCGCGTAACATTGAGCAGAATTCTATGTGCTATATAATATGTCCTTGTTGGTAATCCATTTTTAATATAGCAGTGTGTACTTGACCATTCCAAACTCTGTAACTATCCCTTCCCAGCGGTCACCAGAAGTTTGCTTTCTAAGTCTATGAGTCTTTCTTGGCAGTTGTAAACAGTGCTTCAGTGAACATTGGGCTGTATGTGTCCTTTTGGATCATGTTTTTCTCCAAATATATGTCTAGGAATGGGATTGCAGGGTCACATGGTAGCTCTATATTTAATGATTTGGGAGGAATGTCTATGCTGCTCTCAATGGTGGCTGCACTAATTTACATTCCCATCAACAGAGTAGGAAGATTCCCTTTTCTCTACACCCTCTCCAGGTTTTATTGCTTGTGGATTTTTTTGCTGATAGTCGTTCTGGCTGTTGCGAGGTGATATCTCACTGTAGTTTTGATTTGACTTTCTATAATAATTAGCAGTGTTGAACATCTTTCCATGTGCCCATTGGCTCTCTGATGGCATCTCTGGGGAAATATCTTCTTAGGTCTTCCGCTCATTTTTCAAGTGGGCTGTTTGCTTTGGTGCTATTAAATGTCATAAGCTATATGTAAATTTTGGAGATTAATCCTTTATTGGTCACATCATTTGCAAATATTTTCTCCAAATCTTTGGATTCTATTTATCATTTCCTTTGCTGTGCAAAAGCTTTTGAGTATGAGCAGGTCCCATTTGTTTATCTTTGTTTTTATTGACGTTATTTTGGGAGATGGAACAATAAAGATGTTTCTGTAATTTATGTTAGGGAGTATTCTGTCTGTTTTCCTTTAGGAGTTTTACAGTCTCTGGTCTCACATTTAGGTCTTTAATCTATCTTAAGCTTATTTTTTGTACGGAATTAAATAATGATCTATTTTCATCAAAACAGCAATGTTTAAAAATGTGGCTGCAAATGATCTAGGATGCCTTCAATAGTATTTTCTTTGTCCAATTCTTAATGAATTCCTGAATTTCAGTTCAGTTGCTAAGTCATGTCCAACTCTTTGCGACCCCACAGACTGAAGCACACCAGGCTTCCCTATCCATCATCAATGTCTGGAACCTACTCAAACTCATGTCCACCACATCAGTGATGCCATCCAACCACCTCATCCTCTGCCATCCCCTTCTTCTTCTGCCTTCAATCTTTCCCACATCAGGGTCTTTTCCAGTGAGTCAGCTCTTCTCACCAGGTGGTCTAAGTATTGGAGTTTCAGTTTCAGCATCAGTCTTTCCAATGAATATTCAGGACTATACTGAAATACAGTTTATAGCAAAATATTAATGTACCAATGTTAATAAAATAAACTATAGTAATTAAGAAAAAAACAATGTTCAATTTAGTTCCTGAATAGGTTTTCAAATTGTTATATAATTAAATTTTCTACATCTACTTCTAGATATTCCTAAGAGAAAATATTTACAACTGTTGCATAGAGAAGTTACTACTGCTCAAATTGTGTCCATAACATGTAATGTGCACCTATTCGCATTTTATTTTGATAAAATTAACATGAATTTACATTCCAGAGTAGGAGAGTTCATTTATCTCCACAGCCTCTACAGAATTTATTGTTTGTACTAATGAGAATGTACTGTATAGCAGAGGGGACTTTACTCAATACACTGTGGTGACCTAATAGGAAGAAAATCCAAAAGTGAGGTTACACACACACACATACACACACACACAAGTGTTTCACTTTGTTGTACAGCAGAAACACAACATTTTAAGCAAATATACTCCAATATATTTTTTAAAGTATGCATTAAAACTTGGAAGAGTATTTGCTATGACCAGTGCGTTCTCTTGGCAAAACTCTATTAGGCTTTGTCCTGCTTCATTCTGTACTCCAAGGTGAAATTTTCCTGTTCCTCCAGGTGTTTCTTGACTTCCTACTTTTCCATTCCAATCACTTATAATGAAAAGGATATCTTTTGGGGGTGTTAGTTCTAGAAGGTCTTGTAGGTCTTCATAGAATTGTTCAACTTCGGCTTCTTCAGCATTACTGATTGGACATAGACTTGGATTACTGTGATACTGAATTGTTCGCACTGGAAACAAACAGAGATCATTCTGTCTTTTTTGAGATTGCATCCAAGTACTGCATTTCAGACTCTTTTCTTGACTATGATGGCCACTCCATTTTTTCTAAGGGATTCTTGCCCACAGTAGTAGATATAATGGTCATCTGAGTTAAATTCACCCATTCCAGTCCATTTTATTTCACTGATTCCTAAAGTGTCAACGTTCACTCTTGCCATTTCACTGTTTAACCACTTCTAATTTGCCTTGATTCACGAACCTAATATTCCTGGTTNTAGTAGATATAATGGTCATCTGAGTTAAATTCACCCATTCCAGTCCATTTTATTTCACTGATTCCTAAAGTGTCAACGTTCACTCTTGCCATTTCACTGTTTAACCACTTCTAATTTGCCTTGATTCACGAACCTAATATTCCTGGTTCCTATGCAATATTGCTCTTTACACCATCAGACCTTGCTTCTGTCACTAGTCACATCCACAATTAGGTATTGTTTTTGCTTTGCCTCTGTCTCTTAATTCTTCTGGAGCTATTTCTTCACTGATCTCCAGTAGCATATTGGGCACCTATCGACATGGGGAGTTCAACTTTTAGTGTCCTATCTTTTTGCCTTTTCATACTGTTCATGGAATTCTCAAGGCAAGAATACTTGAAGTGATTGACCATTCCTTTCTCAAGTGGACCACATTTTGTCAGAACTCTCCAACATGACCTGCCATCTTGGGTGGCCTTACACGGCATGACTTAGTTTCACTGAGTTAGACAAGGCTGTGGCCCATGTGATTAGATTGGTTAGTTTTCTATTATTGTGATTTTATTCTGTCTGCCCTCTCTCAGTGCCTAAAATCTTACTGGGGTTTCTCTGACCATTGATTGGAGTATCTCCTCTCAACCTCTCACTGATCCAGTGCCCCAGAGCCACCGTTGCCATCACAGAAACACCCTCTTCCAACAACACGAGAAGACTCTACATATGGAGCTGTCCAGATGGCCAACATGAAATCAGACTGATTATATTCTTTGAAGCCAAAGGTGGAGAAGCTCTATACAGTCAGGAAAAAAAAGACTGGGAGCTGACTGTTGCTCAGATCATGAACTCCTTATTGCCAAATTCAGACTTAAATTGAACAAAGTACAGAAAACCATCAGACCATTCAGGTATGAACTAAATAAAATCCCTTCTGATTATACAGTGGACATGAGAAATAGATAAAGGGACTAGATCTGATAGAGAGGGTGCCTGATGAACTATGGATGGAAGTTCTTGACATTGTACAGGAGACAGGAATCAAGACCATCGCCAAGAAAAAGAAATACAAAAAAGCAAAATGGCTGTCTTAGGAGGCCTTACAAATAGCTCCTAAGACAAAGGAGGAGAAGTGAAAAAGTGAAAAGAGGAGAAGTGAAAAGCAAAAGAGAAAAGGAAAGATATACCCATTTGAATGCAGAGTACCAAAGAATAGCAAGGAGTGATAAGAAGGCATTCCTCAGTGACCAGTGCAAAGAAATAGAGGGGGGAAATACAATGGGAAAGATTAGACGTTTCCTCAAGAAAATTAGAGATATCAAGGGAACATTTCATGCAAAGATGGACTCAAAAAAGGAGAGAGATTGTATGGGCCTAACAGAAGCAAAAGATATTAAGAAGTTGCAGGAATACACAGAAGAAATATGCAAAAAAATATTCACAACTCATATAGTCATGATGGTGTGATCACTCACCTAGAGCCAGACATCCTGGAATGTGAAGTCAAATGGGCCTTAGAAAAGCATCACTATGAACAAAGCTAGTGGAGGTGATCAAATTCCAGTTGAGCTATTTCAAATCCTAAAAGATGATACTGTGAAAGTGCTGCACTCAATATGCCAGCAAATTTGGAAAACTCAGCAGTGGCCATAGGACTGAAAAAGGTCCATTTTCATTCCAATCCCAAAGAAAGGCAATGCCAAAGAATGCACAAACTACCACACAATTGCACTCATTTCACATGCTAGTAAAGCAATGTTCAAAATTCTCCAAGCCAAGCTTCAATAATATGTGAACTCTGAACTTCCAAATGATCAAGCTGGTTTTAGAAAAGGCAGAGGAACCAGAGATCAGATTGCCAACATCTGTTGGATCATCGAAAAAGAGAGTTCTAGAAAATCATCTATTTCTGCTTTATTGACTATGTCAAAGCCTTTGACTGTGTGGATCACAATAAGCTGTGGAAAACTCTGCAAGAGATGGGAATACCAGTCCACCTGACCTGCCTCTGGAGAATTCTATATGCAGGTCAGGAAGCCACAGTTAGAATTGGACATGGAAAAACAGAATGGTTCCAAATAGGAAAAGGAGTACGTCAAAGCTGTATATTGTCACCTGCTTATTTAATTATACGCAAAGTTCTTCATGAGAAACACTGGGCTGGAATAAGCACAGGCTGGAATCAAGATTTCTGGTAGAAATATCAATAACCTCAGATATGCAGATGGCACTGAAAGAAAGTGAAAGAAGTGGCTCAGTCGTGTCTGATTCCTTGTGACCCCATAGATGGTAGCCTACCAGGCTCCGCAATCTATGGGACTTTCCAGGCAAAAATACTGAAGTGGGCTGCCATTTCCTTCTCCAGGGGATCTTCCCAACCCAGAGATTGAACCCACTCTCCTGCATTACAGACAGATGCTTTGCCATCTGAGCCATGACACTACCCTTATGAAGAAAGTGAAGAAGAACTAAAGAGCCTCTTGATGAAAATGAAAGAGGAGAGTGAAAAAAATGGCTTAAAGCTCAAGATTCAAAGAACTAAAATCACTGCATCTGATCCCATCACTTCATGGGAAATAGATGGGGAAACAGTGGACACAGAGGCTGAATTTATTTTTGTGGGGCTCAAAAATCACTGCAGATGGTGATTGCAGCCATGAAATTAAAACACACTTACTCCTTGGAAGGAAAATTATGACCAACCTCGGCAGCATATAAAAAGGAGAGACATTACTTTGCAAACATAGGTCCGTCTAGTCAAAACTTTGGTTTTCCCAGTAGTCATGTATGGATGTGAGAGTTGGACTCTGAAGAAAGTTGAGCTGCGAAGAATTGATGCTTTTGAACTGTGGTGTTGGAGAAGATTCTTGAGAGCCCCTTGGACTGCAAGGAGATCCAACCAGTTCATCCTAAGGGAGATCAGTTTTCAGTGTTCACTGGAAAGACTGAATCTGAAGTTGAAATTCTCATACTTTGGACACTTTATGGGAAGAACTGACTCATTTAGAAAGACCCTGATGCAGGGAAATACTGAAAGTAGGATGAGAAAGGGATGATAGAGGATGAGATGGTTAGATGGAATTACTGACATAATGGACATGAGCTTGAGTAAACTCTGGGAGTTGGTAATGGACAAAGAGGCCTGGCGTGCTACTCTCTATGGGGTCACAAAGAGGCAGACATGACTGAGAGACTGAACTGAATTGAGACCTTGGAAGATTTCTTTTTAATGCCACTGAATAGTAGCATAAATGGAAAATAATTGTCCATGAATTAGAGTATAAAAAATATAACGGATCTGATAAAGTAAGATGAGAGAGGAAGCAACTATTGGGCTTTGCAAGAATGACTGGTTCATAGTATGGTCAGTCAGTTCATAGTATAGTCAGTTCTTATTCACTTCATAGTTCAGACTAGTTCATAGTATAGTCAGTCAGTTCAACTTTCTTTATATGTCCAAAACACATCCATACATGACCACTGAAAAAACCATAGCCTTGACTAGACAGACCTTTGTTGGCAAAGTAATGTCTCTGCTTTTTAATATGCTGTCTACGTTGGTCATAACTTTTCTTGCAAGGAGTAACATCTTTTAATTTAATGGCTGCAATCACAATCTTCAGTGATTTTGTAGCCCCCCAAAATAAACTCTGACACTGTTTCCACTGCTTCCTCATCTATTTTCATGAAGCGATAGGAAAGAATGCCATGATCTTAGTTTTCTGAATGTTTAGTTTTAAGCCAACATTTTCATTCTCCTCTTTCACTTTCATCAAGAGGCTCTTTAGTTCTTCATTTTCTGCCTTAAGGGTGGTGTCATTGGCATATCTGAGGTTATTGATATTTCTCCTGGCAATCTTGCTTCCAGCTTGTGCTTCATCCAGCCCAGCGTTTCTCATGGTGTACTCTGCATATAAGTTAAATAAGTAGGGTGACAATATACAGCCTTGACGTACTCCTCTTCCTATTTGGAATCAGTCTGTTGTTTCATGTCCAGTTCTCACTGTTGCTTCCTGACCTGCATATAGATTTCTCAAGAGGCAGGTCATGTGGTCTGGTATTTCCATCTCTTTCAGAATTTTACACAGTTTATTGTGATCCACACAGTCAAAACCTTTGTCATAGTATAAGTAGAGAAACTTTCATTTCATCAGCATCTTTCAGAATTAGTATGAAGTCTAGAAGTTTTGTGTATTGCCATTTTTGAAAGTGTTATTTATGAGTTTTTTGAGATAATATAGTTGAAAGTAGTTCATTGGTAATTCCAGATAACTTGATTTACATATAATTTATATAATGACATTTTCATATGCTAAATTTTGATGAATCAAAGAACTAATTTCCTTTCAACACAATTATGTTTCATTTCCTCAAATTCGTTGTCAAAACAATACATGATGATATTCTTTGCATTAAATAAAAAGATTCTCTATTTTCAACTAACTAGAAAAAGTAAATGTAGAAGTGATATAAAGAGTATATATATTACAATAAGATACTCAGTTTTACAGATATATAATATCAAAAAAAACAGAACATGTGACATTATTTTCACTACAGATAAGATTTTACTTTATATTGAAACGTTCACAGTTTATTTGAATCTCAGTATAACCTGAATAAAGATGGACAGTATATTATTTCAAAGGTATACCTAATTCTAGACAGGAAAAAAAAATGATGTATTTAGTAACACATGCCAACTATCAGGTTTGCAGTACTGTTCTCTTAGATATGAACATCTGGAGATTTTTCATGGCAAATAGGCCCAGCCTGTTTTGGAGAATTTTATGAACCTCACCCCATCAGTTGCTATAACACCATAGATTCCAGAATATGAACAGATAATTCCTTCAATGGAGCTTTGAGTTTCACTTTCACATAATCACCTAATTTGTATTTCCACCTGCATTTGTCAAGACATTTCAATGGGCTTCCCTTGTGGCTCAGTTTGTAAAGAATCTGCCTATGATGTGGGAGACCTGGGTTTGATCCCTGGGTTGGGAAGATTACCCTGGAGAAGGGAAAGGCTACTCACTCCAGTATTCTTGCCTGGAGAATTCCATGGACTGTATAGTTCATGGATCACAAAGAGTGGGACACAACTGAGCAACCTTCACTTTCACTTTTCAATAATTTCAGCGACTTTCTATGATGTGATATCAAAAGTGAAGAACTGGAATGGTAGAAAGCAAATAATCCATTGCTTGGTGGTAGAAACATAGTGAATGATATGGCTAGGAGTGAAATGCACAGATATTTTTGGAAATTAGGAAAGGTTGCAGAGCTATGTCTAGATTTCTCTGAGGCCACAGATATGGGAAAAATATATTCTCTTCCACAGTCAGTGAGCCCTGAGAGAAGACAATCAAAGATATGACCTTAAGGAATGCATTCAATGGCCAAGCATTCTCTACAGTTAGAAACAATTTTAAATATATATATAGTTAGAGAATCAGACCTCCTCATCATAGAAGAGAAGAAACAAAAGAGAGTGCAATATGCCAAGATCTCCCTGGAGAAAGATCTCAGCCAAACAGAAGAGTGTTATTAGAGATTGGGTGTTCAAATGCACCTTTGACATTGCTTTCTGTAAAGAGACTTCTTGAATTTCTATACAAGTATTTCTCTTTGGGTGATCTATGCTTTTTTATATATTCATTATTTGGAAAAATTTAGAAAACACGTAGGAAGAATAATAGCTTGTTAATCCTCCACTCAATGTCAATTGCTGCTTATATGTATACATATACATTCACACTAATAGATATTTACACACCTTTTTAATTGATATGTATTTACAGGTTTTTCACATTTTATTCATAATGTTATTATTCTACATACTTAACACAGATTGAATACTATGCCATTCGGCATTAATTTTTAAATGACTTTCATGGTTATATGATATCTTATAAAATTTGTTATATAATCTGTTCTAAATTATTTTAATTGAACTTGGAGACTATTTCCAATATTTACTATTCAATACAGTTGTACAAGAAACACAGTTTTAAAATGTCAATATGCATGTAAAAATCAGTGATCTTGAGAAAATTTGTAACTACATTTTAAATTGTGTCTATATATATCCAGAAAACATATCAAATGCATCAAAATTATATATCACAATTTTGTATATATATATATTTCAAAAATATACGGAAATACATTATGTGTATGTATTTCAAATTTTCAGAAATATTATACCAAATAGTCAACAATTTAGTTGAGTGATTGTTGTGTACCTATTTCAAAGCAAAACATAGGTAATTTAGAGGTTTTTCTCCAATTCCTACTAAGGCAATTTTTCCCCACAGCTATCAGTACTTTCAGATTTTTTTAAAAGTTATCAATAATTTAAACTGGCAAGCTGTAGCATTTTTATTACTAAAACTTTGACGTACATAAACCAGGAAGGGATACATATAAAGACTGATTGTTGCAGGTGAAGTTCTCATCAGCATGCACTGAGGTGGGTATTAGCATGCTGAAGGTTGAATAGGGAATACTTTGGTATCATGCACTGTGGGGCTGAGGAGAAGATAGGAAAGAAAGCTAAGTTTCCTTTAAAGAAAATTAGGAGTTAGACATCAAAGTTGTCACAACAAAGCCCCAACTAACCCTGTGGGAGCTTTGAAGCTAGAAAAGCCTTCAAACAGTTCCTGAGTTGGAGCAGGCATGTTGAGCTATTAAATTAACTAGGGCTAACATTTCCTGACTAAGGTTCATCTAGTCAAGGCTATGGTTTTTCCTGTGGTCATGTATGGATGTGAGAGTTGGACTGTGAAGAAGGCTGAGCACCAAAGAATTGATGCTTTTGAACTGTAGTGTTGGAGAAGACTCTTGAGAGACCCTTGGACTGCAAGGAGATCCAACCAGTCCATTCTGGAGGAGATCAGCCCTGGGATTTCTTTGGAAGGAATGATACTGAAGCTGAAACTCCAGTACTTTGGCCACCTCATGCGAAGAGTTGACTCATTGGAAAAGACTCTGATGCTGGGAGGGATTGGTGGCTGGAGGAGAAGGGGACGACAGAGGATGAGATGGCAGGATAGCATCACAGACTCTATGGACGTGGGTCTGAGTGAACTCCGGGAGATGGCTATGAACAGGGAGGCCTGGTGTGCTGCGATTCATGGGGTCGCAAAGAATCAGACACGACTGAGTGACTCAACTGAACTGAACTGAACATAACAGTTAGAAATGGACATGGAACAACAGACTGGTTCCAAACAGGAAAAGGAGTATGTCAAGGCTGTATATTGTAATCATTCTTATTTAATAATATGCAAAGTCCTTCATGAGAAATGCTGGGCTGGATGAAGCACAAGCTGGAATCAAGATTGCCGGGAGAAATATCAATAATCTCAGATATGCAGATGAAGCCACCCTTATGGCAGAAAGTAAGGAGGAACTAAAGAGCCTCTTGAAAGTGAAAGAGGAGAAGAAAATCTTGGCTTAAAGCTCAATATTCATAAAACTAAGATCATGGCATCTAGTCCCATCACTTCATGCCAAATAGCTAGGGAAACAGTGGAAACATTGTCAGACTTTATTTTTTTGGGCTCCAAAATTACTGCAGATTGTGATTGCAGCCATGAAATTAAAAGATGCTTACTCCTTGGAAGGAAAGTTATAACCAACTTAGATAGCATGTTGAAAAGCAGAGACATTACTTTGCCAACAAAGGTCCATCTAGTCAAGGCTATGGTTTTTCCAGATGTCATGTAGGGATGTGCAAGTTGGATTGGGAGCAAAACTGAATGCTGAAGAATTGATGCTTTTGAACTGTGGTTGGTGTTGCAGAAGAGTCTTGAGAGTCCCTTGGACTGCAAGGAGATCCAACCATTCCATTCTGGTTGATTAGCCCTGGGTGTTCATTAGAAGGACTGATGCTAATGCTGAAACTCCAATACTTTGGCCACCTCATACAAAGAGTTGACTCATTGGAAAAGACTCTGATGCTGGGAGGGGTTGGGGGCAGGAGAACAAGGGGATAACAGAGGATAAGATGGCTGGATGGCATCACCAGCTCAATGGACATGAGTTTAAGTGACCTCCGGGAGTTGGTAATGGACAGGGAGGCCTGGTGTGCTGCGATTCATGGGGTGGCAAAGAGTCAGACATGACTGAGTGACTGAACTGTACTGAACTGAACATAACAAAAATAAAAAAAAAAAAAAAAACTGAGTGGCCTAACAAAAGAAATTTTTTCTCTCATAGATCTGTTGGCTCAAACCTATATCAATTTAGTGGAAGGATTGGTTTTTCCTGAGGCCTCTCTGGCTCAGATTACTACTTCAGTCACCTCATGTGGCCTTTCCTTTGTGCATGTTTATTCCTGACATTTCTCACTTCTTCTGAAGGTAATAATTCTATTGGATTAAGTGTGTGTTTGTGATCATGTTCACTCAATCATGTCCAACTCTCTGCATCCCCATGAACTGTAGCCTAACAGGCTCCTCTGTTCATGGACTTCTCCAGGCAAGAACTACTGGAGTGGGTTGCCATACTTTTTTTCCAGGGGATCTTCCCTGGACCCAAGCATGGAAACCTCATCTCAACCCAAATTATGAAGAAGACACAACATGACCAAAAAAAAAAATAAAAGGCAAAAATAGAATGCTTGGAACAAAAGCAAGGTACTACACATGCACCTTGCACACAGCATCAATAAGAGGTTGGGTAAGTCATCTCTAAGCCACCCCTCCAATCCCATCTCTGAACCCACCTCTACCCTCACCCTCAATAAGAAACAAGCACACTCACTCCCACAGGAGGAAGGGAACCTGTTCCATATTTTTACTCCCTTGTGCTGCAGCACGAGTTCTGTCATAACCTTGCCTGAATTCTTGTCTGACCACTTATCAATTTCTGTTGATTAAGGAGTTCAAGAACCCTGGTCAGTAATGCTTGCAAAATCACTTCCTTCTCCAGAATGAATAACCCTAAATAGGGGCTATCCAGCCTAGAAGATTATTCACCATGGAGCCAGTACTCCATGAATGAAGAAATGACATACTATCATGAAAGTACAAAAGATTAANTGATGCTGAGAGGGATTGGGGGCAGGAGGAGAAGGGGATGACCGAAGATGAGATGGCTGGATGGCATCACGGACTCGATGAACATGAGTCTGAGTGAACTCCGGGAGTTGGTGATGGACAGGGAGACCTGGCTTGCTGCAATTCATGGGGTCGCAAAGAGTTGGACACGACTGAGCGACTGAACTGAACTGAAACACTGTTCTTTCCACTTTCAGTGGCTACCTGGCTGCTGGTTTTCAAAGCCATTAGAGCTGTGAGTCTTAAGAAACAGGACAAACTAACTCATCACACAAAACACTGTTAATGTTGGAATTACTTTTTTTCAGAATAAAGATTTTCTACTTTATGAAAGACTTTGGCTGATTTCCAGAGTTCTGGACTAGCTGACTGTTTTTGCCTGTTTTTCCTATCATTGTTACAGGAGAGAATTTTCAGATGTCTTCACCATTTTCACAGACATCACTCTCAGCATGTATACTAATGACGTTATTTGTCAAAAAATTGAGAAATGAGAACTCATGGGAAAGATTGGAGTAAAATAACATTAATTTACAGGCTGAAAATGTCATCATCTTCTATAACACAGCCTGAAACTTAAAGAGCATGTTGAAAAATTACTACTATTCTAATGTTCTATAAATTCAGCTTTACGTAGTATTTCAAAACATTCTCCAATATTTTTGATAAATTATTAGGCTTAAAATAGGGTTGAGCCTATTTATGAAAACATAAATTTATCTATACTTAAATGAGATACAATAATTATCTTATTTATTCTAGCCCTAGTTTATTTTTTTTAAGTTTATTTACTGTTTAATTGAAAGGTAATTATTTTATAGAATTTTTTTGTTTTCTGTCAAATATCACATGAATCAGCCATAGGTATACATATGTCCCCTCCCTCTTAAACCTCCCTCCCCATCCCATCCCTCTAGTTTGATACAGAGCCCCTGTTTGAGTTTCCTGAGTCATTTAGCAAACTCCCATCAGCTATCTATTTTACATATGGTAATGTAAGTTTCCATGTTACTCTCTCCATACATCTCACCCTCTCTTCCACTCTTCTCTGTGTCAATAAGTCTCTTCTCTTTGTTTCTCCATTGCTGCCTTGCAAATAAATTCATAAATACCATCCTTCTAGATTTCATATATATATATATATATGCATTAGTATACAATATTTATCTTTCTCTTTCTGACTTATTCACTCTGTATAAGAGGCTCTAGATTCATCCACCTCATTGGAACAGACTCAAATGTGTTCCTTTTTATGAGTGAATAATATTCCATTGTGTATGTGTACCAGAGCTTTTTTTTTTTTTTTTTCAGATTTTATCTATATTTTTTCCTTTACAATATTGTATTGGTTTTGCCATACATCAACATGAACCCGCCATTCATCTGTTGATGGACCTCTAGTTTGCTTCCGTGTTTTAGCTATTGTAAATAGTGCTGCAGTGAACATTGAGGGTACATTGTTTTCTTCAATTTTGGTTTTCTCAGAGTATGTGCCTGGGAGTGGGATTGCTGGGTCATATATTCGCTTTATTCCTAGTTTTCAAAGTAATCTCCATACATCGTCCATAGTGGCTGTATCAATTTACATTCCCACCAATAGTGCAAGAGGGTTACCTTTTCTCCACACCCTCTGCAGCATTTATTGTAGTCTTTTAATGATGGCCATTCTGACCATTGTGATGTAATATTCACTGTAGTCTTGATTTGCATTTCTCTAATAATGAGCAATGTTGAGCATCTTTTCATGTGTTTGTTAGCCATCTGTATGTCTTCTTTGGAGAAATGTCTCTTTAGGTCTTTTCTCCACTTTTTGATTGGGTTGTTTGTTTTTCTGGTATTGATTTGTATGAGCTACTTGTATATT
The DNA here is from genome assembly GCA_006410875.1 of Neotragus pygmaeus. Classification (NCBI taxonomy): domain Eukaryota; kingdom Metazoa; phylum Chordata; class Mammalia; order Artiodactyla; family Bovidae; genus Neotragus; species Neotragus pygmaeus. Next base: position 32,081 of record SJYV01029593.1, read on the forward strand.
TTGGAAATTAATTCTCTGTCAGTTGTTTCATTTGCTATTATTTTCTCCCATTTTGAGGGCTTTCTTTTCACCTTGTTTATAGTTTTCTTTGCTGTGTAAAAGCTTTTAAGCTTAATTAGCATATGATTTTCTGTATACAGTTCTTTTATCTCCAGTTCAGTTCAGTCGCTCAGTCGTGTCCAACTCTGTGACCCCATGAATCGCAGCACGCCAGGCCTCCCTGTTCATCACCAGCTCCCGGAGTTCACTCAGACTCATGTCCATCAAGTCCATGATGCCATCCAGCCATCTCATTCTCGATGGTCTCCTTCTCCTCCTGCCCCCCAATCCCTCCCAGCATCAGAGTCTGTTCCAATGAGTCAACTTTTTGCATGAGGTGGCCAAAGTACTGGAGTTTCAGCTTTAGCATCATTTCTTCCAAAGAAATCCCAGGGTTGATCTCCTTCAGAATGGACTGGTTGGATCTCCTTGCAGTCCAAGGGACTCTCAAGAGTCTTCTCCAACACCACAGTTCAAAAGCATCAGTTCTTCAGTGCTCAGCCTTCTTCACAGTCCAACTCTCACATCCATACATGACCACAGGAAAAACCATAGGCTTGACTAGATGGACTCGATATTTTATTGTTTTTGTTGCAGTGGTGAATGGGATTGATTCCTTAATTTTTCTTTCTGATTTTTCATTGTTATTTTATAGGAATGCATGTGATTTCTGTGTATTGATTTTGTATCCTGCAACTTTGGTAAATTGACTGATTAGCTCTTGTAATTTTCTGATAGTATCTTTAGGGTTTTCCAGGTATAGTGTCATGACATCTGCAAATTGTGAGAGCTTTACTTCTTTTCTGATCTGAATTCCTTTCAATTATTTTTCTTCTCTGATTGCTGTAGCTAGGAATTTCAAAACTATGTTGAATAACAGTGGTGAGAGTGGACACCTTTGTTTTGTTCCTGATCTTAGAGGAAATGATTTCAGTTTTTCACCAGCGAATAATGTTTGCTGTGGGCTTATCATATATGGCCCATGAGAAGAGTTGTCTCATTGGAAAAGACCCCAATGCTGGGAGGGACTGCAGGCAGGAGGAGAAGGGGATGACAGAGAATGAGATGGCCAGATGGCATCACTGACTCGATGGACATGAGCCTGAGTAGACTCCAGGAGTTGCTGATGCACAGGGAGGCCTAGTGTGCTGCAATTCATGGCGTCATGGAGAGTTGGGCACGACTGAGCGACTGAACTGAATGTTGAAGTACGTTCCCCCTAGGCCCATGTTTTTGAAGAGTTTTAATCATAAATGGGTGCTGAATTTTGTCAAAGGCTTTTTCTTCATCTATTTAGATTTTCATATGGTTTTTATCTTTCAGTTTTTAATATGGTGTATCACGTTGATTGATTGGCATGTATTGAAGAATCTTTGCATCCCTGGAGTAAATCCAACTTGATTATGGTATATGAACTTTTTGATGTGTTGCTGAATTGTTTGCTAGAATTTTGTTGAGGATTTTTCCATCTTTGTTCATCAGTGATATTGGCCTGTAGTTTTTTTTTCTTTCTTTCTTTCTTTTTTTCTTTTTTTGTCTTTGTCTGGTTTTGGTTATCAGAGTGATGGCGGCATTGGGGAATGAATTTGGAAGTGTTCCTTTCTCTACAATTTTTCTTAAATTTTTCATTCAGTTCAGTTCAGGCGCTCAGTCGTGTCTGACTCTTTGCAACCCCGTGAATTGCAGCACGCCAGGCCTCACTGTTCTTTCTCTACTATTTCTTGTATTCTTGCTTCAGTAAATTATTTCTTTCCTTTAAAATTTTTAAAAATTTCATTAAAAATATATTAAATTAATGCTCATTGTCTTTTTCCTCCTTTTGATTCTATTTTTCTCTCAAGTGATTTCTTCCCCACTGTGTTAGTTAGGAGTCTGTGGGAAATAATGGCTTTTTATTAATTTTTTTTTATCCTTGTAGTGTGGACATATTCAGTTCAGTTCAGTCACTCATTCATGTCCGACTCTTTGCAACTCCATGAATCGCAGCATGCCAGGCCTCCCTCCCTGTCCATCACCAACTCCCAGAGTTCACCCAAACTCATGTGCATCAAGTCGGAGATGCCACCCAGCCATCTCATCTTCTGTCATTCACTTCTTTTTCTGCCCCCAATCCCTCCCATCATCAGAGTCTTTTCCAATGAGTCAACTCTTCACATGGGGTGGCCAAAGTATTTTATTATATATTAGTATCTATTTAAATTTTATGTCCCTTAAGATAGTCTACCTCTTTTTTTGAAGTGCTGCTTAATGTTAATATATTGTCTAAATTAAGCATAATAACTAATGATTTTATTTCTTCAGGATGTTCTTACATGGTACATAGCATTGTAATGTTTCTATTTCTTATTTACAACACATTATAGCCAGTGGAACAGAATGTGCTTATAATTTTTGTCCTAAATATTCTCTTCATAGTGGTATATAACAATGTCATTATTTGGAATTAAACCTCAGGAAAAGTGATTTACTGGTAGAAATCAAGCTTCATTACTCACCTGCCTGATTGTTTCATTCATTTCTACACATTTAATATTAAATTAAAAAGTAGCTTTGTGCTATTGGAGATTTATCCAAATAGTTTTTATAGATAAATTATTTTACCTTTGTTTTTCAGATCTGATTTTTGACCCTGTGGTACATATTTTGAGCTTCCCAAGTTGTTCCGTGATAAAGAATCTACCTGCCAATGCAGGAGAGTCTAAAAAGGAGGATTTGATCCCTGAGTCAGGAAGATCCTTTGGACTAGGAAAGCGCAACACACTCCATTATTCTTGCCTGGAAAATTTCATGACAGAGCAGCCTGGCAGGCTACAGTTCATGGGGTCACAAAGAGTCATATATGACTGAGTGAGCACACACATATCTTTAATGTTAAACAGAGCAAAGCAAATACTAAAATTAATACTTCAAAAACTCTGGGATAGTGTGTGTGTGCACACATGTGTATTTTTGCTTTCATGCAATGGGGGCAGGGAGAAGAGAGAGACACATTCAATTAGATTCATTCCTTCCCTTACTCCCAGCTAACAGTTATCTTTTTTTGGCTGTTGCCACTTGATTTTTAAGAAATTAGTATGTAAACTATTTATGTTTGTACTAAAATAGTCCAATAACATTTAAGAATTTATTCCATGATATCACAGAAAAATTGATTATAAATTCTGTTTAAACCATTTAGTAGCTTTGTGGACTTAAGGGGATAAAATATATTTTCTAAACATCTAGCCCATAATCTAACAAGGTATTATATTTTTATACATATTTTTAAAAGACTCAGCAGCTAAATAAATATTTTTAACACTTACTGGAAATAATTTTAAACTTTATTATTTTTTTCTCCATATTGATGTAAAAATGAGAAAATTAGTTTTATATCCCCAGAGTATTTATAAAAGCAACTGCCAGAAAATTTACATTAATCTACATTGTATACATTAATATGTATGCTGATCAAACATAGCAGTACACTGCTGAATATCTAGTTGTTGCATTTAATATCTTCAATTAAAAGATGAAGGCTGTCAAGCTTTATCTTTGTCACTTGGTCCTTCTGTAACACATTTGGCAATTTGAATGTGATAAGATGGCCGCTGATCCAACATTAAAAATTGATCAAACATTAAAGATTCTAAACTTCATAGTATGGGTTTCCCTGGTGGCTCAGAGGTTAACGCGTCTGCCTCTAATATGGGAGACCTGGGTTCGATCCCTGGGTCGGGAAGATCCCACGGAGAAGGAAATGGCAACCCACTCCAGTATTCTTGCCTGGAGAATCCCATGGACGGAGGAGCCTGGTGGGCTACAGTCCATGGGGTCGCAAAAAGTCGGACACAACTGAGCAACTTAACTGACTAACTAACTACACAGTAAAGAGCTATTTTATTCTAGAAATTCAATGCGTCAATTTATGAAATGTATAAGAAAATGCAAGTTTATCTAGGCAAGTCTGGAACCAAATTAATAGAATCAAAATGTTGCTTACACTGGAGACTGTGAGAATGCAGTTCATAAGAGACCAAAAATAATATGTACATAAATATATATACATGAATGAAAAATAATCTACTTCTTACCATCTGTTTCTTTAAAATCAGGTGAATCAGAATGCTTCACATATGACAGGGAAGATGAATCTCATGATATTAAACAATTTTGGAAACAAAAAATGTCAATTAATAATCCAAATGAAATAGAGACACTTAAACACTAAAGAAGTAACTTTGCATCTATACCCTTTTATACATTTTTCTTAGTAATAAATAACATGAGAGCCTATCTGCCAAAGTTTTTTTTTTCTCTTCAGAAAAGTTAAAGTTTTTAGAAGTAAATCCATACAGAATATACATGGTGAAAATTTTATTTTTTGATTTATTCTACAAAATTATTGGTAGATTTCTTTCTTTACTTAGGGTGGGGAGATGTATCAAAATAATCTCCTCCCTTAATAAATGTGTTAAATAATATATAAACATCTATATTTTTTCCTACCAGAGTTTATTGTTCGTCATGTCTATAACTAAAGAGAAATGATATGAATCCACAATATTTAGTACAGTTTAACATTTTCCATCAGTTTCAAAAGATTTAACATATTAAAAGCCTGTTTCTAAATTTTTCATAAGTTGTATGTCATTTAAATATTAATATACAATTAGGTAAAATTCAGAGTACATTAGAAAACAGGAAAAATTGAATTATAAAGATCTCATTAACTTGCTTAAGGGATTAAACACATACCTGCACAAGGTGAAATTTTTCTTTGAAAACAGAAATAGTCTGACTCATTTAACACAGAAAATAATCAGCAATATATTTTCTATTCCTTTTGCCTGTTAGAAATTGCAGATTATGTTTTATCTAACATCTTTAAGGAATTCATTTTAATATGTTGTTTCAGATTTCAATATGCAACAGGAAATCATCCTTCAAATTGTCATTTTATGTTTCTATTTAGCCTATGTGCTTATACATAATTATTGGTTATTTTCCTTCTATATTTGGCTATACTTGGCTAGTATACCACTTTTGGTCACTGAATATATATCACTCATGGACCATCCAGAGAAAGAAAACCAGTAGGAAATAATCATATATTTTGAATGGTCTCACACAATCGTTGTAACTGGTACTAATCAGATTTGTCAGGAATGTCAGGAAATGTAAACTGGAGCTCTCTGGCATCATCTAAAGCTGCAATCTACAATCAGAATTCATTCTTCAGTGAAGCCTCAGTTTAGATCTTAAGGCCTTTAAGTGATGGAATCAGGCCCATCTAGATTATTTAGAATAATAATCTCACTTAGAGTCAGTTGATTTGGATTTTAATCATCTTTGCAAAATGCCTTCACAGTATCACCTAGACTAGTATTTGGAAAACTGGAGACCTCAACCTTGCTGACATGACACATAAAATTGATCATGGACTACCTCTTCTCACATTAGAGCCCATACACATCTCCTTGATCCATAAGGAATCTCCAGATAAAGAGGAATGACAATGTAATACAATTGAGAATTTAATAATCCCTTCCCCAGAGAAGTATGCAAAATCTTCAGGTAATGTTTACTCTTCTCCTTTGACATTTATAACTTAAATATCATGACAAAACTAACTATGAAGAATATATCTTGTGGTAGATAAAACATAAAAATATTTTTTTTATTTACTTATATATACTTATAGGGCTTCCTTCATGGTTCAGATAGTAAAGAATACACTTGCCAATACAAGAGATGCAGGAGATACAGTTTCAATCCATGTGTCAGGGAGATATCCTGGAATAGAAAATGGCAACCCACTCTAGTATTCTTGCCTGGAATATGCCATGGACAGAGAAGCCCGGTGTGGTACAGTCCATAGGGTAACAAACAAACAACTGAGTGACAGAGCAGCAGCATGCACACATACATTCATAAGAAAAAAATTCTCATAAGTTTTCATTCCTTATTTAAGCAACTGATCATGAGGTTACACCTAGTGTTTATAACTACTTTCATTTACTACCATTCCATACTCCCTTTGCTGTCATCAATCACTTCAGCTGATCCTGGATGTTTGCTTGCTGAGGTGAACTAAACCTTAATCTTATGAGCCTCCATCATTAGCTATCCTGTATAAATTGGATTTTTGAAGTTTTTCATTTATTTTAACCCAGGACATGGTAAGGGATATGTAAGGGATCTCTTATATTCCAGATATGGTTTTTGCTTCCTTATCTCCATTTTATAAGACCACAGTTTCCCCTTGGTAGTAATTTAAAAAAAAAAAAATCACCCCATACAGTATACTAACATGTTGAATAGGATCATTCTCTTCTTTGATGACCTGGAAGGTTAAGGTGGGGAGGGAGGTGGGAGAGGGTCTCACGATGGAAGGAACACATGTATACCTATGGCAGATTCACACTCATGCATGGCAAAAATCCATCCCAATATTGTACTTATCCTCCAATTAAAATTTAAAAACATAAAAGTTTAAGATACAATTCTAAATAATACAAGATAATTCATAAAATAAGGAAACAAGTATGATATTTCAAAAATGTATACGAGTCTAAAAGCTGAGAGGAAATTTCATGCGTAGATATATGAAAGGAAAGGAATAGGCTTCCCAGGTGGCTCAGTGGTAGAGTATCCACCTGACAATGCAGGAGCCAGGGGGTTCAATCCCTGGGTTGGGAAGATCCCCTGGAGGGAAAAATGGCAACCTACTCCAGTATTCTTATCTGGAAAAAAAAAAAATGCATAAAAGATCACAAAAAAAGTCAGACACAGCCGAATATGGATGTGCAGTATGCAACAAGGGATAAGTCTGAATATGTGATATATTCTTCATATCAACATTTAGGGGAAAATACAAATCAAACTGAAAGAAAATTTGAGGAATTAAATAAGGGCAACAGCAGCATATTAAAGAACTAGTATATAGTGGAGAAAGAAAATAAGTGGGTATCAGGAACAATTTTACTCCACAGGGAAAAAAAATCAGATAAAATAAAAAGAATTTTTCAAAAGCACAACTAAATATGACTCAATGAATAAAGATTATAAACTTTGTCTGGTTCACAGTAATTGTTAAAAACCACTCACACTCCATAAAACTTATACTACTTTATATCTTCTCTGTTGCAACATTTGAAACATTTAAGGAATAAATAACATCAAAATTACATAAACTCTTAATAGGAATAAAGGAAATGTTACCATGCCTTTTATGATTTCAGAGTAGCCTGCTACTGCTGCTGCTAAATCGCTTCAGTCGTGTCCAACTCTGCGCAACCCCATAGGTGGCAACCCACCAGGCTCCCCTGTCCCTGGGATTTTCCAGGCAAGAATACTGGAGTAGGGTGCCATTGCCCTCTCCCAGAGTAGCCTACATTAATACAAACCACTAACAAAGACAGCACCAGAAACTTATCTCCTAAATATAGATGTAAATATATATATATATATATATAGAGAGAGAGAGAGAACAAATCCAACAATACATAAAAAGATAAATCAAAAGTAAGTTATTTTCATACCAAGAATGTTTATTAGAAGAATATTCAAAACTCAACCAATGTAACATGATAGAAGTAGAAAAATCATGAGAAAAGTCAGCATCTTACCTGGATGTGTTATAGTAAAAATGCTGAGAGTCAAAGACAATGACATTTTGAAATCAGCATAGTTACTCATAACATACAAAAAAAACCAGTGCAATTAAAGACTGACTATTCAACAAAACAATTGAGTTTAGAGGGCAATGCAAAGACAGAGGAATGGGCTTAAAACATTAGTTAACCAAGAATCTTATAAACAGCTAACCTTTCTTTCAAAAATTGAAAGCAACAAGATTCCAACTTCATCCCTGGCTTGGAAGTTCTCAATCCCATTCTTACAAGAAAAATTCTGAACAAATTGAGAAAATATATTTTTCTTGAATCCATCAGAGAAAAGAGCACAGACCAACTGACAGTAAAATCCAGAGAGACAGGCAACCACAAAATATTGCAGATAAAGCTTAACTGGAGCAGAAGCTGCTAGAATCATAAACTAGTCAGAATACATAAACACTAATTTTGACAAATTGCTGGAGTTTGTGTATTAAATAGTGTGAATATCATGAGATTTGCAGTTTGGGGTGAACCCAGTATTTTCGTGGGTTTCTCCTACAAGAACACCACAAAGTTATAAATTTAAACAAATCAAGACATAAGAAAAAATGCACCTCATATCTCTAGCAGGAAGAGAGGAAGATAACCATTGTGAAATATGTTGGGAGCATTCTCCATAACAAAGGCCTACTTTCCAGAAACCAAATTTCCAGAGCCTTAGTTTCCTGGTAGAAGGGTATTTTTCTGATTCCAGCTTGTCCTGGCCTTCCTTTCTCACCTACAGAAGAAGAGACGATAAAGAAATACTGTGAAGGTTGTAGTTCAGAGGCACAGACTCACTAAAATGCTGAAACTTAATCACAGTATCACAGAAGGTTGTTTCCTCTCCTGCTACTTACCACTGTACCACCAGGGCTCCACAAAGGAGGAGAGTTGAAAGAGTTGCACTGCTCAGTCTTTATTGAAGAGGCTGTCTTGGGGAAAACAAGGTACACCCGGGAAGGCAAGAAAGCACACCTGAGAATGTGAAGCCTTTTGCATTTAAAGTTACAGGACACATTAAAAACATCCCAATGTCACCATATTAACATAAAGTCTCATAGGAAAGGTTTATATACATCAATTTCTATCGCCCAGTGTTGTGAATTAAGTTGTATCTCCCAAATAGATGTTAAATTCCTAACCCGTGGTAACTGTGATTATGACCTTATTTGAGGTGTAATCAAGTCAATATGAGGAGAAGGCAATGGCAACCCACTCCAGCACTCAAGCCTGGACAATCCCATGGGAGGAGCTTGATAGGCTGCAGTCCATGGGGTTGCTAAGAGTTGGACATGACTGAGCAGCTTCACTTTCACTTTCCCCTTTCATGCATTGGAGAAGGAAATGGCAACCCACTCCAGTGTTCCTGCCTGGAGAGTCCCAGAGACGGGGGAGCCTGGTGGGCTGCCATCTGTGGAGTCGCACAGAGTCAGACATGAGTGAAATGATTTAGCAGCAGCAGCAGCAAGTCAATATGACATCATATTCGATTATGGTGATCCCTAATCCAAAGATTAGTGTCTTCATAAGAACAGAGAAATATTGTTTCATACAGAACTAATATTGTGTGAGAACGAAGGCAGATATTGGAGAGAGACATCTGCAGACCGAGGAATACTAATGGTTTCTGGCAACCTCTGGTGCTGCTGCTAAGTCGCTTCAATTGTGTCGGACTCTATGCGACCCCAGAAATGGCAGCCCACCAGGCTCCCCATCCCTGAGATTCTCCAGCCAAGAACACTGGAGTGGGTTGCCATTTCTTTCTCCACTGGCAACCTCAAGAAGCTAGAAAAAGGCAAAGAAAGATAGTCCTCTAGAGCCTTCAGAGAAAATGGCCATTTCAACAATTTTATTTTGGACTTCTAGATTCCAAAACTATGAAAGAACAATTTTTTTTTCTCTTGTTTAAAGCCAATCAGATTCTGGTGCATTATGGAATACCTAGTATACTAATACAGATTTTTAATGACAGTGAAGTCCTAGTGAAATAAATACTTGGAAACTTTGAAGTTGATTTGGAATTGGGTAATAAGCAAAATCTGGAGGTGTCTTAAGCTTCATCATAGAAACAGTCTGAAGTTTATATGGAAAGAAAAGAAAAAAAAAAAAACACTAGAATGGTGATAATAACAGTGAAAAAAAGAACAAAAAAGACTGAGACTACCCAAAATCAAAATTTACTATAAAGCAATAATAATAAGGAAAGTGTGGCATTGGCAAGAAATTGACATCTAGATTAAAGGAGAAGAAAAGAGAGCCCAGAAATAAGTCTATACAAATATATTCTACTAATTTTTGTGACTAAGGCACAAAGACAATAGGAAAAAAATAGCCTATTCATAAAATAGTGCTATTGGACATCAAAATGTAAGAAAAAGTTAATCTTGACAAGTAATTTACAAATCTCACAAAATTACCTCAAGATTAATCATAAACTTAAAATGCGAAAACATAAAAATTCTAGAATAAAACATAGTAGAAAATCTGGTTCAACTAGGTTTGCAAATAAGCTTTTAGACACAACACCAAAATTATGATCTATATAAAAAAAATTAGACTTTAGCAATTTAAAATCTTCTACTCTGTGAAAATCACTATTAAAAGAAAGATAATCAAGCCTCAGGAAAGATAAATCTTACAAAACCATTATCTGATAAAGAACTTTATCCAAAGCTCTAAACAACTTTTCAATTTCAAGATAAGAAAACAAAACACCTTAATTTAAAAATCACAGGAGGGTGGTGTGCCAATAATCTGAACAAACACCTTACATCAAAGAAAATATACATATAAAAAGATACCCAAAATAATTTGTCACGGAAGAATTACAAAGTAAGAAAAAGTAGATGCCATGCTACACCAATTATTGATAGAATATTAGCAATAATAAAAATAAATGAAACTGACATTATGCAATGTTGGCAAGGATAGGGAATTGCATGAAAATTCTGTGCTGTGAGAATGATAAATTTGTAGCTACTTTAGAACATAGTGTGACAATTTCTTTTGAAAATAAACAAAAGTCTTCATACTTGTTTATTAACCATACTTCAGCAGATATTTGCACAAGTGGTTTGAAAATTTATTTCCACATAAAACCCTGCACATGTTTCTAGCAGTTTTATTTATAATCAAAGCAACCAAGATGTTGCTTTGTTAATGAATAAACATGTTAATGATTGTTTATTCATTATGTTAATGAATACATAAACTGAAGCACATATATAAAATGGGATCTTTTCAGTAATCACAGTAAATGGAATATTAAGCCATGGAAGATGTGGACAAACCTTAACCATATACTTCTAAGTAAAAGAAGTTGGTTTAAAGATGCTACCTGCTGTATGATGCCAATTACATGTCTTTAGAAAAGGCAAAACTATCAAGAGAGTAAAAGGTTCACAGATTGCTAGTGGTTTGTGATTTAAACAGGAATGTTTGAGATTTAAACATAGAATTTTGATGGTAGTGAATTTTGTGCAATGGTTAATATATGACATTTTGGATATGTTTAAATACATAAAACTTTTCAGCACAAAGAGTGAAACTTAATGAACCTGGGTTTTCTTAAAATATATATATATATATATATTTAGGAAGTTTAAAAATACTAGGAAGAAAATGTCACCAACAAAGCTCACTGGTGTCCCCCAGAAAAATAAGATGAAATCTAGGCAATGCTACAACAGTCTATTCTTTTGTGCTTAGTCTAGTTTTCCTAGCATATAGGGGTCCATGTGCCAAGGCCTTATACCTAACATGTAAGATTACAGATACCCGCATAGAACCACTGGGCCCACCTAGTGCTTCTCATTCCACTTTGGTGGGACTTTGTGCAGAAGGACTGTTCAAGACACTACAATTCAAGATGGCGACAGCATACTGTGTAGAGAGGTGCTAAAACGAAGTGAATATCACTCAATCATGTCTGACTCTTTGCAATCCCATGGACTGTAGCTTGCCAGGCTCCTCTGTCTGTAGAATTCTTCAGGCCAGAATACTGGAGTGGGTTGCCATTTCTTTCTCCAGGGGATCTTCCCAACCCAGGGATCAAACCCAGGACTCCTGCATTGAAGGCAAATTCTTTATCTTCTCAGTCATCTACACCGGGTATTTTAGACTGAAGCAACAGGACTGAGAGAAATCTGCCCCTCCCTCTGCAGAGGAGAGGAAGAGTCACAAGGGTCAGCAAAAATTTATATGGGAAAGTTACACAAGCAAGGGCGAATGATCAGTGTAGTCTGACACAAACAGCATGTCTCTCAGTTAGCAAGACATCAAGATGAGTTTTCAGCTGTTGCTCAGACTTGGGGGAAGTTAAAATTCAGGAACTTGCAGGTAGGAGAGAAGCCTGACTAATGTTTAGTGAAGACACAATGTTTGGTCTTTTGAGGAATGTATTAACAGTTTCTGCTGGTTTGCTATTCCACTGTAAAGCTCCTCCTGTGTTTACATGCACTTCCTAGAACTTTCTTATTGAACATATTGTTTTTCATGTGATATCACTAACTCCTATGTTATAGAAAGATTGCACTTTTCTGTTTTTTCTATCTCTCTCACATTTTTACTTATATCTCATATATTTTATTAGATATTACACATTTTCTATTTTTCCATAGAATAAAACAAGCAGTAAAAAACTGAACTATTGTGCATCTTACACATCAATTATGTGTCTCTACTAACCAACTTCTTCCACCAGTTGGTAAAAAGTTGCTGCAACTATTTTTATCACTCATTATTCTCCTCACCATAATTTGGACTTCCTCCATTGCATTCCCTAAAATATATTTTGCTAAGATCAATAGTGATTTCACTACAGTCATTCATTCATGTTCAACTAATTGCACCCCCATTGACTGCAGCATGACAGGCATCCCTGTCCATCACCAACTCTCAGAGCTTGCTCAAAGTCATGTCCACTGAGCCAGTGACATCATCCAACCATCTCATCCTCTGTCATCCCACTCTCCTCTTGCCTTCAATCTTTCCCAGCATCAGAGTCTTCTTTAATGAGTCAGCTCTTCACATCAGACAGCCAAATTACTGGGGCTTCAGTTTCATCATCAGTCCTTCCAATGAATATTCAGGATTGTTTTTTTTTAGGATTGACTGGTTTGATCTCCTTGCAGTCAAAGGGACTCTCAAGAGTCTTCTCCAACACCACAATTCAAAAGCATCAATTCTTCAGTGCTCAGGTTTCTTTATGGTCCAATTCTCACATCCATACATGGCTATTGCAAAAACAATAGCTTTGACTAGACGGACTTTTGTCAGCAAAGTAATGTCACTCCTATTTAGTACTCCGGGTTTGTAATAGCTTTTCTTACAAGGAGCAAGCACCTTTCAATTTCATGGCTGCAGTCACCATCTGCAGTGACTTTGGAGCCCAAGAAAATAAAGTCTGTCATTATTTCCATTGTTTCCACATCTATTTGCCATGAATTGATGGGGCCAGATGCCATGATCTTCATTTTTTGAAATTTAAGTTTTAAGACAGCTTTTTCACTCTCCTCTTTCATGTTCATCAAGAGGCTCTTTAGTTCCTCTTCACTTTCTGTCATAAGGATGGTGTCATCTGCATATCCCAGGTTATTGATACTTCTGCTGACAATTTATTTCAGCTTGTGCTTCATTCAGTCTGGCGTTTTTCATGATGCACTCTGCATAGAAGTTAAATAAGCAGTGTGACAATAGACAGCCTTGGCATACTCCTTTCTCAATTTGGAACCAGCCCACTGTTCCCTGTCTGGTTCTAACTGTTGTTTCTTGATGTGCATACAGATTTCCCAGAAGGCAGGAATGGTGGTCTGATATTCCCATCTCTTCAAGAATTTTTCACCGTCAAAGGCTTTGGCATAGTCAATAAAGCAAAAGTAGATTTTTTTTTTCTGGAAATCTTGTGGTTTCTCGATGGTCCAACAGATGTTGGCAATTTGATATCTGATTCCTCTGCCTTTTATAAATCCAGCTTGAACATCTGGAAGTTCTTGGTTCATGTCCTGTTGAAGCCTCTCTTGGAGAATTTTGAGCATTACTTTGCAGCACGTGAGACAAGTGCAAATGTGGAATAGTTTGAACGTTATTTGGCATTGCCTTTCTTTGGGATTGGAATGAAAACTAACATTTTCCAGTCCTGTGGCTACTGCTGAGTTTTCTGAGGTGCTCCAAATTTGCTGGCATATTGTGTGTAGCACTTTCACAGGATCATCTTTTAGGATTTGAAATAGCTCAACAGGAATTCCCTAACATCCTCTAGCTTTGCAGTGTTGCTTCCTAAGGCCCACTGACTTCACGCTGCAGGATGCCTAGCTCTATCACACCATTGTGGTTATCTGGGTCATGAACATATTTTTTGTATAGTTTTCCTGTGTATTCTTCCCACCTGTTCTTAATATTTTCTGCTTTTGTCAGGTCCATATCATTTCTGTCATTTATTGTGCTATCTTTGCATGAAATGTTCCCTTGGTATCTCTAATTTTCTTGATGAGATCTCTAGTCTTTACCATTCTATTGTTTTCCTCTATTTCTTTGCATCTATCACTTAGTAAGGACTTATATGGCTCTAAATCCTATAGTAGTGTATATTGCTGACCATTCCCTTCTTGAATCCCTCACCTTTCTTGGTTTCTTTGATTTCAGTTTTTTATTTTTGTGTGTGTGTGTGTGTGTGTGTGTGTGTGTGTTAATGTCACTGGCCTCATCTTCTTGATCTTCATTTTTTCCCCCTCTATCCTCTTTGGGTTCTGTCAAATCTTGTTTGTATAACATGAGTCTCTTTATTTCACTTTTTAACACAATAAAAATATTCCTGTCAGTCAATTGTCACATTTATCAGATTTATCTCACAGTAATACTTTTACCTATGTACTTATATCCCTTTATGACACCTTTCTCTGAAGTCTCTATTCATCTTAAAAAGAACAACTTTAAAATAAAACCTAAGAACTCTCCTTCCTGTTTATAGTTTATCAGGATTCCTTTTTTTAATACATGACACTCTCTTAAACATTTAAACTTTACAACCTAGAAATCAAATTCAACATTCTTTAATATTTTTGGTCATTGTATTACTTAGATACATCTTGAATCTATCAGTTTTTCTTCATTACTCTGATAATTTCCAACTACCACCATAATTCCTAGTTTGAAATATTGCACCTACCCAATGGGATAATTCATTTTATCCTGGTATATACAGAGCTGACCATAACAAAATCATTTCCTATGTGACAAGTAGAGTCGTCTTGTCAAAATTCAGATCTGATTATATTGCCCTCTGCTTAAAGTATCTTAATTATTTTCATTTTTCTCGTAAATAAATGTCAAAATGTATCAAAATAGAAAACAAGACTACATGTTCTGACCCTACTTACTTGTCTACTTGCATCTAAATATATTTGCATCTGGATTGAGGTGCTGCAGATGCACTACAGTTACTTTATTACATTGTTTTACTTTTTAAAGGTCCTTTGCAGAAGGTTTTTGCTCATGCTCTCTTTTTTCAGTTTAGAACATTCCATTCATTCCTCCATTTTTCATATTAATTTTGATTCTACAATTTCAGTTCTATCACTTATTAGATTATCCTTTGCTAACATCTCTAACAATACATTTTCTTTACACTGAATTTTTATAACACCAAGGAACTTTCTGTCTAGCACTTGATAAATAACTTCATTTTATGTTTGTTTGTGTGATTCATTGATAAATATCAGTCCTTTAGTAGATTCTGTGCTAAGGAAACTGGTTTTCCTTTTTTCTTTATTTTCTTCCCAGTGTCTTGAACACACCTGGTAAATGGAAGATATCCCTTAAGTATTTGTGAAATGGATTAATAAATGAACAAATAAATAAATAAAAGTAGTTCTATGATTTTAATAAATACATTTTAATGTATATACATATAGTTGAGGAAAATAATGTTATTTATACATATATACATATATATATAATACAAATATGATATTTTGTAAAAATCATGGACCTTGTTTTGTTTCTTCATTTGTTCACTTATTAATCCATTTCACAAATACTTACAGGACATCTCCCATCTATATATAATAGGAGATACAGGTTTGTTTTCTGGGTCAGAATGATCATGTGGAGAAGAAAATGGCAACCCACACTACTATTCTTGCATAGGAAATCCTATGGACCGAGCAGCCTGGTGGGCTACAGTCCATGGAGTTGCAAAGAGTTGTAAATAACTTAGTAGCCACTAAACAACAATAGCTATACACACACACGTGTGTGTTTGTTAGTTGCTCAGTCATGTTCGACTCTCTGCGACCCTATGGACGGTAGCCACCTAGGCTCTTCTGTCCATGGAATTCTCCAGGCAAGAATATTGGGTTGAGTGGCCATTTCCTTTTCTTCTTGGGGATCTTCCTGACCCAGAAATCGAACCTGGGTCTCCCGCACTTCAGGCACATTCTTTACCATCTGAGTCTCTCTCTCTCTATATATATATATGTATATATAAAATAGCATATGCTTTTCTGGTATTCTTATACAGTGTAAAGTGGTTTTGTATTCAGTTCAGTTCAGTTCAGTGTCTCAGCCGTGCCCAACTCTTTGTGACCCCATGAATTGCAGAGCGCCAGGCCTCCTTGTCCATCACCAACTCCTGGAATTCACTCAAACTCATGTCCATTGAGTTGGTGATGCCATCCAGCCATCTCATCGTCTGTCGTCCCTTTCTCCTCCTGCCCCCAATCCCTTCCAGCATCAAGGCCTTATTCAATGAGTCATCTCTTCACATAAGGTGGCTGAAGAAGTATTGGAGTTTCAGCTTCAACATCAGTCCTTCCAATGAACACCCAGNGTCTGTCGTCCCTTTCTCCTCCTGCCCCCAATCCCTTCCAGCATCAAGGCCTTATTCAATGAGTCATCTCTTCACATAAGGTGGCTGAAGAAGTATTGGAGTTTCAGCTTCAACATCAGTCCTTCCAATGAACACCCAGGACTGATTTCCTGTAGAATGAAGTAGTTGGATTTCCTTGCACTCCAAGGGACTTTCAACATCTTCTCCAACACCACAGTTCAAAAGCATCAATTCTTCCACATGCAGCTTTCTTCATAGTCCAACTCTTACATCCATACATGATCACTGGAAAAATCATAGCCTTGACTAGATGGACCTTTGTTGGCAAACTAATATCTCTGCTTTTGAATATGCTATTTGGGTTGGTCATAACTTTCCTTCCAAGGAGTAAACATCTTTTGATTTTATGGTTGCAATTAGCATCTGCAGTAATTTTGGAGCCCCCAAAAATAAAGTCTGACACTGTTTCCACTTTTTCCCCATCTATTTCCCATGGAGTGATGGGACAGGATGCCACGATCTTCGTTTTCTGAATGTTGAGCTTTAAGCC
>SJYV01029593.1:52485-78081 GCA_006410875.1 Neotragus pygmaeus
TGGCAAACTAATATCTCTGCTTTTGAATATGCTATTTGGGTTGGTCATAACTTTCCTTCCAAGGAGTAAACATCTTTTGATTTTATGGTTGCAATTAGCATCTGCAGTAATTTTGGAGCCCCCAAAAATAAAGTCTGACACTGTTTCCACTTTTTCCCCATCTATTTCCCATGGAGTGATGGGACAGGATGCCACGATCTTCGTTTTCTGAATGTTGAGCTTTAAGCCTCTTTTACTTTCATCAAGAGGCTTTTTAGTTCCTCTTCGCTTTCTGCCATAAGAGTGGTTTTGTATTCAGTTCAGTTCAGTTCAGTCGCTCAGTCGTGTCTGACTCTGCAACCCCATGAATCACAGCATGCCAGGCCTCCCTGTCCATCACCAACTCTCGGATTTTACTCAGATTCACGTCCATCGAGTCAGTGATGCCATCCAGCCATCTCATCCTCTGTTATCCCCTTTCCTCTTGTCCCCAATCCCTCCCAGCATCAGAGAGTTTTCCAATGAGTCAACTCTTCGCATGCAGTGGCCAAAGTACTGGAGTTTCAGCTTTAGCATCATTCCTTCCAAAGAAATCCCAGGGCTGATCACCTTAGGTTGGTGCAAAATTAATTGTGGTTTTACATTGTTGAACTTTGTTGTTTGATATTTAAATACATTCTAAAATAACTATGGTTATGCACATTTCTTGCTTTACTCACTTCCCATGTAGCTCAGTTGGTAAAGCATTTGCCTACAATGTGGGAGACCTGGATTCAATTTCTGGGTCAGGAAGTTTCCCTGGAAAAGGAAATGGCAACCCACTCCAGTATTCTTGCCTGGGGAATCCCATGGACAGAGGAACCTGGCAGGCTATGGTTCATGGGATTGCAAGAGCTGGACACAACTTAACGCTATCGTTCTTTCTTGCTTGCTTTATTTATTTTTTAACTAATGATATTATTTGCAGTTTATTTTAAACTTTTATATTCATTTTAATACAGTTATGTTTATTTATTAGTAAATAATTATTAATATAATAATTATCATTAGACAAAAATAAATTCAAAGGATTTTCTCTTTCATGTTCAAAATGGGTAATATAGTGGTAGAGGCAACTCATCACATTAACAATACAGTTGGCCCAGAAACTTCTAGCAAGCATATAGTGCAGTGGTGGCTCAAGAATTTCTGCACAGGAGACAAAAACCTTGAAGATAAGGAGAGTAGTGGCTTGCCACAGGAGGTTGACAACAACAAATTGAGAACCATCTTTGAAGCTGTTCTTCCAGCTATAGGTGAAATTGCCAAAGAACTCAGCATTGACTATTCTATGGTCATTCGGCATTTGGAGAAAATTGGAAAGGTGAAAAAGCTCAATGGGTGGGTGCCTCATGAGCTGACTGAAAATTAAAAAGAAAATGTTGTTTTGAAGTGTCATCTTCTCTTATTCTGTGCAGCAACAACAAACCATTTCTAGATCAGATTATGACAAGCAATGGAAACTAGATTTTACCCAACAACCAGCCATGAGCAGCTCAATGGTAGGACCAAGAAGAAGCTCCAAAGCACTTTCCAAAGCCAAACTTACACCAAGGAAGATCATGGTCACTGTTTGATTGTCTGTTGCCCATCTGATCCACTACAGCTTCCTGAATCCTGGTAAACCATTACATCTGAGAAGTATGTTCAGCAAATCAATAGGATGCACTGCAAATAGCAATGCTGACAGCTGACTTTGGTCAACAGAATGGACCCAATTCTTCACAACAATGCTGGACTGATTGTTGCACAACCAACACTTCAAAAATTGAATGAACTGGGTCACAAAGTAACCCAAATTCACCAAATTCATCTGCCAAATTCACCTGACCTCTTACCAAATAACTACCACTTCTTCAAGCATCTTGACAATTTTTTGCAGGGAAAACATTTCCACAACCAGCAGGAGGCAGAAAATGCTTCCCAAGAATTTGTCAAATCCAAAAGTGTGGGTTTTTACACTATAGGAATAAACATTTCTTATTGGCAAAATGTGTTGATTTTAATGTTCTTATTTTGATTAATAAAATATGTATAAGCTTAGTTATAATGATTTAAATCTCATATTCTAAAACCTAAATTACTTTTACACCAACCTTAATATTTTGGAAAATAAAGCATCTGTCAGAATTTTCTATTTATTCATAACATTTTATCCCACACATTGCATTATCCATGGCAACTCTATAGGAATTTGTTGGGCAGGGGTGGTGGTGTTCATAGATCTGAAAGCTCTATACTTGTTTAATAGTTAGATACCCATATTAATAGAATATTCCAGACTTTTCCAGAAATAAAACCCCTTGATGGAACCACAAAATCATTATTAGTTTAGTACAAAAATTGTTGCTTTTACTTTAACAAATGTCTAATTTTTCACTCAGTTAAAATGCTATCTACATAACATATACACTTTCAATGTTAATATCCAGCATAGGTAAAAAAATAGAAATGCCAAAAGGTGAATAGAAATTCTATAATTGACTGTATTTCTACTCAGTTAAAAGACATCTGGGGACATGAGTCAGTAGGACCAGCCTCAAAATAAATTAGTGGATTAACAAGGGATATGGTTATCCAGGGAATTGCATGAGATGATGATAAAATCCTGAGAAAGTTTAATGATGAAATTTCCCCCAAGGAAAACTGCTGAACAGTCATTAAAGTATACTCTTACATCTCCTAGATTTATTTATTTATTTTTTTATCATTCCTCCTGGTGATTCAAATGTGAATAATCATATTTCTAAAAAGGTGTGTAACAGTATCTTTAAGCAAAACTATAAAAGTAGTTATGCCTGAAAAGACATAGGTGGCATTTTAAGGTTCTTGCAAAGAGCAACCATTCATGAATTAAAATTCATGTTGCATGTCATCTTATATTCTAATGTTGGTTAAAACTAACATTTAATGAATGAATATTATGCTCTAGATATTCTCTTAGGAGCTATCTTGTTTAATTTTCATAATAACACTCTTTTAACTTATTCATACGTTGCAGAAAGGAAACTGAGGCTCAGTGGAATAGAATGTGTGTGTGAGCTTCTTGTGCACCCAAGACAAGGCTGAGCCAAGGTATAATTAATTGACTCCAAACTCTAGGTATGTTTCATTATGTCATATGATCCCTAGAATGAAAAGGCATTTTTCCACTTAGAAAAAGATAAAATGTTAATATCCACAAGATTGTAGCTCTCTTCTACACTGTGCAAAATAACTAATAAAACTGCTTACATTTTAAATTATTCTCTGTCACAGTGTTACCACTTAACCTGGGAAGAACACATTCATTTACATTCCAAGGGCAGTTTGCAATTTGAATTAAACATAAGTGTACATAAGAAAGGCTTCCCATGATGTTTTCCAGGAAGTTCGCTTCTAAGCACTTATTAGCTAATATGTTTCCTTGGCAGATAAATGGTAAACTAAAATATACTGCGTGTCAGTGGAAAGAAACTGAACTAAGGGCTATTCTGCATCCTAATCTGACACAATTACTTGCATGACCTAGAAGAAGTCATTATTTCATATTTCTGGGTCATATTTTTTCTATTCAATATGAGGGAATTGATGATTTATATAGCTATTTTGAGACTTAAAATATTTTTTTAGTAAAACGATTATTGTAAGAGTCCTTCTTTCAAAGATGGCAATCCTCCTAGTTTCCACCTTAGTTAATCAACCTACTTGGACTGTCTTCAAACCAGAAAACATTTTTGCTTCATTCCTTCTCCTTATCTCCAATGGAATAATCAGACATAAGCACAAAGAACGTTCTTATCACACGGGCACACTGCAGATTGTTCTTCCATAAAGCCTTCTTATCCCACGGATACCCAGCATTCCTCATAACAGATGTGTGAAGACACTGGATTTTGTTAGCATTTCAATTACCTGGCACATAGAATGGGAGCACTCAGAACCCTGGATGCCAGTTGCTCAGGGAGCTACACACAGCTCTGGATAAAGCAGCTACCCAGCAGGGTTGCCTCTTAGTGCCTGTATCTCTACAGCACCTGGGAGAGGTGAAGCTACCTGGGTATCCAGGAAGTACATTGACTGTATAGCTTTTCTGTGCTGTAACATTATGTATTTACACTTACCAAAAGTTTTGTTTTGTTTTATACTTTCAAAATGTGGCCTACATTTGATCACTTCTCTTCCTATCTACAATTGTCACTCCAATCAAAGCCTACCTGATCATGAGCAAAATTTTGTTAACTGCTCCTTGGTATCATTCCTGATCTGACATGATGCATTTTTTTATAAGGCAAACATACTGATACCAGTTCATCCTTTCTGACCCAGACCATCCATATACTACATGGCAATGCTAAATCCACCTTTAATCCCAGCTCTTTTGCTCACTCTGAATTAGCCATACTAACTCCTGTGTGTCTCAGAGTAAGTTAAACCAGTTCTCACCTTAGATTTTTGACTCTGCTCATTTTCTTTTACCCCAGGTTTTGCATGGATATTCCTGTCCTTATGCATGTCTCAGCTCTCAGAAAAATCCTTCTCAAATACCTATTTAAAGGGTCCCAACTCTCTGTCCCTCCCTAGTGCTCACCATTTTTTATTAATATTACAATCACCATCTTATATTCTTATTTTTTTAACATTAATATTGTTTCCTATTAGGTTGTATCCTCCAAGAGAACACAAGATTCTCTTGTTTAACTGAGAATTCTTAGAAAAATCATTTGAGCATATATTAGATCATATAATAGAGAAAAAGAGACAAAAAGTTTGAGGGATGAATGAGTATAGGAGTACAGACATATCAAAGTAGAGCTGGAGTTTTCTGTGGCACTTGGGACACTGTCTTTTTCTTGCATGTGATAACTGCATGTTTTTCTTAATGCATGTGTTCATACTCATGTGTGATGCATATCTAATGTGAAATTATATGAGCACTTCTCACTATCATAACTTTATATTTATGTCCATATATGGGCTTCCCAGATGGCGCTGGTGGTAAAGAACCCACCTACCAATGCAGGAGACAGAAGAGATAGGGTTTGATCCCTTGGTCAGGAAGATCCCCTGGAGGAAGGTATAGCAACGCACTCTGGTATTTTTGCCTGGGAAATTCAATGGACATAGGAGACAGGTTGGCTACAGTCCATAGGGTTGCAAAGAGTTGGACATAACTGAAGCAATTTAGCATACATGCATGCATACACATATCCATANTATATATATATATATATAAACAGAATGCTGAACTTGTTCCTTTTAGATTAATATTTGTTTAATAAAAAAAGGGGAAAAAATCATGTTTCACAAAATGCTATAATTGTTTCTATGCTTAGATAAAAATATTCAGATACTTAAATATGGATTTACTTTACTATTAAACAAAAGTTTTAGATAAGAAACTGTCTAGTTTTCTGTGTTTTACACATCACAGTAGTTTGTTTGCTGATGCAAGTTGATTTGGGCTTTTTGTAGCCTTATTTTTTGCTACAAAATAAAATATTGGAACAATAGCAGAAATTTTTTTAGGATTGCTCCCTCAAGAGAATGAGTTCTCATAGAATGTTGTTTTGAAAAGATGAATACTATGGCTGGACCATAGAAATCTTTATTGAGATATATTTTTGCTTTGTTGTATTGTAGGGTAGTACTGTAGTATTATTCTTTTCTCCAAGCATTATTTGGAATATAAGTTCAAAAACAATTCAAAAACTTAGTTGAAATCAAGACAAAAAGAAGAATAGTGAGGTAACAATGATAAAGTTCCAAAGACAGAAGCTAAAAGTAGTCAGGGGGGAAATATTAACTAAAATTGCTAAAAGAAAAGAAAATAAATGGATAAAAAAATTTCACTTTGACACATCAGAATAAGATGAAAAACAGATAGGTTTCAATTTAATGACTACTTGATGGCTTATATGAAATGGATTGATTTTCTCAGTCTAACATTTAATAAAAAAAATCTATATTCCAAGAGAAGGTTGCAATGTGAGTTAAAGAAAGCTTTACACATTTAAAGATTTCACATGATGTTTTCCACTGAAACAGTTATGAAGACTTCTTGGAAAATATTTTACAAGGCTAGAATAAAATTCTAGATTTTATTTGATAATTTCCATTGTTCTCAGCTCTAGGTTAAACTACATACATCAAAACCTATTAATGAAATTTACCATGTTTGACCACAGTATTTAAATATTTTTGACTTATTTTATGATTGTGATAATTGATGTCTAGTAATGGTTTTATTTTGTGAGCTATTGTTTTAGAAAAGTAGATAGAAGATCCCCAAATTTACCATACTGTTAGGATAACCTTTTTAAAAATGATGACAAAATCTATTTAGGAATAGCTTGCTTTCTTGACCAGTATTTACAACTTTCCTACCACTAATCAACTTTAACATTCTCATACATATTTCCACATATTATATGCTCATATTTACCAAACTCATTGCTGCTGCTAAGTCACTTCAGTCGTGTCCAACTCTGTGCAACTCCACAGACAGCAGCCCATTTGGCCCCGCCATCCCTGGGATTCTCCAGACAAGAATACTGGAGTGGGTTGCCATTTCCTTCTCCCAAACAGAGACTTATCAAAATGAACTTTGAGCAGGGATTAAATATTGTCTAAGCTATATGTCTTAAATGTTAAACAACATACAGAACCACTGTTTTTATATTAAGGCAATATTTTAAGTTAAAAGAAATATATTTTATTAACTTAACCTTAATTTTGTGAAAACCATGAAGTTTTATTTTAGAAACTAATTTGGCTATAACTCTAGTACTTTGGCCACCTGATATGAAGAGCTGACTCATTTGCAAGGACCCTGATGCTGGGAAAGATTGAGGGCAGGAGGAGAAGGGGACGGCAGAGGATGAGATGGCTGGATGACATCATTGACACAGTGGACATGGGTTTGGGTGGACTCTGGGAGCTGGTGATGGACAGGGAGGCCTGGCGTGTTGCGGTTCATGAGGTTGCAGAGTCAGACACGACTGAGTGACTTAACTGAACTGAAATTTCCAGAGAGCATTTAATTTGGTTATAGCAGTTTTCTAATATTATATCCCATAAACTAATGCTTTTAAACTGATATTACAAGGACACCAATGATGTTGAATTTAGAACCACACTGACCCAATATATCTCAAAGAGTTACATTTTCAGAATATCTATTTCTAAACAAAAACATTTTCTGAGGCCCCATTGGACATATACGTTTTTGGGTACATTCTTTACCCACTGCACATGGCTTAAGGAAAATGGAAAGATTTACAAAACTATATTAAGTCTAAAAATTTTACAATCCAGTTTTAATAATCTTCAAGAAACAGATACTGTCTTACAGAAACTGGTCAAGAGTCTAGAGCAGGAAATCTATTCACCTTATATGAGGTCCATGTAACATGACTACCAAACTAGCTGAGAACACCACTGCAAAGAAGGATATTCATGAAAGCACATTGGACTTCTCTGGTAGCTCAACTGGTAAAGAATGTGTGGGCAATGCAGGAGACCCTGGTTTGATTTCTGGGTCAGGACGATCATACCACATATATGTAAATATTAGGTCAATGATACAGCACTGTATTAAATACAGATCTATCAAGATCAGGGAGAGTCATTCATAGAAGGCGGCTTGCTTATATAACTGAACACATTAACAGAGTAAATGAGAAAAAAACATGCTTTTTTAAAAAATTGAATTAAATAAATTCTAACTTAATAAGTCCTAGAGAAGGGCCTGGCAACCCACTCCAGTATTTTTGCCTGGAAAACCTCCTTGATAGAAAAGCCTGGAGAGCTACAGTCTATGTAGTCACAAAAGAGTTGGATATGACTGAAGGAACTTGGCAAACATGTTTGCAATTTGATAAGTACTCATTGTCTATTCATAATAAATTTTATTCAACCAAGCAATGATAGAAGAGATATTCATCAATATGATGCTGGGTGTATAAGGAAATAAATTTTTTTAAATTGAGAGTATAAACCTAGCCAGCATTCATTTATTATTATTATTCTTTTAACTTGCAAAAGGCACTTAAGCCAGTGTCTAAATGTTTTCTGTCTAGAAAGAGAAGATGTGTCTTTTTTATCATGACAAAATAATCAATGTAAGTTTGTTTAATAACTTATCCATCAAAAGCAAAGATGTCTTATGAATGATTCACATAAATTTTCCCTAATAAGCACCCTTGCAAACACTATTGACTATGGCAAATTTGAAATTAAACACAGAAATAATTTTACCCTTGTAGGTGATGGCTGTTTTGTGTGGGATCTTTCTGCATATTTCTGTAGCTAATTGCAGAATATCACGTGGAAAATTTTCTTTTTCCCTGGAAAGAAACAACATAAATGCAATTTAATTACTACAATTATAGAACATATATAAATTTAATTCAAGAAATTCATCTCATTTGCAGTTATCCTATGTAATCACCATTTTACATTCTCCTCTACTTTTGAAACCAAGCACAATAATTAGTCTGACTTTTTTTTTTTTTCACACAATATAGTGTAAACAATTTTACTTCCGAGTTTTACCATTAAACACTAAAAAGATTTTTGGCCTCTGATTTCTTTCCATTTTAATTAAGAATGAAACAGGATATTTGGATTTGATCATTATCTGATTGCATATTCCGATTCCAGTGCTTCCTTTGAACCAATTTGCTTTACAATCTAATGTTTTTGAATAGAAACGTTCTGTCTGTCTCTAATCTGGTATGCTAATGCCCTTTCTTCTCTAACAAAACTAGTAAAAAATCTTGGATGATTTCTGAATTATCAGGAATGTATGTTAAATTGTCTTTTAAAAAGTGAGGGCTTACTCCATTATTCAACTGAATAATACCAAGAGACCAATTAAGAGTTATCAGCTATATATTTAATTATGTCTTGAGAATTAGATTTATCGATACTAAATTCCTTTAAATTTTTGCCCTTTATTCCCTCCAAAGAGATGACACAATCCATATATTGGGAGTGCCAGTATTTATTTTATTTTATTTTTTACTTTACAATACGGTATTGGTTTTGCCATACATCGACATGAATCCACCACAGGTGTATACGAGCTCCCAAGTTACATGAGCCACAGAATCTCATGATATCCACAGATAGTTACATATTATATCTTGGTTAACAAATAAATCACCTTGTGAGTTTTTATGCCTTCTTTTTTGGTGCATATGATTTTAGGTAAGTTCATCCAAGAGGGAAAAGGGCTTATAAACATAATGGTGGCTATATGATGGAAGTATGAATATATAAAATTAGAGGAAAACACCTTTCTCCTTATTTGTGACAAAGATAAGCATTCTGGAAATGTTAGTACTAGTCACATGGAAATTCAATATGTAATAGTTAAGAGAATAGGAGAGACAATTAGTAAGGCACTTCCACAAGACATCAATTGCATAAATATCTTGAACAAAATAATATAAAATATGACCTACAGCATTATTTGATACAAAACTATCAGTTAGATATAGTGTTTAAGACTTTCAATATATGATACACTTCCAAAAATACTAGCTTTCCTGACAGATGGTTTGTTCAATCTATTTCGGAAAATCAAAAAGAAGACAAAGCAAAACAAAAACAAAAGGCTAATAAATAAGAATAAGTGGAAAGCAATACCTCTAAATCTCAGAATATGACAGAAATTGCTAATATGCAAAAATAATGGTAAGTTATATGGAAATATCATTTCTTTGAAGTTTTGAGAATATGGGAAAAAACATACAGATATATCTGATTGAGAACACTCTTGCTGCCTTTAATAATAAATAATCTTTAAAAGAAGAAGTCTCTCTAAGATTGTAAAAATTCTCATGTGATGATTCTCATAGATGATTTCTAATCAAGCAGTAGAAAATTCTCCTATCAAAATGCCTTCTAAAATTTTATCAAAAGTATAACAAAGTTATAGAAAGTAAATCAAAGTGGAAAATACAAAATCTATAGCTTTCATTTTTACAGATCAGATTAAAATGTACTGACTCAAATAATCAGCTTTCTATAAATTAAATAAATGTATTTACAATAGAAAATTAGATGCTGCTGTAGTACATTTTTGTTTCTTAATGTTAACCCTAACTGACTTGATGAGTGTGAATCTGAGTGAACTCCGGGAGTTGGTGATGGACAGGGAGGCCTGGCGTGCTGCGATTCATGGGGTCGCAAAGAGTTGGACACAACTGAGAGACTGAACTGAACCGAACTGAAAAAGTAGATTGAATTTTAAGATTTTTTAAATGTACAACTGGATTCACACATTTCCAGAAGAATACTATCACATAGTCAATAAATTTTCTGTCAAATTTGCAATAAGGTATTGAGGATATTAATATTATTTGCCGTGAATGCCTCAGTTCAGTTCAGGTGCTCAGTCGTGTCCTACTCTTTGTGACCCCATGAACCGCAGAACACCAGGCCTCCCTATACATCACCAACTGCTGAAGTCTACCAAAACCCATTTCTACTGAGTCAGGGATGCCATCCAACCATCTCATCTGCTGTTGTCCCCTTCTCCTCCTGCCCTCAATCTTTTCCAGCATCAGGGTCTTTTCAAATGAATCAGCTCTTTGCATCAGGTGGCCAAAGTATTGGAGTTTCAGCTTCAACATCAGTCTTTCCAAATGAACACCCATGACTGATCTCCTTTAGGATGGACTGGTTGGATGTCCTTGCAGTCCAAGGGACTCTCCAGAGTCTTTTCCAACACTCCAGTTCAAAAACAACAATTCTGCACTCAGCTTTCTTTATAGTCCAACTCTCACATCCATACATGACTACTGGGAAAACCATAGTCTTGAATAGATGGACTTTGTTGGTAAAGTAATGTCTCTGCTTTTTAGTATGCTGTTTAGGTTTGTCATAACTTTCCTTACAAAGAGTAAGCATCTTTTAATTTCATAGCTGTAATCACCATCTGCTGTGATTTTGGAGCCCTGCCCAAAACAAAATCAACCACTGTTTCCACTGTTTTCCCATTTATTTGCCATGAAGTGATGGGACTGGATGCTATAATCTTATTTTTTTCTGCATGTTGAGCTTTAAGCCAACTTTTTCACTCTCCTCTTTCACTTTCATCAAGAGGCTCTTTAGTTCTTTTCACTTTCTGGCATAAGAGTGATATCATCTGCATATCTGAGGTTATTGATATTTCTCCTGGCATTCTTGAGTCCAGCTTGTGCTTCTTCCAGCCCAGCATTTCTCATGATATACTCTACATATAAGTTAAATAAGCAGGGTGACAATATACAGCCTTGATATACTCCTTTTCCTATTTGGAACCAGTCTTTTGTTCTATGTCCAGTTCTAGTTGTTGCTTCCTGACCTGCATACAGGCTTCTCAATAGGCAGGTCAGGTGGTCTGGTATTCCCATCTCTTTCAGAATTTACCACAGTTTATTAAATGCCTAGTGAGGTGTAAAAGATACTGGCTTTTTAAAAGCAATTTGATTTTTAGCCAATTTGGCCACACAAAAGTAAATTCTAAATGAAAAGAAAAAAGAGAGAGATAGTGACACTAATTAGCAAAGCATCTCTGTATGTTGTTTACTCAAGGAAAACTTTGTAAGAGCCTGGCATTAACTTTTAAAAGCTTGTTTCTGTGGCAAACAAAACACAGAAACTTCAGAATGGCTTATTATCTTAGTAAAGTACTGAAGTGAAGTGAAAGTCACTCAGTCATGCCTGACTCTTTGAGACCCCATTAACTATAGCCTGCCAAGCTCCTCTGTCCATGGAATTCTCCAGGCAAGAATAATGGAGTATGTAGCCTTTCCCTTCTCCAGGGGATCTTCCCAACCCAAAGATCGAACTCAGATCCCCTGCATTGCAGGCAGATTCTTTACCAGCTGAACCACAAGGGAAGCCCAAACAAACACAGAAGCTTCAGAATGGCTTACTGTGTTAGGAAAGTATCCAATTCAGTTAAGTCACTCAGCCATGTCCGACTCTTTGTGACCCCATGAATTGCAGCACACCAGGCCTCCCTGTCCATCACCAACTCCGAGAGCTGACTCAGACTCACATCCATTGAGTTGGTGATGCCATTCAGCCATCTCATCCTCTGTTTTCCCCTTTTCCTTCTGCCCCCAATCCCTCCCAGCATCAGAGTTTTTTCCAATGAGTCAACTCTTCGCATGAGGTGGCCAAAGTACTGGAGTTTCAGCCTTAGCACCATTCCTTCCAAAGGACACCCAGGGCTGATCTCCTTTAGAATGGACTGGTTGAATGTCCTTGCAGTCCAAGGGACTCGGAAGAGTCTTCTCCAACACCACAGTTCAAAAGCATCAATTCTTTGGTGCCCAGCTTTCTTCACAGTCCAACTCTCACATTCATACATGATCGCTGGAAAAACCATAGCTTTGACTAGACAATACTTTGTTGGCAAAGTATTACCCTTATCTAGTTTACACCAGGTGGACAAAAGATAATTCACATTTTTGTAAAAAAAAAAAAATTATACCCTATCATATAGTCTGAGACCAGTCACCTTATCTGAATTTGATTCTTCATATGACATTTTTCATAAATCAAATGAGCCCTAAAAAAAAATCTGTGCCTTTGTGATTAAATCTAGATCTTCTCTGCACTAGCACTATCTGCCCCGCCCCACCTCTCCAGACCTCTGAATGGTTGAAGCCCATCTGTGTGAGTTCACCATTTATCATGTCTTTAGGTCATAATGCCCATTCACATCAGTACTTATGGTATTCAGTGTGGAACATAAATCACTTAGACTGTTAATCTAAGTCCATCCACTGTAAATGTGTAGAAACTTTGAACTATAAAACCATTTGTTTTCAATAAAATATAACTTGCTAGATAAAACACTTTTTCTAATATGAGGTTTGGTATCATCATTTAAAGATATCCAAAAAAATGCAAAAGAGACTTGATGGAGTTCTCCTATTAAAATGCCTTTTAAAACTTTATCAAAATTATAGCAGTTATGAGTAATGCTCAAAATTTTCCAAGCCAGGCTTCAGCAATACGTGAACCATGAACTCTATGATACTCAAGCTGGTTTTAGAAAAGGCAGAGAAGCCAGAGATCAAACTGCCAACATCCACTGGGTCACGAAAAAAGCAAGAGAGTTCCAAAAAAACATCTATTTCTGCTTTATTGACTATGACAAAGCCTTTGACAGTGTAGATCACAATAAACTGTGGGAAATTCTGAAAGAGATGGGAATACCAGACCACCTAACCTGCCTCTTAAGAAACCTGTGTGCAGGTCAGGAAGCAGCAGTTAGAACTGGACATGGAACAACAGACTGATTCCAAACAGGAAAAGGAGTACGTCAAGGCTGTATATTGTCACCCTGCTTATTTAACTTCTATGCAGAGTACATCATGAGAAATGCTGGACTGGAAGAAACGCAAACTGGAATCAAGATTGCCAAGAGAAATATCAATAACCTCAGATATGCAGATGACACCATTCTTATGGCAGAAAGTGAAGAGGAGCTAAAAAGCCTCTTGATGAAAATGAAAGAGGAGANCCTAGGTTGGTCATAAATGTCCTTCCAAGGAGTAAGCATATTTTAATTTCATGGCTGCAATCACAGTCTGCAATGATTTTGGAGCCCAGAAACTAAAGTCAGCCACTGTTTCCACTGTTTCCCCATCTATTAACTTAAAAATGAGACATATAAATTCAAAAATAAAAAAGAAATGAAAGAAGTAAAATATGAAGTGCTCTTATTAGGAATTCTCTTACTGGGATTCTCTGGTGGCTCAGACGGTAAAGGGCCTGCCTGCAATGCGGGAGACCCGGGTTCGATCCCTGGGTCAGAAAGATCCCCTTGAGAAGAAATGGCAACCCACTTCAATATTCTTGCCTAGAAAATCCCATGGATGGAGGAGCCTGTTGGGCTACAATCCATGGGGTCCCAAAGAGTCAGACACGACTGAGCAACTTCACTTTCACTTACTAGGAAAAAACAATATTTGTAGGGGTTCATTAGTTTTATGAATGCACATTGCCATTCACTTCAGTTCAGTTCAGTTCAGTCGCTCAGTTGTGTCCGACTCTTTGGGACCCCATGAATTCCAGCACACCAAGCTTCCCAGTCCATCACCAACTTCCAGAGTTCACCCAGACTCATGTCTATTGAGTCAGCGATGCCATCCAGCTATCTCATCCTCTGTTGTCCCCTTCTCCTTCTGCCCCCAATCCCTCCCAGCATCAGTCATTTCCAATGAGTCAAGCCATATCATGAGGTGGTCAAAGTACTGGAGTTTCAGGTTTAGCATCATTCTTTCCAAAGGAATCCCAGCTGATCTCCTTCAGAATGAACTGGTTGGATCTCCTTGCAGTCCAAGGGACTCTCAAGAGTCTTCTCCAACACCACAGTTCAAAAGCATCAATTCTTTGGCACTGAGTCTTCTTCACAGTCCAACTCTCACATCCATACATGACCACAGGAAAAACAATAGCCTTGACTAGATGAACCTTAGTCGGCAAAGTAATGTCTCTGCTTTTGAATACACTATCTAGGTTGGTCATAACTTTTCTTCCAAGGAGTAAGCATCCTTTAATTTCATGGCTGCAATTACCATCTGCAGTGATTTGGGAGCCAAACAAAATAAAATCTGACACCGTTTCCACTATTTTTCCATCTATTTCCCATGAAGTGATGGGACCGGATGTCATGATCTTCGTTTTCTGAATGTTGAGATTTATGCCAACTTTTTCACTCTCCACTTTCACTTTCAATGAAAACTGACCTTTTCCAGTCCTGTGGCCACTACTGAGTTTTCCAAATTTGCTGGCATATAGAGTGCAGCACTTTCACAGCATCATCTTTCAGGATTTGAAACAGCTCAACTGGAATTCCATCACCTCCATTATCTTTGTTTGTAGCGATGCTTTCTAAGGCCCACTTGACTTCACATTCCAGGATGTCTGGCTCTAGATTAGTGATCACACCATCATGGTTATCTGGGTCGTGAAGATTTTTTTGTACAGTCCTTCTGTGTATTTTTGCCACCTCTTCTTAATATCTTCTGCTTCTGTTAGCTCCAGACCATTTCTGTCCTTTATCGAGCCCATCTTTGCATGAAATGTTCCCTTGGTATCTATAATTTTCTTGAAGTGTTCTCTAGTCTTTTTCTTTCTGTTCTTTTCCTCTATTTCTTTGCATTGATCGCTGAGAAGGCTTTCTTATCTCTTCTTACTATTAGCCAAAAACAATAAATCTGCATCCTACATAAAGATTTTTAAAATGGAAGCTACAGTATGTCAGAAAGGAGAGAATGATGTATCAGAGAAGGTGAAATGTGCATTGGCAGAATTAAGATAAGAGGAAAAGAATATCTGATTGTCCAAAAAAACGATGTAAACCTCAAAAGATTAAATGAAAGAAGAGATTCTAAAAGAAAATCCAGCAAAGAACTTTCTATCATTTTAGGCTGTGTTACTAAAACAGATGCTATCTTTGGCTTCCAGATGTAAAGATTTTACTTATAAGACGGTGTTTCTCAGGCTTTTTCATCTCAGAAAATTTTATCATTCTTAAATATGGTTGAGAACCCCAAAGAACTTTTGATTGTGTGGAATATATCCAATAATATTTACTATATCTGAAATTCAGTTCAGTTCAATTCAGTCGCTCAGTCGTGTCTGACTCTTTGTGACCCCATGAATCACAGCACGCCAGGCCTCCCAGTTCATCACCATCTCCTGGATCCCACTCAGATTCATGTCCATCGAGTCATCATGTCCATCCAGCCATCTCATCCTCGGTCATCCCCTTCTCCTCTTGCCCCCAATCCCTCCCAGCATCAGAATCTTTTCTGAGGAGTCAACACTTCACATGAGGTGGCTAAAGTACTGGAGTTTCAGCTTTAGCATCATTCCTTCCAAAGAAATCCCAGGACTGATCTCCTTCAAAATGGACTGGTCAGATCTCCTTGCTGTCCAAGGGACTCTCAAGAGTCTTCTCCAACACCACAGTTCAAAAGCATCAACTCTTCGGTGCTCAGCCTTCTTCACAGTCCAACTCTCACATCCATGCATGTCCACAGGAAAAGCCAGAGNTGATCTCCTTCAGAATGGACTGGTTGGATCTCCTTGCAGTCCAAGGGACTCTCAAGAGTCTTCTCCAACACCACAGTTCAAAAGCATCAATTCTTCGGTGCTCAGCCTTCTTCACAGTCCAACTCTCACATCCATGCATGTCCACAGGAAAAGCCAGAGCCTTGACTAGATGGACCTTAGTCAGCAAAGTAATGTCTCTGCTTTTGAATATACTATCTAGGTTGGTCATAACTTTCCTTCCAAGGAGCAAGCATCTTTTAATTTCATGGCTGCAGTCACCATCTGCAGTGATTTTGGAGCCCCCAAAATTAAAGTCTGACACTGTTTCCCCATCTATTTGCCATTAGATTAAAACAGATATATTTATTGAAAGTGAAAGTCTCTCAGTCTTGTTGGACTCTTTGTGACCCCATGGACTATACAGTTGCACTCCAGGCCTCCCTGTTCATCACCAACTGTACTATACAGTCCA
The DNA here is from genome assembly GCA_006410875.1 of Neotragus pygmaeus. Taxonomy (NCBI): domain Eukaryota; kingdom Metazoa; phylum Chordata; class Mammalia; order Artiodactyla; family Bovidae; genus Neotragus; species Neotragus pygmaeus. Next base: position 69,026 of record SJYV01029593.1, read on the forward strand.
TGGCATTCTTCAGGATGGAATACTGGAGTGGGTAGCCTTTCCCTTTTCCAGGAGATCTTCCCAACCAAGGGATCGAACCCAGGTCTCCAGCATTGAAGGTGGATTCTTTACCAACTGAGCTATCAGGGAAGTAATATTAAAATACTACTAATAAGATCAGTTTGTGTTAACATAAATTTCATATCTTTTATTTGAAACACATTTCATTATAAAAATTGTGAAAATAATAGCATTGTTTACATTTCTTATTTCTTGTCTCCCTTAATTGAAGAAAGATTTATTTTCACATCTGCTTCTACATTCAATATGTTATACCATGTTATTTTGGTTGAATGGCATTTAAAAAAAATCTATCTTCAGAGAAATATGTAGTTGGAAAAGGGCAAGAATTTTTTAAAGGATTTTCAGGTAATTGTGGATATTCTTCTTTTATACTACAGCAAACATGGTGTGGAATCTAATCAATGATAAAATTGATGATCTATCTTGTGCTTTGAGTGCAATCTTTAATCAAATGTGATTTTGTTTTTGTTATTGTGTTTTCTTATTACCCATCTTTCCTAATCCTTAAGACTTTCATTATATACCTGTGGTGTGACTGAGTATGTATAATGCCTAGTCACTGTCACATGAGTGGGTAATTTTGTGATACAACATTGATGGCATAGGAATTATTTCTCCCCAGAACTGAAATGCTGGGTCTAGGTAAAATAGCTCATCAAACAGAGACTTTTGAAAATATGTATATAGGAAAATTATGCTGTAATTACTTGGATACTTGGCTAGCCTATAAGTCTGAAAAGTCCAGCCTCAATCTGAGATTGTGGACTCTTGCTGGTGACCACTTACAAATAGAGTGACTACTCATAAAAGCAAGATGTAGGGAAATAATGTGTTCATGAATAGTCCCCAGGCTGAAAGCTATGAGCAACAAAAGTAACAGTTATTGTTTGTGTTGAAATGCCTATTTTTGCCAATCTTTAAATCCACTTCCCTGTGAAAATGATTCAAATAGTAAGGAACAGCACATTGTAATTACAAACCAAGGAGAAAAGGCACTTAAGGTGTAAAATCTAAGTGTATACTGCTCTTAAATTTCTTTTATGCATTTATATACATTTGGAATATTTTTTGAAATAGCATAAAATCTTTTATGAAATCTGTCAGCATGCATACTTGGGAAGAGTTATCACTATCATTCTATAATGTAACAGTTTTTTAAATTATTTAGACAAGTAAATCAAAAGATACTTAATCTTTAAAAAACCCACTCACAGGGACTTGCCTGGTGGTCCAGTGGTTAAGACATGACACTTCCTTTGCAAGGGGTGATGGTTCAATCCCTGGTCAAGGAACTAAGATCCCACATGCTGTGAGGCACAGCCAAAAAGTATAAAAATAAAATAAAAAAGGTTTGTTATTTCTCTATAAAAGGACCACTCATAGCTTATTAATAGTAAACACTACTACTACTTTTCTTCCTCAGATATGTTTTTATCTGTTTAAAAATACATATAAACTACATGCAATATATGAGAAATGTAGTTTCTTCTAGGGAAAATTCTAAAACTTGTTTCTTGCATTGGAACTTTAAATGGGTACCAAGTGATATTCAATATTCTGTGATATTATTATAAATGATTATCTGAAAGACACAGTAAAATTGAATTTTGACCTCTTATTCACCTCTGGATAAAAATGATAAAAGACTATGGTGACCAGGGAATTTAAACTGAAGGAAAAATCAATAAAATTAAGTAGATTTTCCTCAGTAGCCTGGAGTGTATCTTTATGCCTGTGCTAAACTGCATTTAATATCTTTTTTTTTCCCTTTATGCTTTCATGAAAAGCTCTTAACCTTATTATAGAAATTAAAATCTTTCCATAATCATTACAGATCAATATCTTTAAAAGAAATTATTTAGCTTTCCAGAGTTTTTGCTCTTTTTAAATTTTAAGTTACTTGGATAATTCTTTGAATAGCTAAAGAAATATTACACTTTAATATGTCTGTATGTTATATATTAATAGCATCAATGAGCATGATATCATCCTTTAAGTCAGGTTTAACTGTAGAGTAATCAAGGGAATGAGAAGTAAGAAGTCAGAGTTCACAAAGTGCAGAACCACAAAAGTGAGAATAAGGAAAATGGCCACCCTAAATTGACTGATTTACAATTCCCACATCTTTCTAAGATAATATGAACTCTAATCTCTCTCCACAAACAACCTTGAAATAAACATCATATTGCAATATTATTCCAAATTTTCACTGCTCCTAAACTTAGAGGAAATCATGGAATCTGCTCTTCCTAATATTTATCAATCTGTTCTTTGGAGAGAAAGCTAGTATGGAGTGCAGCCAAAATGATGGAACAAGTGTACACCTGTGGCGGATTCATGTTGATGTATGGCAAAATCAATACAATATTGTAAAGTAAAATAAAAATAAATAAATAAAAATGTAAAAAATAAAAAGATGTTTTCACACTTGTCCCACCTTACTTGCTCTCCCCTGGGAATGCAGAATGAGAATTCTCATAAAATCTCATCACATTATGGGGAGCCTACACATGACTGTTAGTATAAAGATCATATTCTTCTGCTGACCCTACCAACACTCTATAGATTTTTATACAGAGATGTAATCATTTTGTATGTCACATGTTAACAGTAACTTGACAATACTCCAGAAATCACATGTATCAAGAAGCAGAATCAAGAGGGAAAATCTGTAAATAAATGCACATAGTTAAATTGGTTTTTGGAAAGTCACTCTCATTTGCTGAAATTACATTTAAAACTCTTTTGCCTAGAGCAGAGACTATGCTTCTGAGAAATAGCCATGGGATAAATTCCTGTGACTTTACCACATGTCACATTCTAGAAGGTAGGATTACATAAGCAGCAATAAATAATACAAACAATGGAAAAACATTTTATATGAACAATCTGATTTAAAATTCTCAACCAATTTTTAAATTGAAAATTATTATTCTCCTTATACAGGGTTGAAAACTGAGACTCTATGGGTATGCAAGTAACCTTAACAGGCATAAAAATCTAGTGAGGGCTAAGAATCTGGTTTTATTTCATTTCAAATGCATATTCTTAGTTATATTATTCTTCTTTCTTCTAGAAAAGTCCTAGACTATGATGTAGAATCATATTTGTAATTATTCACAAACCCCTTTCATTCCCCCCCAGTGGTCTATCTTAGAGAAAAAAAAAAAAAAACACACAGAAATATGTATATGTGTGTGTATACACACACACACACATGCACATGCACACCTTAAAATCTCTCTATTTCATATCATTGTATTAAATTAGTGGCTTCCCAGGTGGTTCTAGTGGTAAAGAACCCAGCTGCCAATGCAGGAGACATACACTATGCTGGTTCAGTTCCTGAGTCAGGAAGATCCCCTGGAGGAGGGCAGGGCAACCCACTTCAATATTCTTACCTGAAGAATTGCAGGAACAGAGAAGGTTGGCGGGTTACAGTCTATAGGGTTTCAAAGAGTCAGACACGACTGAAGCAACTTTCACACATGCTATTAAATTAGAATCAGAATAAGAATCAGAAATCTATCTATACTTCTCTTAATCTTCAGGATTGAAGATTTATTTAATTTACCTCATATATAGCTATTTTATATATAATAGCAGAAATTTGTCATTTTAAATCATAATTTATCATTTCCAACTTTGCATCTTAACCGACATTTTAAGGAGCTGCTAAAACATTATTTTTCATGAACAAAGTATTTCATTTCTAGATAAATTAGTTCAGAACATTTTTATATTTCTGGGACAATCATAATGTGCATTCAAAATACAGAACCACTGATATTTCAAGCGACCAGAAAGAACAATTTATCTGAAGCTTTATTCCTAAGTGCCAGGTATCTTTCTTTGATAACAGAGAGGTACCTAGGTTTTCTTATACTCATTTCCTTCAAGCTGTGCCATTCATATAAAAAACAAAAGTCTCATTTATGCCCAGTCTATACCATTACACTTCTATAAAAAGAAAGGAAATTGAGAGTTCAACCCAAACATCTCCCTCCACAAAGATATAAGTTTTTTTCTCAAATTGTACAGCAAAAAGTATAGTAAAGGAGATTCATATGAAAATAATTCTCACGTTTCACTAGCTTATTTCCTTTCTAGCTCTGAGTCTTCAAAATAAAATTCATCTGGAAATGCAATAGTTTTGAAAATATTGCCTAGATATAGGGATTTGGGGGCTTCTGCCATGGCTCAGCAATAAAGCATCCACCTGCAGTGAAAGAGATTTGAGTTTGACTCTTGGGTCAGGGAGATCCCTTGAAGGAGGAAATGGAACCCATTCCAGTATTCTTGCCTGGAAAAAAATCCCATGGACAGAGGACCCCGACAGGATACAGTCCATGGGATCCCAAAAAGTCAGACATGACTGAGCAACTATGCAAACATAGGGAATTTGGCTTCAGTTTAGTTTAATTCAGTCATGCAGTCACGTCCAGCTCCTTGTGAACCCATGGACTGCAGCACGCCAGACTTCTCTGTCCATCATCTACTCCCAGAGCTTGCTCAAACACATGTCCATTAAGTCAGTGATGCCATTCAAACATCTCATCCTCTGCCATCCTGCTTTCAGTCTTTCTCAACAGCAGTGTCTTTTCCAATGAGTCAGTTCTTCACATCAAGTGGCCAAAGTATTAGGGCTTCAGCTTTAGCATCAGTTATTCCAATTAATACTCAGGACTGATTTCTTTTAAGATTTACTGGTTTGATCACCTTGTAGTCCAAGGGATTCTCAAGAGCCTTCTCCAACACCAAAGTTCAAAAGCATCAATTCTTCAGCACTGTTTTCTTTATCGTCCAACTCTAACATCCTCATATGACTACTAGAAAAACCATAGCTTTGAGTAGATGGACCTTTGAAAACAAAGAAATGTCTCTGCTTTTTAATATGCTATCTGGGTTGGTCATAACTTCTCTTAATTTCATGGCTACAATCATCTGCAGTGAGTTTAGAGCCCATGAAAATAAAATCTGTTACTGTTTCCATGGTTCCCCCATCTATTTGCCATGAAGTGATGGAACCAATGCCATGATGTTCGTTTTTTGAATGCTGATTTTTAAGCCAGCTTTTTCACTCTCCTCTTGTCAAAAGGCTCTGAAGTTTCCCTTCACTTTCTGCCATAAAGTTAGTGTCATCTGCATATCTGAGGTTATTGATATTTCTCCCAGAGATCTTGATTCTAGCTTATGCTTCAGCCAGCCTGCCATTTCCATGATGTACTCTGCATATAAAATAAATAAGCAAGGTGACAGTATACAGCCTTGACATGCTCCTTTCCCAGTCTGGAACCGGTCTGTTTTTCCATGTTTGGTTCTAATAGTTGCTTCTTGACTTGCATACAGATTTCTCAGGAGGCCGATAAGGTGGCCTGGTATTCCCATCTCTTTCAGAATTTTCCAGTTTATTGTGATCCAGAGAGTCAAAGGCTTTGGCATAGTCAATCAAGCAGAAGTTGATGTTTTTCTGGAACTCTCTTGCTTTTTCTACTATCCAACACATGCTGGCAACTTGATCTCTGATTCCTCTGCATTTTCTAAATCCAGCTTGAACATCTGAAATTCTTAGTTCATGTACTATTGAAGCCTGTCTTGGAGAATTTTTAGCATTGCTTTGCTAGCATATGAGATGAATGCAAGTGTACAGTAATTTGAATATACTTTGGCATTGCTTTTCTTTGGGATTGTAATGAAAACTCACCTTTTCCAGTCCTGTGGTCACTCCTGAGCTTTCCAATTTGCTGGCATATTGAGTGCAGCACCTTCACAGCAGAATCTTTTAGGACTTGAGAGAGCTCAACTGGAATTCCATCACCTCCACTGTTTTTGTTCATAGTGATGCTTCCTAAGCCCCACTTGACTTCAGGGTATTAATTTGTGACCATGGCTAAGTCCATCTCTTTACTTGTTTTCTGTTCCCCAACTATGTTACCTATGGTTACCTGGGTGAGATATAGTTGGCCTGACTAGATACTTAAGTAAAAGCATGAAATTATTTTAAAATCCTGTTGGGGCATAGAACTAACACTTTAAAATCCAATATCCAGAGGTTTATACTCTGCCTCCTGCAAAATTTTGTGCATCAGTATGTTTTTATTATTGTCAATTTATCACTAGAATCTCATCAAAAACAGAGCATCTAGAACTTTACATAAGTTCATTCTTTTTTAATAAATTTAATTTTAATTAAAATTTCTAATAATTTTAACATGCATTCAATCAAAATTCCAAATAGCTTCATTCAAATTTTATCTTGCCTTATAACAAAATAGCTGTGATTCCCTAATATGTAATTATTATTATGACAACTAGCTAGCATTAATAAAGTTTTAATAACAAAAAGCCTTCAGTAACAAGCTTTTAATAAATATTAAACATCATTGACTCATGAAAACAGAATATAATGTGATAGTATAAATTAAACCATGAAACAGAAGAATTCAGTGGAAAAAGCAGGTGACTTCCAACAAAGTATTTAGTTTACTTTATAGTGTTATATCAATATTATTTAATTATTTTTACTTTAGATCATATACTGAGTTGTGTAAGATATTAACAGGAAATTTGAGTGAAGAAAGTGTGCAAGTCTGTACATTTTTGCAATTTCTTTTGTAAATCTAAAATTATTTCAAATTAACAAGTTAAAAAATCCATTGTAGTTCTGTCTCTTATACACATCTTGAGCAACAAAAGTAACAGTTATTGTTTGTGTTGAAATGCCTATTTTTGCCAATCTTTAAATCCACTTCCCTGTGAAAATGATTCAAATAGTAAGGAACAGCACATTGTAATTACAAACCAAGGAGAAAAGGCACTTAAGGTGTAAAATCTAAGTGTATACTGCTCTTAAATTTCTTTTATGCATTTATATACATTTGGAATATTTTTTGAAATAGCATAAAATCTTTTATGAAATCTGTCAGCATGCATACTTGGGAAGAGTTATCACTATCATTCTATAATGTAACAGTTTTTTAAATTATTTAGACAAGTAAATCAAAAGATACTTAATCTTTAAAAAACCCACTCACAGGGACTTGCCTGGTGGTCCAGTGGTTAAGACATGACACTTCCTTTGCAAGGGGTGATGGTTCAATCCCTGGTCAAGGAACTAAGATCCCACATGCTGTGAGGCACAGCCAAAAAGTATAAAAATAAAATAAAAAAGGTTTGTTATTTCTCTATAAAAGGACCACTCATAGCTTATTAATAGTAAACACTACTACTACTTTTCTTCCTCAGATATGTTTTTATCTGTTTAAAAATACATATAAACTACATGCAATATATGAGAAATGTAGTTTCTTCTAGGGAAAATTCTAAAACTTGTTTCTTGCATTGGAACTTTAAATGGGTACCAAGTGATATTCAATATTCTGTGATATTATTATAAATGATTATCTGAAAGACACAGTAAAATTGAATTTTGACCTCTTATTCACCTCTGGATAAAAATGATAAAAGACTATGGTGACCAGGGAATTTAAACTGAAGGAAAAATCAATAAAATTAAGTAGATTTTCCTCAGTAGCCTGGAGTGTATCTTTATGCCTGTGCTAAACTGCATTTAATATCTTTTTTTTTCCCTTTATGCTTTCATGAAAAGCTCTTAACCTTATTATAGAAATTAAAATCTTTTCATAATCATTACAGATCAATATCTTTAAAAGAAATTATTTAGCTTTCCAGAGTTTTTGCTCTTTTTAAATTTTAAGTTACTTGGATAATTCTTTGAATAGCTAAAGAAATATTACACTTTAATATGTCTGTATGTTATATATTAATAGCATCAATGAGCATGATATCATCCTTTAAGTCAGGTTTAACTGTAGAGTAATCAAGGGAATGAGAAGTAAGAAGTCAGAGTTCACAAAGTGCAGAACCACAAAAGTGAGAATAAGGAAAATGGCCACCCTAAATTGACTGATTTACAATTCCCACATCTTTCTAAGATAATATGAACTCTAATCTCTCTCCACAAACAACCTTGAAATAAACATCATATTGCAATATTATTCCAAATTTTCACTGCTCCTAAACTTAGAGGAAATCATGGAATCTGCTCTTCCTAATATTTATCAATCTGTTCTTTGGAGAGAAAGCTAGTATGGAGTGCAGCCAAAATGATGGAACAAGTGTACACCTGTGGCGGATTCATGTTGATGTATGGCAAAATCAATACAATATTGTAAAGTAAAATAAAAATAAATAAATAAAAATGTAAAAAATAAAAAGATGTTTTCACACTTGTCCCACCTTACTTGCTCTCCCCTGGGAATGCAGAATGAGAATTCTCATAAAATCTCATCACATTATGGGGAGCCTACACATGACTGTTAGTATAAAGATCATATTCTTCTGCTGACCCTACCAACACTCTATAGATTTTTATACAGAGATGTAATCATTTTGTATGTCACATGTTAACAGTAACTTGACAATACTCCAGAAATCACATGTATCAAGAAGCAGAATCAAGAGGGAAAATCTGTAAATAAATGCACATAGTTAAATTGGTTTTTGGAAAGTCACTCTCATTTGCTGAAATTACATTTAAAACTCTTTTGCCTAGAGCAGAGACTATGCTTCTGAGAAATAGCCATGGGATAAATTCCTGTGACTTTACCACATGTCACATTCTAGAAGGTAGGATTACATAAGCAGCAATAAATAATACAAACAATGGAAAAACATTTTATATGAACAATCTGATTTAAAATTCTCAACCAATTTTTAAATTGAAAATTATTATTCTCCTTATACAGGGTTGAAAACTGAGACTCTATGGGTATGCAAGTAACCTTAACAGGCATAAAAATCTAGTGAGGGCTAAGAATCTGGTTTTATTTCATTTCAAATGCATATTCTTAGTTATATTATTCTTCTTTCTTCTAGAAAAGTCCTAGACTATGATGTAGAATCATATTTGTAATTATTCACAAACCCCTTTCATTCCCCCCCAGTGGTCTATCTTAGAGAAAAAAAAAAAA
>SJYV01029593.1:78176-154042 GCA_006410875.1 Neotragus pygmaeus
TTTACAATATCATATTGGTTTTTCCATACATCATCATGAAAGAAAAATATTTTTTATACTGAGACATTATTTGTCTTCCTGAAACTTTCACCCAGGCATTCTATCCTTATCTCTGGAGGAACTATAGAACACAGTTAAGAACATGTCTGTGACAGGTAATTTCAGATATTTAAATGGACCTACCACATCACTGAACTGCTAACTTTTCCAAGTTAAACACTCTCTAGTTCGTCAGGTTTACATCATGTAATAGGTTTTTCCTACCTTCACTATCCAGTTACTTTCTCTGTAAATGTGAAGGTACAGGATCTGTTATGCCCTAAGGTCTGTGCTGACAGCAGTGACTCTTGGCAGATACAGATACACTTGACAGAAACATTTCCTGCTGCAGACCCTCAATTGCTAGTCCTACCAGCAGTGTCTCTCGGCTGTCAAACCCTCCTGGAGAGAGGAGTTCCTGGCAGCTTGTGAAACTAACATTGACAGTTCTTGTTAATGTTAGCTAGTAATGTAAGTAGCAATTTCCAGTAGTACTCAGGGCTTTTTAAAATTTCCTTGGGGTNAGACCCTCAATTGCTAGTCCTACCAGCAGTGTCTCTCGGCTGTCAAACCCTCCTGGAGAGAGGAGTTCCTGGCAGCTTGTGAAACTAACACTGACAGTTCTTGTTAATGTTAGCTAGTAATGTAAGTAGCAATTTCCAGTAGTACTCAGGGCTTTTTAAAATTTCCTTGGGGTGATTGAGTGATTGGTATTATTGAGGAGTCTTTCTATTCCTTGTCAAAGGCTTCTTGGATATCAGGGGAGGGAATTCTCATCGATATAAAACACATTGTTTTACTACTTGGGCTTATTTAACAAAATACTATAGACTGGGTGGTTTAACAGAAATTAATTTCTCACTGAACTGGAATCTAGGAAGTCCATAACCAAGGTGCCAGCCAGCTGAGTCTGGGTGATCACCAGACCGCCTTTTACATGACTGTCTTCTTTCCTGTGTCCTAACATGGCCTTTCCTTGGTCCTTGAACAAAGAGAGAGGACTCAGGTTTCTTTCATCTTAGTAAAAGGCACAGTTCTCTCAGATTAGAGCTCCAACTTTATGACCTCACCATAATTTCCTCTTCAGAGACCTTATCTCGAGTAAAGTTACATGGGAAACTGGGAGGAGGTAGGGTTACAGCGTTCAAATCAGTGTGGGGGGCAGGTGCAGAGGGCATAACACAGTGCATAGCATTCTTACCCTGAACTACCAAAATTCATGTCTTTCTGATACACAACCCACATTCATTTCATTCTAACATCTTCAAAAGTTTTAGCATGTTCCCGTATCAAGTCGGGGCTTCCCTGGTAGCTCAGTGGGTAAAGAATTTGCCTGCAAAGCCGGAGACCCCAGTTCGATTCCTGGATTGGGAAGATCCCCTGGAGAAAGGATAGGCTACACATTCCAGTATTCCTGGGCTTCCCTTGTGGCTCAGCTGGTGAAGTGTCAACTTTAAATGTATCATCTAAATAAAAGTATGATTGTCCTGAGGAAAAATTCCTCTCCAGCTATATGAAACTAGACAAGTTTTGTGCTTCCAAAATATCAACGTGTTTAAGATAAAACTAATTCCAAAAATCCTAAGCAATTCTAGATCCCAGCAGGGCAAATTCCATTAAATCTTAGGACTTGAAAATAATCCTCTTCAGATGAAAAATTTTCCCTCCAGGCTCAGGGCAGGGACAGAGTCACCACTAAGTTCTGTGGATGGTGCTGCCCCTTCAACTCTTACAGGAACAGTCCTACCGCTGAGGCATCCTGGCTCCTTGAAATCACAAACACAGTGCTATATTCAGAAGCAAGCAAGGAAACAACTCTGCCCTCTAGGCCCGTGGGGAGAGTGAAGATCTGATGGTCTCTGAATCACCTTCTGGGTTATTCTTCCATTGAAGAATAACACACACTTATAGCAAAATTGCTCTATGATCTGCTGCTGCTGCTGCTAAGTCACTTCAATCTANGCTCTTACAGGAACAGTCCTACCACTGAGGCATCCTGGCTCCTTGAAATCACAGACACAGCGCTATATTCAGAAGCAAGCAAGGAAACAACTCTGCCCTCTAGGCCCATGGGGAGAGTGAAGATCTGATGGTCTCTGAATCACCTTCTGGGTTATTCTTCCATTGAAAGAATAACACACACTTATAGCAAAATTGCTCTATGATCTGCTGCTGCTGCTGCTAAGTCACTTCAATCTAATCCTACTCTGTGCGACACCATAGACCACAGCCCACCAGGCTCCACAGTCCCTGGGATTCTCCAGGCAAGAACACTGGAGTTGGTTGCCATTTTCTTCTCCAATGCATGAAAGTGAAAAGTGAAAGTGAAGTCAGTCTATGGTCTGGTCCTGCAGAATTAGAAAAGTTGACAGCTTTCCTTCATTTCATCCTCTTTTTTCTGTCTTCTTTAGTTCAAACTGGCTGTATCCCTATTGGTATAAAATCATCTTTATTAATGGCCTCTGCAGAGATTGCTGATTAAGTCCATAATTCATATCCATAATGTCTTTATCAAATGGTCATTCAGCCTCACCCTTAGTAAAGAACACATTTCTCATATGTTTCCAATATGGTTGGATGAGAATTTTCCAGATCTTCAAGCTATGCTTACTTTTTGCTTTACAATCCCTTATATTTTTCTCTCTCCTTTATTTTAGTATCACAGTCAGGAAGAAGCAAGCCATCCCTTCAGAATTTTGCTTGCAAATTTCCTTCACTAAATATCAAATTTCATCATTCACATCACTAAAACACTAGAACACAGTTCAGCTAAGTTATTTGCCACTTAATAACAAGAATTACCTTTACCCTTCGTTTCCAATGAGATGTTCCTCATTTCTGTCTAAGACCTCAAAAGAATTGTCTTTAGTGTCCATATCTAGAACATGCGTCTCAAAATTTTTCTAGCCACTACCTATCACCCAGTTCCAAAGCTCCTCCCACATGTTTCAGTATTGTTACAAATTCTCCACTTCTCAGCTCCAAAATTAATGTTAGGAATCTACTGAGAAATAATCCAAACAGAATATACTTATTTTTACTCACACACACACTGCATTTATTTGTTTATTATAAATTGGCTTACGTGAGAATGGTGAAATCTCATTTGGAAAGCTGGAGACCCAGAAAGCTAATGATACCAATTCAAGAGTGAAAGCTATCAGTCTTAAAATCTGAAAGCCAATTTTCTGGTTTGAATCCAAAGGCAAAAAAAAAGAAACAAACCTAAAACCATATATCCTATCTCAGGCAGTCAGGCAGGAGAAATTCCCTCTTGTTTTCAGGAAGTCCAGCCTTTTTATCCTATTTAGACCTTCAGCTGATTCCATGAAGGCCAGCCATATTGCACAGGGAAATCTGCTTTACTTAATCTGTAAATTCAAATGTTAACCTCATCCAAAAACACTTTCACAGACACACCCAGAATAGTGCTTTACTAAAATCTGGGTATCTCATGGCCCAGTCAAGTTCACACCCAAAATTAACCGTCACATCCATGTGGTCAAACTTTTGTTTGTAAGACATACATCTCTCTAGATCGAGTGGCCATGGCTTACCATTAGCTCTCAGGAAAAAAAAAAAAAAATATATATATATATATATATATAAACAATGTTGTAAATGGCTCCAATTTAAAACGTCCCTTCTAGTTGAGTTCCTGCTATGTTTTCTAGAAGTTTCAAAGAAGTTGCATTAGGAGAGCACTGCTCTCTGTATAACTGCATCTTAGCTGCCATATTTTTTGAAAGGGATCATTTAATTACCCTGGGCTCAGTTGAACAAGAGTTCCCACATTGGTGCCCTTCCAAAGTCTGTAGTAAATTACATCTAAAACAATCATGGGGAGTTTGAACTCAAGTGACTCAACAGATTGGTCAGAGTCCCATTTTCTTTCTATACGACTGCTTCTAAGTAAAAAGAATTACATTTAAGCATTAAATTGTATTCTAAATAACATTCCTGGGCATATTATAGTTCTCCAATTTAGACACACAGACTATCTCAATTTTATAGCATAGGTAATAGAATATTTTCATAATTTTGCTACATTTGAAGATAACTTTTATTTTTATTTTATAATCAACACATATATATTACAGAATATTTCAAAATGAAAAAAATAGAAAATTTCATATTACCAGACATAAGAGGTACTAACAACATTTTGCATTATATACTTATATGTACACATTACATACAGATAAAATTCTTTTAAAAAAACATTTAACCATTTATTCTTTCAGTTGAATAGTTTTCTTTCCTTCATGTGTATTTCTCATGTCATTTAATGATTCCTTCTCATTTTAGTTGCTTCACTAATTTTCTTTAAATACTTTAAGAAGCATTTTATGCTTACGAAGTAAATAAAGGTACAAAGTAAAGAAGGTAATACATATTTCCCCAATACTGATGATTAGTGTAAAATTTATTTAAAATATAAAATAATTGATTGTTGCTCTTTAATCATAACACCTTTCCCTAATCTGAGATGTAACCCCTATCCTTAGTCATCATCAATAACCCAATCCAAGGATTGAACCTGGGTCTCCTAAATTGAAGGCAGATTCTTGAGCCACAATGGAAGCCCATTAGAATTGCCTACATAGTCCTGAATGTTGTAACTCAACTGATCTTATATCCCAAATTTTCCTTCTAAGCTAATTAACATCTTTCATTAAGCAAAATTATTTTTGTTTGAGGCCTCAGATCCTGAACTATGAAGATGTAGGCCATTTTGGTGACTGTCCCAGAAAACAGGCCAGAAGCCAAGAAAATTAGAAAAAGGTCAAGATGATAGAGAGCCTCTCAGAATCGTCTGGTTTTTTGCCCACCAGCTACTATTCCTCTTATTTGAGGGTGGACTCTGGAACTGTTCTTTTCTTGGTTTGTTTGCCTGCACATCCAGAAAACACATAGAGAATGCCTGGAGAAAGAAAACAGAAACCAGCAAAGCTGATATTAAATACTGGCAGTTGTGACAGAGAGTGTGAGTATACAGGGAACAGTCTGTGAGTGTGGGTCTGGCTGAAATCAAAGATGGGCTAATGTTCTGTTAATAGTTCAGCAACATAATTTATGTTACTCATGTCAGTGTTAAAAGTGTCACAATTAAATTCTTGTTTTTCTGAATATATCTATTTATATTCATGACTAAAAGTAATTTTGCTGAAAATTCAATTCCGGGTACAATTTGCATGTCCTATGGACTGTATAGCCTGCTAGGCTCCTCTGTCCATGGGATTCTCCAGGAAAGAATAGTGGAGTGGGTTGCCATGCCCCTCCTCCAAGGGATCTTCACAACCCATGGATCAAACCCACATTTGTTATGTCTCCTGCATTGGTAGGCAGGTTATTTACCTCTTAGGGCTATCTTGGATGCTAATCTCAAAACGGCAAAGGTAGAGTAGAAGAGTAGTCCTTTATCATTCACTGTTGAGCTGAGGAATCTAACAGTAATCTTCTTGGTGTTCCATTTGATGTGATCTCTCTTTCTCTTTGGTGTTTTAATAATCTAATATTATTAGGATAACTAATATTTTTAAGATATTTCTTTTATTTTATGCTTTTGACAATCACTTCCATGAATCTAAGTCTTCATTTCTCGTACATGCTTGTCTGAAATTCATTGTGATTCTGGAGTTTGAAAATGCCTGACTTTAACATGTTTTGAATTTAAGCATATATAATTCCTTTGGAAGAGAACATCCCATATTGTTATTATTCCTTTTCTCTGTACCACAAGTTAGGTGCATTTTAGACTTTTTCATTTTAATCTCTGTAACTCGTTTTCTTCCCTGGTGGCTCAGAGGTTAAAATGTCTGCCTGCAATGTGGGAGACCCAGGTTCGATCCTGGGTCAGGAAGGTCCCCTGGAGAAGGAAATGGCAACCCACTCCAGTATTCTTGCCTAGAGAATCCCATGGAGGGAAGAGCCTATTCTGCTACAGTCCATGGGGTCATAAAGAGTCGGATATGATTTCACTTTCACTTTCACTTTACATCAAACAATACTATGCAATTTCTTGACTTATGCATTTCAGTCAAGTAATCTCATCTTCAGTACACCATGAGAAATGCTGGACTGGAAGAAACACAAGCTGGAATTAAGATTGCCCGGAGAAATATCAATAACCTCAGATATGCAGATGACACCACCCTTATGGCAGGAAGTGAAGAATAACTAAAAAGTCTCTTGATGAAAGTGAAAGTGGAGAGTGACAAAGTTGGCTTAAAGCTCAACATTCAGAAAACGAAGATCATGGCATCTGGTTCCATCACTTCATGGGAAATAGATGGGGAAACAGTGTCAGACTTTACTTTTGGGGGCTCCAAAATCACTGCAGATAGTGACTGCAGCCATGAAATTAAAAGATGCTTAGTCCTTGGAAGAAAAGTTATGACCAACCTAGATAGCATATTGTAAAGCAGAGACATTACTTTGCCAACAAAGGTCCATCTAGTCAAGGTTATGGTTTTTCCTGTGGTCATGTATGGATGTGAGAGTTGGACTGTGAGGAAAGCTGAGTGCTGAAGAATTGATGTTTTTGAACTGTGATGTTGGAGAAGACTCTTGAGAGTCCCTTGGGCTGCAAGGAGATCCAACCAGTCCATTCTGAAGGAGATCAGCCCTGGGATTTCTTTGGAAGGAATGATGCTAAAGCTGAAACTCAAGTACTTTCATTACCTCATGTGAAGAGTTGGCTTATTGGAAAAGACTCAGATGCTGGGAGGGATTGGGGGAAGGAGGAGAAGGGAACAACAGAGGATGAGATCGCTGGATGGCATCACTGACTCGATGGACGTAAATCTGAGTGAAATCCAGGAGTTGGTGATGGAAAGGAAGGCCTGGCATGCTGCAATTCATGAGGTCGCAAAGAGTTGGACGCAACTGAGTGACTGAACTGAACTGAACTGAATCTCATCTTCATCGATGTTCAAATTTCAATTTAATTTAAATTTTATTTTCCATTTTTGTTTTTAAGATGTATTGTTTAGTTTTGCACCAATATACTCACTGGAAGAACTGTTGTTGAAGCTGAAGTACCAATACTTGGGCCATCTGATTTGAAGATCCAACTCACTAGAAAAGATCCTGAGGCTGGGAAAAATTGAGGGGAGAAGGATAAGGGGGCAACAGAGAATGAGATGTTTGGATAACATCACTGACTCAATGGACATGAGTTTGAGCAAAATCTGGCAGATGGTGAAGGTCAGGGAAGCCTGGCATGCTTCAGTCCATGGGGTCACAAAGAGTCAGACACAATTTAGTGACTAAACAACAACAATAAATATTAGTATTGTCTTGCCTTTTGTTCATGTTTTTATTTTATCCTAAGAAACAAACATTTCTATATTATTATACAGATGATTATATTACTGCAGTGCTTGGATTGTATCAATATTCTACTATCATTTGATATTAGTCTCTGATGTATAGACATCAATTTTATGTGTTATTGATATGTGATTATTAATTTTTATGTGCATCTATGTGTTTGTTTTATATGAAACAGTCACTTAAAGAGCAAAGCTAAGGCTTTAAACTATTAGTAAAAATTTGCATTTATTTTTTCTATATTCCCTGAAATTATTTGCAGACATTCAGACCATATTAGAGGGTATTCCCCAAAGTGAATAGAAATTCAAATATCTTGACATGGCTGTGATCTCAAATTTTCAAGGGGAGATTTTTATTTGTTCCAATTTTGTGTGTTTCTTTTAGTTTTGTTTTGGATTTTTTCACAAGGAGCCTAGAAGAAGCCAGGCATAGTGTGTTGTGTTGTTTTAAATGAATTAAATAGTCCAGGTTTACAGTTTTTGAATGTTCAGTTGAATTCCCTCTGAAGAGAGCTAAATCATTGCATTTCTATGGGCTGACTCTTTAAAAATAGTGTCTATTTTTCCCTTGGAAATTTGCTGTTTAAAATGTTATCATTGGGCCTGTTTTTAAGAAGTGTATTGTTTTGGAAATTATACACTTAAAATAATTTGAAAGTATTTGCATACTAAATATTCTCATTCCAATACTTAGTTCTCCCTTTCAATTGCTTATATTTGTAATTGTTTTTTTATTACATTGGTGAATAGTTTGTCAATCTTATATAAATATATTAGACATATTTCTCATTTTAATTTATTTAAAAGTTTCATTTTATGTATTTTAAAGTCATTAATTTGACTTTTTATATTATTCCTCATGTTTGCTTCATTTTGGTTGATTTCATTGAAGTTTCATATTGTTTTAAATTTGTTACTTAACCCACTTATTTTTCATTCTTTTGTTTCACTTATATGAGTGGCTAACTACTTTCTAATTTTATTTTGTCTCATGAGTTCAGACATATTTTATATTCATTGACTTTAAAAATATTTTCCATCTATTTTTGTTTTTACTCCCATTGGAAGTGCTTAATTGAGTGAGAAATCCGTTATTATTCTTTTTAAAAAATAAATATCTCATACTTTGTATTTTACCCATACAGTGTGTTTTATTAGATTTACTTTATGGTATCTATGTGACTTTTTAATAAATGCTTTGATGTGGGTAATATGGTTTTTGTAAATGTTCATGTATTTCTTTCTCACACACACATAGACACATAGATACACTGACATGCACACACACATGTACTACAGAAGGCTTTTGTGAGAACATAGAGAAAAGGTGTTAGGCCCCAGAAAGGCCTATTCTCGGGAAACGTCGCCTCACAGATCACCAAGACTCGAATTCGATGCAAAAAGCAAGAGGGTTTATTGAACCGGCGCGCCGGGGTTCGAACTTCCTCGAAAGGAGCGAACGAACCCCGACTTCAGTTACAAAACAGTTTTTATACACTAAAGCTGCAAGCAGGTATAGGAGGGGTGAAGACACTCTGAACAAACTGATTGGTGGGCATAGCTTGACTTTTACAGAGATAGGTCTGGAATTACATCAAGTCTGAGGAGGTTGATTAACCTCCTTGCGGCGGTTAGCCAATTCCTGAAGGAATAATGCTCTAGGTAATCTTTAACAGGAGAAAACAATTACCCGGGGGGTCTCTTGTGAGGACCAGGCAACTAGGCTATAAGTCATCTGATAGGGAACAGGTCCTTTTTTCATGAGTCATGGCTCGCCTCTTAAATCAGAACAAAGGATTGCTAATAATTTTTAACTTTTTCCCTTCATTCCCCTCTTCTCTTTTGTCCGGATTTCAATCTTGAAATCACAGGTTTTTAATAGCTCAGGAGGAAGTTACTATTATTAGTTGATCATCAGACCTTTACCATTGCATGTAAGACATAATACATTTTGAAGTGCAATAAACACCAATAAGCAAAACATAGTTACACAAGGTTATAATGCATTTTTCAGGGTGGCGGGATAAGGGGTTTAGGATATGCCTGGGCTAGTCTCAGGGCATATCCAGGGCTCTATAGTCTTCCGCGAACCCNTAAATAAATAAATACATTTTACATCTGTGCTAAAAATATTTAATGAGGGATACTTCGCTGTAACTGTCAACTACAGAATTCAAAAGAAAGGCTGCCGTACATCTGTGCCAAATTAAGAAATTAACGTTAACAAAATTTGTCTTAAATTGCTTGCTTTCATCCATCTGTCCTACCCTTCACCCTCACAGGAAGGTAGCATCCCTCGTCACCGTCTCTATTCTAACCCCCTGCTTTGCTTCCCCCAAGCAACCCTACCCTTTTGACAAACTCCCCACATACTCACTCACACTTTGCCTTACCCACGCAAGAGAAAAGTAAATATCTTGTCGCTTTTCACTTTCTAGCATGCCTCTGTTTTTATTTAAAAGGGAGAAAAAAGTAACAAAAATATACAAGCTCACTACTGCTGCATCCAAACAGTCCTCCCAAAAGACTTGTGAAAACTCACGAAAAAGAAATTTCTGAAACTTCATGTGATGGACTTGGGAAAGCCACGAACAGAGGTACTATCCACCAGTTAAAATCAATTTACAAAACATTCTGAAAGTGCCTAACACGGTAAGTGACACAAGTTTGCAAGATACAACAGGCTCCTTAGTGCCTAAACTTCAGCAGATCATAGCACACACGATCACTAGTACATACAACTACAGGTGAAAAAGTATTATTAACGACATTTGTATCAATAAGTTTTTAGGAAACAAATGTGCCCTGGCTACTGATAAGAGAAACTAAAAATTCAGATCACATTTGTAGCCCTGGTTTGAGCCCAGCTAAAAAGACACAGGAAAACTACAGTAATGTAGCAATCTTGGGTGAATGATAGAAAACATTAACTGGATTGTTTCAGCGAAAGTGAGCAGACTCTGCAGTAGTATATTTTCTACAAAAGTCAGATCATCTTCCTTTCAGCAGAAGAGTAAACTAAACCCCGGAGTCTACAGACCAGCATTCCTGTGTTATTCGAAAATCCTATCCATTCATAGACATGTCTTAGAAAAGAAATGGCATATAAATTTATACCAGGTGGAAAACTGAACTATCATAAAGGTCTTAAACCGTTTGCTGGAACAACAGATAAAACAGACTGATTACCTAAACTGACATCTAGAGGGTGACGTTTTCTTTGAAAACTGTACAAACCTGTTTTTATGAGCTAAACCTTTCATTCTGTTAGGTACTACTCAGTTTACCGAAACACTGTTGCAGAGGAAACAGAACAAAAACTGGTGCACCAGAAACTGACCCACAGCTCACTGTAATCCAAGGACGGGGCGTGGGTCACGCATTTCTTCAAAACTCCTTCTGATACTTCCTTAGAGAAAATCTATTCTAAATTTTATCTCAAATAAGCCAACATCAAGTACCCGTTTACCAACACACATTGGTTAAAATACTCAGAGAAGCCCATGTTAGGTAAGTTACCCTGGTGAGCATCAGGCGGGTGACAGGACGCTGCCACCCCAGCCAGCCCAGCAAGGCCTTGACACCAGTCAGCCGCACGGGCTGCCAGTGCTTTCCACACAGCACAAGCCCCCGTGCAAACCAGCAAGTGTGCCCAACAGGACAGCGATCTGTGCACACCCTGGAGGAAAACGGGCTGCTCTGGGGCCTGAAGAGAAGGTTTCTGCGATACAATACCTTCCTAGAAACTCTCCACGGGCAATTCTGCCAACATACTATTGTCACCTGACACACTGACTCTATGTCTTAATCCCCAAACAAAATTCCCTCTCTATTCTTTCTTTTTTGGCTGCACCACAGAGCAAGTAGCGTCTTAGTTCCCTGACCAGGGATCGAACCTGTGTCCCCTGCAATAGAAGTACAGAGCCTTAACCACTGGACCGTCAGGGAAGTCCCCCAGTTTTCTCTATATTCGAAGACAGTATCATAAAATGGACTTGGCAGTTCAAACTACTAATCNAAAAAAACACGGATTTGACCAACACTGACTAGCACTGTTCACATGGTTGCCTGGTTCTCTTTGCTGACAGATTGTGCATGCGCCGAGTTGTACAGTGCCTTGAAGAGTCACAGGTTTGGAGGTGGCTTGCTCATCTGCAGTAATGAGGCATACACCTAGCTTGGAAGTGCTGTGTGCCCTCTGGTTTACCCTGTGGCCACTATTGTTATCAAGCTGTTGTTATGTTGTTAGTCACTGAATCATGGCTGACTCTTGTGTGACCCCGTGGACTCTAGCCCACCAGGATCTTCAGTCCATGGGATTTCCCAGGCAAGAATACTGGAGTGGGTAGCCGTCCCCTTCTCCAGGGGATCTTCCCGAAGCAGGGATCGAACCCACGTCTCCCGCATTGGCAGGTGGTTTTTCTACTGCCGAGCCGCCGCAAGACCACTTTACAAAACAAATACCTGGAGTTTGAGTGATCAGCTGGAAGTCACCGCTCTAAGAAGCTGTCCGAGTGCAGACCTCCTGGGCTTTCCACCAGGCCATGTTGTTCCCTGCCGCACAGTTACACGGGGTTGGAGATATTTACTATTTTGATGATGGACTGCAAATTTGAGAGAGTTATTACCATGGGCAATCTTCCTATTGCATTAGGCAGCAAAGAACCAGGAATACACAACCCAATTCTTACCTCTGTTCTAACCGTCTGTCAGACCTTAATCATGTTCTCTTCTGAGGCCTCGCTTTGCCTGTTTATAAAATAAGGAGTAATAAAAGCTTCCATCTCTCAGAGATGAGAGCTTTAAGGAACATTAGATCACTTATGAGAGAAGCTTTGTGTTCTTTAGAAGAAAAGTACATGACAACGTAACATTTTTCACTGTAATTGTCTAATATGTCATAAAAAAACCCAGTGCTGGAAAGATAATTAAGNTCAGAGATGAGAGCTTTAAGGAACATTAGATCACTTATGAGAGAAGCTTTGTGTTCTTTAGAAGAAAAGTACATGACAACGTAACATTTTTCACTGTAATTGTCTAATATGTCATAAAAAAAACCAGTGCTGGAAAGATAATTAAGTATGTGGCTTTGACAGAAGAGTTGAAAGGAATGAAAAACTGATGAAAATAAAAATAGTCTGTTATCTTGGTGACTGGATGGTATTACCTTATAAGGGCATTTCTGAGCCCATGGTTCTACTAAGACAGTTCTTTATTAAAAACCAGATGAGTATCTATAGCCCCATTAATTGTGTTGTAAGCTAAAATCCAGACTCCTCTGGGAGTAAAATTTGTAACATAAAGATCAGTGGTCTGTTGTTATTAAATTGCTATGTCAGGACCCTACGATAAATGAAATATTTGGAAAAGGTCAGGAATGGATCAGTGAAAATGACTCCGAATTAGGAAGCAGAACTTGTTAGGGAAAGGTTGGAGAGAGAGAATAAAATAGAAGACAAGCTATAGGCTGAGAGATATATGAGAGGTGGATGGTGACTGGAGGCCAGAATGAAAAGAAATTGCTTTAAATTATGACCAGAGGATTATAAGCAGTGCTCTAGGGAGACCCTGATGCATCTGAGAGTTGTAAGCTACTGGAATGCACTATTGATTGAATTTATAGAATCTCTCTTTTTTCTGGAGATATATTTAATAATAGGGCACCTTTCCATCTCAGCAGATTGCTAGAGGCAGTAGTTAAAAGGGCACATTCTATCATAGTGTGTGGTCATGCCCTGAGATAATTAAATTTGGGGACAGAGTACTTCAGTATGTAGAGTCTTTCACTCGAAGAGCAGCAGCTTTGCAGGACCCCTTGAAATGCTCCTTGGCATATTAAGTAAAGACCTTATGAGAAATAACATAAGACTGCTTATTTTTCTCATAGCTACAGAATTCTGACTACTTTAGCAGTAGCATCAGAAAAGCTGTCCCATTGTCAGTACCTGTTATGGAAAGATTCTGGAATTTGAAGGACTCGCCACATTCTATCACCTTATGAGGGCTTCCTCCTTGGCGCAGTGGTGAAGAATCGCCTGCCAGTGCAGGAGACTCCCCTGGAGCAGGAAATGGCGACTCACTCCAGTATGCGTGCCTGGAAAATTCCATGGATAGAAGAGCCTGGTCGGTTATAGTTCATGGAGTCGCAGAGTCGGACATGACTGAGCAACTGAGCATGCACACACTTTGGTACCCCAAATGGCAAAGAATGTGGGATGCTTCCTTTGAAAATTATTAAATGTTTATAAAAAGCAGTAATTATGTAATCTCAGAATATTTCTATACAATTAATATGCTTTTAAAATGCCAGTAGTGGGGGTAAATAAACAGTTTGGCATAGACTAGAATATTACATAAGGCTTGTTATCCAGGGTACGTTAAATGCCTGATAGTTACTTGAATTGCTTAAGGCATGTAAAGCAGCCTCCAGCTATCTTGCTTTTGTTATTTTTTGTTGTTGGCATGGAAAAACATTTAAATATAAGCTTTTTGTGTTAAGTAGATTAGTTCAGGAAGAATAATGACTCCATATCTCTTACTGATGTTCTCATTTTCACTTTTAACTCAAGTTTTGTTTTTCCAGCAAATTCCAGAGCAACCTTATTTAGATGGCTCATTATGTCCTGGACCCGTTGTTCCATTTCATCCAGCAGTGCTGCCATGATTGTTTGATATCACCTTTGTTGGAAATACTCTTCCCCCAACACTAGTGGCACCTGTTAAAACCCTACACATTCTTTAAGATTCAATTCAAAGATCCTTTATCCAGTTCCCTCCTTGTTCCCAATTTGGAAGGACAGTTTCCTGTCAGGCACATCTGTGGTACCCAGCCTCCCCTGGGGTCTCAGCTGGTAAAGAACCCGCCTGCAGTGCAGGAGACCTGGGTTCGATCCCTAGGTTGGGAAGATCCCCTGGAAAAGGGATGGCAATCCACTCCAGTACTCTTGCCTGGAGAATCCCCATAGACAGAGGAGGCTGGTGGGCTTGGTTTCCCAAACAATCTGACATGACTAAGCAACTAAGCACAGTACAACACATGGTACCTAGTTCATGCCTTCTGTTGGCCTTATCAGGATCAGGCTGTTTATATCTCTCTATCTTAATCTTAATCTTTCCCTCCTTAATCAGAAGCATTTTGAAGGCTTTGATGTCTTGTTTATCCTTGTCTTCCTTGCAAAGTCTAGAACCCCATCATGCATATATTCGATATTAACTAAATATTTGTTGAATCGGTTTCCCCTCTTGCCGCCTCTTTACCCACTATCAGTGGTCTTGTCTTTGAATTGAAATGGCCTTTGAATTGATGTCTTTTGCCCACTCTCACTTTTGCCCTCTTGCTCTGGGCTTCTCTTGATGATTTATGGCTGAATTCCTGCCCCAGCTACCTCATCTGAGCCTGTTCAGATTTCTTGGCAGTCTTGCCCTCTCCTTCTAAGCTTTGGGAAGCCATCAAATCCCACAGGTACAATTTAGAGCTCAGGGAACTTTTCCAGCCTATGTCTTTTTCATTCCATTCATCTTCCCGTGTTTGCTTTGGGGTTCCTTGTTTCTAACCTGTTCCCATGTGCTTGAGTTTGGCCTCTGGATCATTCTATCATGGCATAGCCCTTACTGGGCAGCTTTTTGCTTTGTTTTCTGTTCTCATTCTGCCAAGGAACTGACTCTTGGCTCTACTTTCTCTGTGTGTTTTCAGCCCAAATGCACGTCACCGTCCAACATATCGCACATCCTAGTAGGGACACAGAGGCTGCTGTTCTCCTTGTAGGAAAGGGAATTATGGCCCCTATGAAATTAACAAGTCAGAGTCTCATATCAGCACCCCAAACCCTGTGTAATCTGCCCTCACCCTCTCTAGGCNTCTTTTAGTTTTGTTTTGGATTTTTTCACAAGGAGCCTAGAAGAAGCCAGGCATAGTGTGTTGTGTTGTTTTAAATGAATTAAATAGTCCAGGTTTACAGTTTTTGAATGTTCAGTTGAATTCCCTCTGAAGAGAGCTAAATCATTGCATTTCTATGGGCTGACTCTTTAAAAATAGTGTCTATTTTTCCCTTGGAAATTTGCTGTTTAAAATGTTATCATTGGGCCTGTTTTTAAGAAGTGTATTGTTTTGGAAATTATACACTTAAAATAATTTGAAAGTATTTGCATACTAAATATTCTCATTCCAATACTTAGTTCTCCCTTTCAATTGCTTATATTTGTAATTGTTTTTTTATTACATTGGTGAATAGTTTGTCAATCTTATATAAATATATTAGACATATTTCTCATTTTAATTTATTTAAAAGTTTCATTTTATGTATTTTAAAGTCATTAATTTGACTTTTTATATTATTCCTCATGTTTGCTTCATTTTGGTTGATTTCATTGAAGTTTCATATTGTTTTAAATTTGTTACTTAACCCACTTATTTTTCATTCTTTTGTTTCACTTATATGAGTGGCTAACTACTTTCTAATTTTATTTTGTCTCATGAGTTCAGACATATTTTATATTCATTGACTTTAAAAATATTTTCCATCTATTTTTGTTTTTACTCCCATTGGAAGTGCTTAATTGAGTGAGAAATCCGTTATTATCCTTTTTAAAAAATAAATATCTCATACTTTGTATTTTACCCATACAGTGTGTTTTATTAGATTTACTTTACGGTATCTATGTGACTTTTTAATAAATGCTTTGATGTGGGTAATATGTTTTTTGTAAATGTTCATGTATTTCTTTCTCACACACACATAGACACATAGATACACTGATATGCACACACACATGTACTACAGAAGGCTTTTGTGAGAACATAGAGAAAAGGTGCTCGTCTACAAGTCACAAGTGAGTTCTTGGTAGGAACTATATCAGCCACCACCTTGAACTTGAACTTCACAGACTTCAA
Organism: Neotragus pygmaeus; assembly: GCA_006410875.1. NCBI lineage: Eukaryota > Metazoa > Chordata > Mammalia > Artiodactyla > Bovidae > Neotragus > Neotragus pygmaeus. The sequence continues at coordinate 94,443 of SJYV01029593.1, forward strand.
AACTGTGAAAAATCAATTTATGTTACTTACACCACCTAGTTTGTGGCATTTTGTTACTGCAGCCTTGGTAGATTAATACATCCCATAATAAAGCACATTTTGTCCTCGGTTTATAATGAATATTAAAACCCAATGGAAAATATTAGAAACAGAAATCCAGAATAGAATAAAATAGAAATTCAGAAATAGAATCAATCTATTACAATGATTTGTTACATATTAAAGAAAATATCTAAAATCAGTGGAATTAAGAGAAAAATTTTTATTGGTGAAGTAGAGAGTCATTTGAAAAAAGATAAAATTAGATCCATACCACAACATACACCAGAATAAATGCAAAGGGAACCAAATGTTTAAAAAATAAAATAAAATTAAGTAAAGAGTTAAAGAATGGAGATGAAAATTATTAAAAAACCCAGGTGGATATTTTGTGAAAATAATTTTATGTGAAGCTTTTTTTTTTTTAAATTTTNTGTTAGGCCCCAGAAAGGCCTATTCTCGGGAAACGTCGCCTCACAGATCACCAAGACTCGAATTCGATGCAAAAAGCAAGAGGGTTTATTGAACCGGCGCGCCGGGGTTCGAACTTCCTCGAAAGGAGCGAACGAACCCCGACTTCAGTTACAAAACAGTTTTTATACACTAAAGCTGCAAGCAGGTATAGGAGGGGTGAAGACACTCTGAACAAACTGATTGGTGGGCATAGCTTGACTTTTACAGAGATAGGTCTGGAATTACATCAAGTCTGAGGAGGTTGATTAACCTCCTTGCGGCGGTTAGTCAATTCCTGAAGGAATAATGCTCTAGGTAATCTTTAACAGGAGAAAACAATTATCCGGGGGGTCTCTTGTGAGGACCAGGCAACTAGGCTATAAGTCATCTGATAGGGAACAGGTCCTTTTTCCATGAGTCATGGCTCGCCTCTTAAATCAGAACAAAGGATTGCTAATAATTTTTAACTTTTTCCCTTCAGCAGCAGCACATGAAGAGTCACTGTGGCTACTTCAAAAGGCAAAAGGTGAGAGACTGGCATGGCCTAGCAACTAAATATGTATCTCTGAGCACAGGAAGACAGAAATCAGGATTTCAGAATCTGGAGTGCAATAATGAATAAGACATGGGGGGAATCTGTTCTCCAAAAACTCTGAGTTTAGTAGCAGAAACAGATACCATGTGAGAAAAGGGCATGTACACTTAAAAAATATTTATGACCTAAAAGTTGAGAGTTATTTTTTCATATATATAAACAGGATCTTTTAAACATTTTTTATTTATTTTATATTTGGCTGCGCTCGGTCTTCATTGCTGTATAGGCTTTTCTCTCGTTGTGGCAGGCAGGGGCTACTCTCTCATGTGGTGTGCTGGCTTCTCACTGTAGTGGCTTCTATAGTTGCAGAACATGGGCTCTAGGGCACTCAGGCTTCAGTAGTTTTGGCTCCCAGGCCCTAGAGTGCTGGCTCAATAGTTGTGGCACACGGCCTTAGCTGCTCTGTGGCATGTGGGATCTTCCCGGATCAGGGATGGAACCCATGTCTCCTGCATTGGCAGGTGGATTATTTACCACTGAGCCACCAGGGAAGCCAGAGAGTTATGTTTTATTTGGTAGGAATTTTTTTTAAGACTTCAAGACCAAGACACAGCATCTCAAGTAACTCTGAGAGAACTGCTCCAAGGAGGCAAGGGGAGTAGCCAAGAGGAAGAGCCAGATTACATATAGAAATTTTGCAACAAAGGGCAGGTAGTCAATGTCAAAAGATTATTGTAGATTAAAGAAAGTCAGATAACCCAAGTTAAGGAATTTAGAACTTTTCTATATATGGGAAGATGCAAGAGTCTGGACTCATTGAAGTCATTCATTTGATTTGCATCTCAGCTATTTGGGGCCACTTTCCTTAGGGCTCACTGTGAGAAGTGGCTATAATCTGATATTTGCTTCTGCTGCGTCACTTCAGTCGTGCCCGAATCTGTGCGACCCCATAGACAGCAGCCGACCAGGCTCCCCCATCCCTGGGATTCTCCAGGCAAGAACACTGGAATGGGTTGCCGTTTCCTTCTCCAATGCATGAAAGTGAAAAGTGAAAGTGAAGTCGTTCAGTCATGTCCAACCCTTAGAGACCCCATGGACTGCAGCCTACCAGACTCCTCCGTCCATGAGATTTTCCAGGCAAGAGTACTGGAGTGGGGTGCCATTGTCTTCTCAATGATATTTGCTAGATGACAAGTATTCTTTCCTTCCTGAGATCCCTCAGGGCTACCAGCTCACCATCTGTCATGGCTGCAGTTGTCGATGACTGTGACGTCTGTTGTTGACTGATATGGTGGGAAATATTCCATTTCTCAGACACAAGAGTCAAAATGAGAAACACAGTCCAGGAAAGTCAGGTAATTAAGTCTATCAAATAACATAGGCATCATTCAAGGAGGATTATATACTGGGTGTGAAAGTATAAATAGGAGTTTTCTAGGTAGAAAGTAGATGAAGACCATAGCATTCTAATTTAGAGAACAGCAAGTGTAAAGGTAATGAATTGAAATCACGTGTTAAGGGCTTCCCAGGTGGCACAGTGGTAAAGAATTCACCTGTCAGTGCAGGAGAGGCAAGAGATGCTGGTTCAATCCCTGGATCAGGAAGATCCCCTGGAGTAGAAAATGGCAACCCGTTTCAGTATTCTTGCTTGGAAAATTCCCTGGACAGAAGAGCCTGGTGGTTTACAGTCCATAGCGTCACAAAAAGCCCAACACAACTGTGCAACTGAGCACACACACGTATTATGACGGAAGCTTAAACACCAGAGAGAAAAATAGCAGGAGGCGAGTCTGAAGAAGTAGGTAAGGACTTTGGACTTTACTCTGAGGAAGCCAATGATGTTTTTGCTTTGTTTAATTTCATTTTTTAAATTATTTCAAACATATAGAAAAGTAGCAACAACAATAAGAAATCTACATAGAACATCTGCGTATCATTTACCAGATTCATGCTTAACATTTTGTCCCATTTGCTCTATCATTCTCTCTGAAGAACAGAAAAGAATAGAATCCAGGTCTCTCTCTAAAGGACAGGGAAGAATAAAATCCATGTAACTAAATAGTGGAGGTGCTGCCAAGACAGACAGCAATCACAGTGGAATATTACTCAGTCATGAAAAATGAAATATTCCCATTTGTAGCCATGAGGATGAACCTAGATAATATTATACTAAGTGAAGTAAGTTAGACAAAGACAAATATATAATATCACTTATATGTGGAGTCTAAATCATAATACAAATTAATCTATATACAAAACAGAAACAGACTCACAGACATGTGAAACAAATTTATGGTTTCCAAAGGGGAAAAGGAGGGGAGAAGGGATAATATTCTAATTTATAGGATTAATTGATACAAACTATGTATAAAATAGATAATCAATAGGACTTACTGTATAGCACAGGGAACAGTATTCAATATCTTATAGTAATCTTATTGTATCTATATTCAATATCTTTGTGATAATAAAAGAACTATATATATATATATATGTAAAACTGAGTCACTCTACTGTACACCAGAAACTAACACAATATTGTAAATCAATTATACTGCAATTAAAAAAAGAAAAGGATAAGAAAAATGTGGAGGCCATGGGTCAAGAGACTATCTTAGAAAATTTGGAATATTCAACCTTTAATAATATCAGGAGATAGCCTGTCACTCTCTAAACCTCCAACCTTAGTTTGAATGCTAAAGTGAAAAGTGAAAGTGAAAATGAAAGTCACTCAGTCATGTCCAACTCTTTGGGACCCATGTAATTCTCCAGGCCAGAATACTGGAGTGGGTAGCCTTTCCCTTCTATAGGGAATCTTTCCAACCCAGGGATCGAACCCAGGTCTCCTGCATTGCAGGCAGATTCTTTACCAACTGAGCTGTCAGGGAAGCCCTTGAATGCTAAAGATTACATTAATTCTATATGTTTGTAATACTGGAAATTATATATACATATATATATATCATACTGGAAATTATATATATATATCGATAATAGAGTTTCAGCTCACATAGGAGAAAATTAAACCCAAAATACCAAAAAGTAAGAAATGCTTTCAACCACAAATTTATTTCAAATTATAAATAAAATTAGATATGGAAATCAATTTTATTTGTATTTTAATATTCAAAGTGGTTTTAAATCATTGAGATGTAAATCAGCATCTCCCAAGCACCACTTTTTAGTTTTGGTTTAGTCATTTCTAAATTGACCCTGATGGACAGACTTTACCAGGAGAACTTTATGAAATAGTTTCCAAGGTTGCATCTATGATCAGAACAGGGTAGGAAAAGATCCATATTTTTACAAAGCTCTCCAAAGTGATTTTGATGACCAGCCCGTGTAAAAACCGACAGCTTAAAAATTATCTTTTTTGTTGCTGTTGTTTACCTGAAACAATTTCAGATACAGTTTTTAGAACAAGAAGGAAACTTAAAAATCATTTTGTCCTGTTGCTTCATTTCACTTGTGAAGAGACTGAAACTAAAGCTGTAAAATGACTTGTCTAAGGTCACAGAGAAAGTAAATGGCCAAACCCAGAGCAGAACCTAACATTTCCTGGCTCTAAATTCAGCATGACTACAATTCAGTCTAATTCAATCCATCTCCACTTGTTTACCCCTTAACTCCCTGAGAGTTCAAGAGTGTCATTACCCTCCATAGCACTTCTGATTAAGGAGAGCATGGGCAAAGTAGCTAACATATATTCTTTGAAGAGAAATTCTTTCCTTTTTATTATTTGGCATATTTTAAAGATTGATTTCTAGGAGGCAGGGGAAATTAAGCAGGATAAAATATCCCCTATAAGACAAGCCACTTCTCCAGGATTTATGTCAGCTTTGAAAGACTGAGCAGGAACCCCTTTCCCCAAATATCAAAGTATCGCCTCTTATTCCACGTTAAAACTAATTGTTCTTTGGGTCTTGAAATCTGAAACAGCAGTTGAAAACACAACTTACAGGGAAAGTGAAGTCGCTCAGTTGTGTCCGACTCTTTGCGATCCCATGGACTATAGACCACCAGGCTTCTCCATCCGTGGAATTTTCCAGGCATGAATACTGGAGTGGGTTGACGTTTCCTTCTCCAGAGGATCTTCCTGACCCAGAGACTGAATCCGGGTCTTCCGCATTGCAGGCAGACGCTTTACCATCTGAGCTTACAGGGAAGGGTAACAGGAAAAACCACCTTCTAGCCTGCCCCTAGGCAAGGATTAGTGAGTTAAACTGAAGAAAGATGGACTGAGGCATGGGCAGGTGCTGAATGAGAAAAGGACTTTGGAAAGTAGGGAAATAGACCTGGCAAAGTTTGTCTCCTTCATCATTTCCCAAGGGTTAGATCTGTTTATTCCCAACATAATTACATTTCTGGGATTCCTTTTGGTCCTTTCCCTCTGGTCTCTTTCAGAATCCACATCAACTTTGAGAAGTTCTGGGCTCATCTAAAACCTTGCCTTTTCAAAATTCAGACAAGCAGCCTGGGTATCTCTTGGGAGCTTGCTGAAAATGCAGAATCTTGAGCCCCACNGTTCCATTCAGAACTTTATCATTAAATACAGGAATTGGGCACTGTAACCTACCTCAGTAAGAAAAAAAAGAATGTATTATCAGAGCCTAATAATCTCGAGATGAGGACATTTCAAGTGAAAATTTGACACTTATTTGGAGAACCTTGATAAAATAATGAATTTTGGTGGGTTTTAAAAATATAATCAGTGAAGTATATTTTTCTTCGTGATTTCTTTCCTTTTTAAAACCTTTTTATTTTGCATTGCAATTAACAATATTGGGATATTTTCAGGTAGTTTGCAAAGGGACTCAGTCATAAATATACACATAACAATTCAGCCCAAACTTCCTTCCCACCCAGGCTGACACATGTCATTGAGCAGTGTTTACTGTGCTATACAGTAGAAGCCCATTGGTTATCCATTTTAAATATAACAATGTGCAATTGTTGATCCCAAAATACCTAAATTTCCCTTTCCTCTATCCTCCCCCCTCCCACACCCAGCAACCATAAGTTTGTTCTCTGAGAGTCTGTTTCTGTTTTGTAAATAAGCTCATTTGAATAATTTCTTCTTAGCTTCTTTCTGTAAGGGATGTCATGTGATATTTTTCCTTCTCTCCCTGACTTACTTTACTAAATACAACAATCTCTAGGTCTATCTATGTCACTGCAAATGGCATTATTTCTTTATTTATAATGGGTGATTAATAATCCATTGTGCCTAGGGTCTAGGATTGGGGGCAGGAGGAGAAGGGGATGACAGAGGATGAGACGGCTGGATGGCATCACTGACTCAATGGACATGGGTTTGTGTGAACTCTGGGAGTTGGTGATGTACAGGGAGGCCTGGCATGCTGCGATTCATGGGGTCACAAGAGTTGGACACGACTGAGCAACTAAACTGAACTGTTCAGTTCCTCTGTCGATGTATATTTAGGTTGCTTCCATACCTTGGCTATTGTAAACAGTGCTGCAATTAATATTGGAGTGCTTGGAGTGCATATATCCTTTTGGACCATGTCTTCCTCCAAAAGTTGAAGCCTAGCTCTATTTTTAGTTTTATATGATAGCTTTATATGATAGCTCTATTTTTAGCGTTTTAAGGAACCTCCATACTGTTCTTCATAGTGGATATACCAATTTATATTTCTACCAACATTGCTAGAGTCAGCTGATTTCTGTGTGGTACTAAGACATAAGGTAGGAGAAAAAGAGACTATAATGTAGACAATATTTTCACTACGTGAAGCAAAAAAAAAGTTACTGCTATGGCAGGGTGGAGAGACTACGAAAGGAAAACAAATAAGATGAGTATAGCACTAATAGGCATCCAGATAGTGAGAGGAAAAACAAAACAAAACATGGCAACATATAAGTTGAAACTCTGCATCCTAACCAGATCCAGAAGACTGTTGGAGCAATAGAAAAGTCAAGCTTGAGGTGATAACTAGATCAGTAAGTACCAAATGGTATCTTGATCTCCCATAGCCTTGATTCAGTGCACAAGAAACCACTATGCCACATGATTGACACATGTCTTCTGAGAGAATTAATTCACTGCTCAATACTCTGAGGTCATCCAAAGAGGACACAAGGAAGACCTAATATTTGAAGGAGAAAAGTAAGGACCTGAACTTCTGAAGTGACTTAGCATGACATCCAAAAGGGCCTGATATTAATGGACAAGCAATGAGACTCCTCACTGCATGATCACAGGGATGCAATTGTGACCTTTCATAAACATATTCCAACAAAGACATAGAAGAAGCCATTTGGATCAAGGTCTTTACTCCTACCATCATGAGGGTATTGTCCTTGGTAAGAAAGATTATTAAGGTACACATACCCCTGATAGGGTTTCCCTGGTTGCTCAGCTGGTAAAGAACCCACCTGCTAATGCAAGATATACAAGAAACGTAGGTTGAATTCCTGGATCAGAAAGACTCTCTGGAGAAGGAAATGACAGTCCACTCCAGTATTTTTGCTTGGAAAATTCCATGTAAAAAGGAGCCTGATGGGCCACAGTCCATGGGGGTCACAAAGAGTGGGACATGACTGAGTGTACCTCCACGCATGCATTTGCACACATGCACACACACACACACACATACACCACACATCCCTGATAGAGAAAACGGATATAAATTAACTGTATTTTGCTACTAGGACCTGAGATAATGTGGAAGACATTTGACCTCTTGCAGTAAAATATTTCAGCTTGAAAAACACTGACTGATGAAATAGTCAACTCAATAACAGTGATCAACTGACAATTTGAGAAGTCAACTTAGATAACTATATTATTATGTGCGTAGTCAAGTCCAGGTAGAAGATGTATCATAATTTGAAGCTACATTCAAAGTTTTATCACAGGAAACTATATAAAGAAAAAGAAAATCATTAACTTGTTTCTACTAAGAATTATTGGCACTGATTTCTAAACATGGAAACAAAATTTAACAAGTTGTACCCATGTAACAGCTTAAAAAGCACTCATTTATTTTCTAAAAGTGACCAATTATAGATAATGAGTGGCTTACTTTTATCTTAATCCCCCAATATTGTAGGTTTTAGAGTCCAACGTTTAACTACTATATCCTGCTAAATTTGTTCCAGATCTTAACCCCTTAGTATGTAATTACTTTGTGCTGCCCCTTAGAAAAGCAATTTAATTCAGTCTTCTGTTTCTTCTTTCAATAGGCCAGTAATTTTCTCCTTGCTTTTGGAGTCAGAGAACTATTCAGGTATTTTTAGAAGACCTATAAAGTGTTTAAGAAACTGTAAACAAGACTGTTAAATTGGGGGAATAAACACATGAGAACTTTTAGCATGGTTACAATTCACTGTAGAATCATGAAAAGGGAATTTTGTGATTCTAATCAAACTTGCAAATTTGTTTACTGCTAATCATTTTAGTTATAAATGTTTTCTCTGGTTTCTAACAAAGAGCATCTTTGGAAGAAAAGTCTCCATATTTTGAAAACATTTTGTGGGGGGAGGGGAATCAACTTACACTTTGTATTTTTTTCTCATCAACTCAATCTCCATGTTGCTCTAACTGTACAGAAGATATGTTGTTGCTGTTTAGTTGCTAAGTTTTGTCTGACTCTGTAGTACACCAGGCCCCTGTGTCCATGAAATTTTCCTTGCAAGAGTACAGGAGTGGGTAGCCATTCCCTTCTCAAGGGGGTCTTCCCCCTAGAGATCAAACTCACGTTTCATTGGCAGGCAAATTTTTTACCACTGAGCCACCTGGAAAGCCCTAGAGAAGGTATACTCTATTTTTTCAACTCATATATGAATGAATCGAATATTCCTGAACTATTTCAAGAGGTTACTCAGGATGGGGTGAAGGTAGGGAGAAAACATAATATCATAATAGTAGAGACTGCCACTTCAGAGTATGACTCTGAGCAGCTGCTGCTCCTCTAATATGAAGAACCAACCTGGCGCAAGAGAGTTTGTTCAGATCCAGGCCTCCCTGTTTTCTTCTCAGACTATCTTATGGACCCTTATCACTAAGAGACATAGCCCTTAGTTTCCAAGGTGATGCCCTGAATTTATTTTCATAGATTTTGTTTCACTAGAGCTTTCTGACACTGAGATATTTAGGTCACTTGAAATAAACATTATGCCTTCTCTATTGGCTTTCACTAGCATTGGAACACTGTTTGATCTCTATCTTGGATTTAGCAGGTTCCTTTTGGGTGGGATTCCCCTCCTTTGTGGAGTGACTATTCCACTAAGACTAGATCTTTTTTATCTCCCAGTTTTTCCCAAACATATTTCAAGGACTTGTGAGGACATGTGGGGCTCCAATTTGGATACTTTTTCTGAAGTATCTCAGATTACCATTGTCTCATACTAACTCTCATACTTTGTCTCATACTTATTCTCCAGAAGGAGATTTTTTAAGTATATTTGGTTTTGGGAAAGTTCCAAAATTCAGAACCAAACTGTTTCCATGTCTTACAGATACCAAAAATCTTTATAGGCATGACTTTATATCAGTTTATATGGGGAAAATAATTTTCCAAAAGATTCATGGGATGTTACAGGGATCTCAGATTTTACAGGTTGAATTCTTATTTAGAATTTGGTAATATTTCCTACAGGACCATGTGGAATCTTCAATTTAAATCATAAAGTCTCAGAAGAACAGAAGGGTACTTCCAGGTCATTTAGTTAAAATGCCTAGCAAACTAACAAGGCATTGATAGTTGCTAACTAAAATATGGTTTGCACATATTCTAGGAATTTTGAGAGACTACTTCTGGCATCCTATTTATTTGATTATACCCTGTACTTTACTGTAAGCTGTCACACATCATAAATGATTCAAATAAAGTTTGATAAACTGTATGTCAACTTCACAAAATAATATACTTTTAAGAGTAAAAAAATGTGTTCTCTTTACCATTATTGGTCTAGCACATAGAAAATCACATAGAATGAAGTACATGGACATGAAACAGTCCTCCACCCATCACACATCTTAAATCTTGCATTTTCTCAATAATTTCATCATATGTTTTCCCTTATATGTCTTATGAACATTTACATTGTACATATTTTAATTATCATCTCATGCATAGAACTGCTAGAAATACACCTCACATGGGCTGGAATACTTGGGATTTTTTGCACATTATTTCTTGTGTAGTGTCTGTCTGTTGTGTAGCAGGTGCTCAATACGTATTTATTTTATGAACAAATGAATGTAGGGAAAAAAAAAACAAGTCAGTGAGATAGAAGGTAGAAGAGTTTACATATGCACAAGCATTTATAAAGATATCTAAATAAAGGAGAACTTAAGCAAATTTATTTTTTCTTGAACTTTATGCCACTGGTTACAAAATGATTCCCTATTGACTTCTTCTGTTTGGCTCAAACACTGTTTTTTTTTTTGAAGGAGGAAAGATATGTTGCTGCCAACTGATTCCAGGATAAAACAAGCAAACAAATGAACAAACCAGATGTTTTGATTGGTTTAAAAAAATACAATATCTGGCTACATTCAGCATTATTGAATCACCAGATTAGAGCTGACCCTTCAACTTGCCACATATCTTACAGCATTCTGCTGTCTTTGCTTAGTTATCTTTCTTTGCTTAACATTGTAGAAACTTAAACTAGTCATCTGGACCGAACTGGGAGATTGAGTAGATGCAATTACACATTATTTTTAGAACACTAGTTACTATTTTGTAAGACATTATTGTATTAATCTTCTATTGCTGTATGAAGAATTATTATACATTTGGCAGCTGAAAATATTATCTTTATTAGCTCATAGTTTTTATGGATCAGAAGTGTTAGCATGTGTTATCAGAGTCCCAAGTTCAGATTCTCAAAAGGCTAAAATCAAGGCATCTGCTGGAATTGCAGTCTCATCTAAGAGAGTCCTAGTCTGAGCCTTTTCAGGTTGTTGGCAGATGTCATCTCCTTGTAAGGGAAGAAGCTGTAGAACTCAGGCCCTACATATAAAGTTCTCTATGGAGTTCACTGACCTGGCCTTTTTTTTCTTTTCTGGATTTCAACAGGAGAATCTCTCAAAAATTCATCTTCCTTTCCAACATCACACGATTAGGTCAGGCCACCCAGAGTGATCTTCTATTTGATGAACAAAAGTTAACTGATAAGTACCCTAATCATGGGAGTCCATCATACATATTCATAGGTTCTCTCCACCCTCAGTGTGAAAGTATGAAAAGTGAAAGTCATTTAGTCATGCCCAACTCTTTGCAACCCCATGGACTATAAAGTCTATGGAATTCTCCAGGCCAGAATATCAGAGTGAGTAGTCTTTCCCTTCTCAAGGGCAACTTCCCAACCCAGGGATTGAACCCAGGTTTCTCACATTGCATGTGGATTCTTTACCAGCTGAGCCACAAGGGAAATCCTCCCACCCTCAAGGAAAGGGAGTTATAGAAAGGTCATAGGAGATCATCTCAGAATTCTCCTTATCTTATAAAACAAGGCCTGGAACTGAATGTAATTAAAAAGTTTACAGAGTCATAAAACTTAAAGCTTATAAAAAATGTGATGCTAGTGTTACTTAGAATAAGATTTGGAAAAAACATATTGTCACGGGGTAATCACTCGTTTGAAACTACCCACATCATTGCTTCTACTTTAGTGAAATTAAGTAAGCTCATGAAGCTCTGTCATTGTACCCCACAGAGGCATATGTTTAACAAAAGATGATTACGCCTAAGGAAAGTTTTGAGTGTAACATTTGAAAGTTGTGCAGGATATGTAGAAAATCAGTGACTTTGCATTCATCAATTGCCCTGACAGAGATGATTTTGTCATTTGTGATAACCCTCACATTCCTTAGATTACTCATGTCATTTTCATCAGGTTTTGCACTAAAACTTTACAATATCCCTTGCTAATTTAATTTACAGTGTACATTTTTGTTTGGTTCTCACCAAGTGCAAAGATAGTTAGCACTCTCTTTTCCAGACTATACACCTTTTTAAGATTTTTGAAAACTGCTTTGTTGTTTTTTAGAGATTCTGTCCCATCTCTTTGCAAGTCAAGCAACAATCCTACAAATTCACATAATCACTCAGATGCACTCATACAAATTATCATTTGCCTTTTGTTTTTAATATCCTTGAACCACAGAAGATACATTATCACTACTCTATTCCCAGAGAGAGTAAAGGATGAAAGACTTCAGTACTCCTAAATTAACAACCACTTAATAATTTATTCCCTGGGAAATTTTACTTTGCCTTTAGATGTTTCCAATATTATTATTATTAATACATTATTTATAGGTATGAACAAAGTATTTTACTTCTCAAGTGAATCTATAGGCAAAATCCATGGTTAGGAATTATGGTTCTGAAAACCATGCACGAAATTATGCTAAGAGGCAAAATGTGGAAAGATCATAATTCAACTCTTGTTATAAGGAGCTGTGCTAGAATTTCAAAAGAAGGAATAAAAATCATTTGAAACAAATATCTTGCAGGTTTGAAAGATTTTTTTTTTTTCCTGTATAGAGATCTAAAACACATAGCCACTTGTATTCATCACTTTAGCGTTATGACCAGGGAGTCTGAGTTTCATAAAATTATGGTGTTATTTACAATGTTATAACATTATAATTGGGCTTCCAGGTGGCGCAGTGATAAAGGATGCCTGCCAGTGGAGGAGACAGAGGAGACATGGGTTAGGTCCCTGAGTCAGGAAGATTTCGCTGGTATAGGGAATGACAACCCTCTCCTGTATCCTGGTCTGGAAAATTCCATGGATAAAGGAGCCTTGTGGGCTTTTGTTCATGGGGTCACAAAGAGGTGGACATGACTGAGCATGCTTGTCCAATATTATAATTAGGTACTATAATTTGTCTAAAGCTAACCACAGTATCTGAAATTTAAGATCATTTTGAAAACTTATATATATCACTCACATTTTACTGTTTGGAAAGTATGTTTACACAAATGGAATCTTGTATATTCTTACTGACTCTATTGGGTTTGGAGTATTCTGGAATGTCACATTAAAAAGAAGGTGCACCACCATGATAGAAAATGAAGAAATGAAGATTTACTTAACAGAATAAAGCAAAATGTTATGAAACACATTTCACTATATTTTTGATGTTTAACAGTAACTCCTAATCTAACTATTGTTATATGGAAATGTTAGAGTATGATGTTCTTTTTTTTAAAACTTGTTAAGCCCTACATGTATTTGTACTGTTTCCTATATGGTAACTGAAAATGAAAGTATTAGTCACTCAGTTGTGTCCAACTCTTTGCAATCTCATCAACTGTATGGACTGTAGCCTGCCAGGCTCCTCTGTCCGTGGAATTCTTCAGACAAGAATACTAGAGTGGGTTGCCATTTCAACTTCCAGGGGATTTTCCAGACCCAGGGAATGAACTCAGGTTTTCTGCATTGTAGGACGATTCTTTATCATCTGAGTCACCAGGGGAGTCCCTTATGTGATGGCTATTGCTTTCCTAAGTTGTACATCCAAGCTGATTCTTTTAGGTTCCTTTGACGACAGGCCTTAGATACTGTCAAATACCCCACTGATATATAAAAACCATATTTACTGGAGATTTCGACCAATAATTATAAGAATAATTGGTATAAACTGAAAAATATAAACTATAGTGTTAATGAGCAACACAATTTTGGGCAACAAATTTGATACTGTTTTTAATAATGCCCAGTGTGTTGATCTTGCTATGCATTAATATAATATTAGCTCTCTAGTTCTCCAGAATATTCTGAAGTTCCTAATATATTTAAAAGTATTTACAAATTACTTTATCTAGGCACAGTTAATCCTGTTGTAGGTAATTGAGAACTTAAACAAACGGGAGTGCTTATCAAACAAGGTATGTGTCTACAAATAATTTTAAATGTATCCATCTCTGAATACAATTCTATTTTATCTCTTCCATTAAAATAGACAAATATATATATATATATATAATTCATATTGTCTATTGTATTCATAACATTTTGCCATGAAACTAGCATGTAAAAACAACATAAATTAATATCTCACTGTCTATAGCTCAGAAGACCATGGGGGCAGAGGTTCACTTGAGTCTGCTGCTTAGGATCCCACAAGGCTGCAGTCAAGATATTGGTAGAGCTTTGATCCTGTCTGCAGGTGTACCCTCCAATTTACCCAGTTACCATGGGCTCCAATCCTCACTTGTTGTTTGGTAAGTGAGGAGCTTCCCAGGTGGCTCAGTGATAAAGAATCTGCCTGCCAATGCAGGAGACCCTAGAGACGTGGGTTCGATCCTCGGGTTGGGAAAATTCCCTGGAGGAGGAAATGTTAACCCACTCCATTATTCTTGCTGAAAATTCCATGGACAGAGGAGGCTGGCGGGTTATAGTCTATGGGGTCACAAGGAGTTGAACAAGACTGAGCACACACACACATGCACAGATAAGTAAGTGAGGTCTTTGGGATGTCAGGCTTGTATGGACTAAATTCAATGACATTTGGCCACAGCATTTGCCATATTTGGTTGGAGCAATGGCTTTCTTGGAGAGTTTAAACCTCTGGATCCCAAAGTGAAAGCACTCAGACCAGTAGTAATAAGACCAATAGTTAACAGCATGCTGTGCAGATAGATTTGATATATTTTTGTTTTCTGATGTTGATGTCTCTCCAGCACATATTATAACCAATGAAAGCAATATACCAATGTGTGGTTTATAATTATGAATATAAATTGCTGTATTTATTATAACTATAATTATATATTTTATAATAATAACACAATAAAATTAATATAAATGTTGAGTTTATTATTATTTATGAATGTGATTTTTCCTTATTAAGCAGAATTTTTAAATCCCCCTTTTTGGTAGCTTACACTGTCTGTGGAAATGGTTCTGGAGGACTCACTGTAGTTTCTTGGAGGGAATTTGAGGGAGAGCCGGGATTAGTTAATTACTCATTTAAACCCCAGTACTAAGTAGGTTTTTTAATTGGTTTAAGTTTAGATTCATACATGTTCCATAGCAGATGGACAGGGGATGTGTAACAGATCCCAGGAGTATATGCACCCTTGATTTGTCCTCTAGCCCTGTGATATGGGAGCATGAATAAAAATTCACATAGATAAAAGGAAATTTTACTTAAGGACCCCGTGTAGAACTAGTCTTTATTTACATGGCAATGAGACATATTCTCCTTTAAAAAGAGGAAAGGGCAATGGGAATGTATTTTTGTAGTTGGTGTGAGGTATGAGTCAGCCAAGGGGTCTTGCATTCAGACAGTTTAAGGCCTTGGGTCAAATAGAGACCATTTGTCAGACTGGAGTTTAAATGAGAGCTGTTCGAGGAAATTTTTATGTCTGTTAATTAAACCAACTGCTTGGGACCTGGAGGGGAGATGAAAGTTCCCTTTGTAAAGAGCATGGCATTGTATAGCCAGAGAAGTAAAATGTGGCTTGGTTACTATTAGCAACATCTGAGCCTACAGGGGCATAAGGAGTGTACTGTGACACCTCACATTGTGGCCTTAGTTTACATAGAGATCTTTGACCTTGGTTTATGTTTTGCGTGTCTGTGGGGCAAGAGATTCCCATACATTTTTATCCTGAAGGGAAGAACTGTTGGTAATGGGACAATAGTTTATATTAATAAGATGGAGCCATTTGCTGATGTCCAGTACTAAAATGACTGCTGCTTGTCATCATCTTGGGTCTCATTGTTTATTTGGACATTCTTGTTAAATGATGGAAAGCAGCTATGTTTCACTTAGCTCCATCATGTTTATGATGACGGCAATGCTCTTCAGACAGTCTATGAACTTTCCCCGCTGTTGACTCAGTTAATCTCAAGGGATTCTCCAGGTAGTCAAGGGATCATGGGGAGGAATGATCCCTTCCAGAATGTGGTATCTGGCCAGAAACTTAGAACAGAAGAGACCACCCCCTTCTGCAGGTGGAACATGCCTCAGGGCCCAGGTTTGGTTTCATACTATATCAAGAAGGACTTGGCAGCCTGGAAGAGTTTGTGGGGTGCTTCTTCCATGGATCAAAGCATAATGGGCATATGGGTACAGAGGGTCATAGGCTCAGCATCTATGAGAGACTCTGTTTTCAATAGAGCCCAGTATGTGACCAGTAACTTTCACTCCAATGATGTAAAGCATTGGGTTAATAATGGCAATTTCTTGTGATAGAAGCCCATCAAAGTTGTATGTCAATATAGCTGGTCCAGAGACTCCAGAAAACTCAAGAAGAGGTTGTTAAAGTCCCTATGATGAAGGAGCCTCTGGAAGCACAAATGAGACTGTGTGCTGATTTTAGTGCCTTTGTTGGAGAGAGAGAGAGAGAGTGTGTGTGTGTGTGTGTGTGTGTGTGTGTGTGTGTGTGTGTGTTTTAATAGTGGACTGATTTTAAGTAGTGACATCTATGAGGATAAGTAAAATTTTAAAATGAGGACTATATTGCCTCCAGAAGTCAAAAAGGACTAAAAGATATTAGACATATAGATTCAAAATAAGTGTGTAAAATCAAACTCCTTGGAGGAAGTCATCATTGCAATGTCATACCTGTGCTCCTAGACAAAGTTGGGTGCAGCTAAAGCTTGCAAAAATTGCGTGGAAAGGCAAGGCTGCTAAGACAACGCATGGATAGTTTGAAAAAGGTGTATTGTGTCCTGTTGAAGGTGAAGGCAAACTGCAACGAAGAAGCTATTGAAATAATCACTGAACAGAATGTATTAGTTAATTACAGTAGCAAAATATTTACCAGTAGCTGATTGGATTGATGTTATTAACTTCAATAACATTAGTATAGGGTTTAGGGAACTTTTTATTTCTTTTTCTTTTATTATTTTGCTGTGTTGTGTCTTACTTGAGGCTTGTGGGCTTTCGCTAGTTGTGGTGTGTGGGCTTCTCTTGTGCCACATGGGTTTAGTTGTCCCTCAGAAAGTAGAATCCTTGTTCCCTGATGATGACTTGAACCCACATCCCCTACATTGGAAAGCAGATTCTTAATCACTGGACCACTAGGGAAGTCCTGGGTTTAGGGAACTTAATGAATAAGGTCACAGTATTATGCTTGCAGAAATACACATGGGGTTCCTCTGGTGGCTCAGACAGTAAAGAATCCACCTACAATGCAGGAGACCTGGGTTCGATCCCTCTCCAGTATACTTGCTCGAAAAATCCCATGGACAGAGAAACCTGCCATATTATAGTACATGGAGTCACAAAGAATTGGACATGACTGAGTGACTAGGCACACACACATGCTCCACCATGAGGGACCATATTTTTTTACGTCTAAGATCAGGCAAAATTGGATTTTGATATTGAGAAGCAGCTGAGGATAATTTCCATTAATTCATTACTTAGTGCTTATACAATATGTTTTAATACTTGAAGGCCCTATTATAACTTACATTATACCATTTAAATTATGGTGTCCATAGCATCTAATTTTGGC
Source organism: Neotragus pygmaeus (assembly GCA_006410875.1). Taxonomy (NCBI): domain Eukaryota; kingdom Metazoa; phylum Chordata; class Mammalia; order Artiodactyla; family Bovidae; genus Neotragus; species Neotragus pygmaeus. Next base: position 111,927 of record SJYV01029593.1, read on the forward strand.
AATCCAATTTGTACTTCTCAAGATCTTAATTCAATTTTAACTTAGTATTCATTGTGTCATACTGTTTATGCTCAAGATAGACTATTATAGGACAATGAGAGATTTAGCCAAAGCCATAGGTAAGTGCAGCACTTTCACAGCATCATCTTTCAGGATTTGAAATAGCTCAACTGGAATTCCATCACCTCCACTAGCTTTGTTTGTAATGATGCTTTCTAAGGCCCACTTGACTTCACATTCCAAGATGTCTGGCTCTAGATTAGTGATCACATCATCATGATTATCTGGGTCATGAAGATAATTTTTGTACAGTTCTTCTGTGTATTCTTGCCACCTCTTCTTAATATCTTCTGCTTCTCTTAGGTCCATACCATTTCTGTCTTTATTGAGCCCATCTTTGCATGAAATGTTCCCTTGGTGTCTCTAATGTTCCCTTGGTATCTGCTCCTTACCTTGGATGAGGGTATTGAGCTATTTCAAATCCTGAAAGATGATGCTGTGAAAATGATGCACTCAGTATGCCAGCAAATTTGGAAGACTCAGCAGTGGCCACAGGACTGGGAAAGGTCAGTTTTTATTCCAATCCCAAAGAAAGACAATGCCAAAGAATGCTCAAACTACCACACAATTGCACTCATCTCACATGCTAGTGAAGTAATGCTCAAAATTCTTCAAGCCAGGCTTCAGCAATACATGAACCATGATCTCCCTGATGTTCAAACTGGTTTTAGAAAAGGCAGAGGAACCAGAGATCAAATTGCCAACATCCGCTGGATCATGGAAAAAGCAAGAGAGCTGCAGAAAAACATCTATTTCTGCTTTATTGACTATGCCAAAGCCTTTGTCTGTGTGAATCACAATAAACTATGGAAAATTCTGAAAGAGATGGGAATACAAGACCACCTAGCCTGCCTCTTCAGAAATCTGTATGCAGGTCAGGAAGCAATAGTTAGAACTTGACATGGAACAACAGACTAGATCCAAATAGGAAAAGGTGTACGTCAAGGCTGTATATTGTCACCATGCTTACTTAATTTATATGCAGAGTACATCATGAGAAATGCTGGACTGGAAGAAACACAAGCTGGAATCAAGACTGCCGGGAGAAATATCAGTAACCTCAGATATGCAGATGACACCACCCTTATGACAGAAAGTGAAGAGAAGCTAAAAATCCTCTTGATGAAAGTGAAAGAAGANGAGAAGGGGATGACCGAGGATGAGATGGCTGGATGGCATCACGGATTCGATGGACGTGAGTCTGAGTGACTGTGATGAACAGGGAGGCCTGGCTTGCTGTGATTCATGGGGTTGCAAAGAGTTGGACACGGCTGAGCGACTGAACTGAACTGATAGGTAAGTGAGGTATTCTTAGTTTTCTCTAACATAGTTACTCATCTTCCACAAATTATACGAGGCACTATGCTTAAATTCAGTGAGATCCCAAGGTAGAACTTGAACTTGAACCCTAGGATTAATTAATCTATGAAGCCTTATCAGGTGGTGCATTTTGTGTGTTAGTCACTGAGTTATGTCTGACTCTTTGCAACCCCATGGGCTGTAACTTGCCAAGCTTCTCTGTCTGTGGAATTTTCCAGGCAAGAACACTGGAGTGGGTTGCCATTCTCTTCTCCAGGTGATTGAACCTGGGTCTCCTGCAATGCAGGCAGATTGTTTATCATCTGAGCTACCAGGAAAGCCCCCTTTTGGCATTTGTTAAATGTAATTTACAGCATCTGATTTTGCTTCTGTCACCAGTCACAGCCACAGCTGGGTATTGTTTTTGCTTTGGCTCTATCCCTTTGTTCTTTCTGGAGTTATTTCTCCACTGATCTCTAGTAGCATACTGGGCACCTAATAACATGGGGAGTTCCTCTTTTGGTATCTTATCATTTTGCCCTTTTTTACTATTCATGGGGTTCTCAAGGCAAGGATACTGAAGTGGCTTGCCATTCCCTTCTCCAGTGGATCACATTTTGTCAGACCTCTCCACCATGACCCGCCTTTCTTGGGTTGCCCCTCAGGCATGGCTTGGTTTCACTGAGTTAGACAAGGCTGTGGTCCTAGTGTGAATAGATTGACTAATTTTCTGTGAGTATGGTTTCAGTGTTTCTGCCCTCTGATGCCCTCTTACAACATCTACATCTTACTTGGGTTTCTCTTGTCAGACTTTATTTTTTGGGAGCTCCAAAATCACTACAGATGGTGACTGCAGCCATGAAATTAAAGACGCTTAGTCCTTGGAAGAAAAATTATAACCAACTTAGATAGTATATTCAAAAGCAGAGACATAACTTAGCTGACTAAGGTACGTCTAGTCGAGGCTATGGTTTTTCCTGTGGTCATATATGGATGTGAAGAGTTAGACTGTGAAGAAGGCTGAGCACTGAATAATTGATGCTTTTGAACTGTGGTGTTGGAGAAGACTTTTGAGAGTCCCTTGGGCTGCAAGAAGATGCAACCAGTCCATTCTGAAGGAGATCAACCCTGGGTGTTCTTTGGAAGGAATGATGCTAAAGCTGAAACTCCAGTACTTTGACCACCTCATGCAAAGAGTTGATTAATTGGAAAAGACTCTGATGCTTGGAATGATTGGGGGCAGGAGGAGAAGGGGTCGACAGAGGATGAGATGGCTGGATGGCATCACGGACTCAATGAACATGGGTCTGAGTGAACTCCGGGAGATGGTGATGGACAGGGAGGCCTGGCATGCTGCGATTCATGGGGTCGCAAAGAGTGGGACATGACTGAGCGACTGAATTGAACTGAAATGTAATTTAGAATCTCTATTGTAGAGGCACAGCAACTAATCAGTGCCCTTGTTATCTTTATGTTTTATAAATTCTTCTAGTAAATATTTTCAATTGTTCCAAATTATACACACACACACATAAGTTATTTTTAATGTTTAAAATTTCCTGTCTTGTATCTAGGCTTGATCTTGGTGATACCTTTTTGTGCAAAATTTCTAGGTGTATTCTAGGAATTTTTATAAAATGGGAGAGGGAGAAGGAGTCTGATTATCTCTCTCATTCTAAAGGGAATGGGACAAAGCATTTGTACTTAGGCTAAGTACAGGAACTAATGTTTGTACTTAGACAACTATAGCATGCTTTCCTTGGGACAGCAGAGGTAGTTCCTTTGTTGGAAGAGTCAGTCCCTTGGTGTAATTTGAAGGTAATCACTAAGGCCAGGCACCCTGGCTAGGTTCTTGCATTGTCTAGCAACTGGATAAATTAATGTGTTTTGGAGTTGGAATGAGAAATACAAGGATGAGTTAATTCTTTTACCCCAGTGAACCCTTTTGGATTAAACACTGATCCACTGGTCTCCAAGGGTGTAACCCACAGTACTCCTAAGGGCCTTAGGATCTTGTATTTTACTGGTAACAGAAGTGAAATATATGGCAGCAAAGAAGTCAAAGTAGCCACTCCCACAACCTGAGTGTCATCACCAGGGAGACAGGGTACCATTTCTCTACCATAGGAGAGTCTAAGCTTAACTTTCCTCTGTATGGGTCACTGAAAGCATCCAGACAAACCAAGGTTCTGGCCTGAATAATAAATACTAAAATTAAAGACATAAGAGGATAAAAGGGGCCCTGGAATAGGCTTCTGATACATTGGCTGTGACAAGAACTAACTAAAAGTGAGCCCAGATACTGCAGTTCAAGTGGTCCATCATTCCTCCTGCCCTAGAGAGGGCCTGTTTGGTGACTATCTAGCCATCAGAGTTTATAAATAAGCACTGTTAGCTTTGAATATTCCTATGTTGAGAAAATTTTTGTCTGGAGACATGGCAACCACTGGTAGACATAGCAACAAGTCACAAGCGAAACAGGATCATCATAAGGAGTATTTCCCTTCCAAGTGCCTGCTGTGCAAGTTTATATAATTAGTGATCCAAGAGGCATTGTCCAAAAGGTATGTAAGAGTAAATGGTCATGGCTATATCCTTCTCCTCATAGTGTCAATGCTTTATAAAATTTGTTCTGATGATGGAACACAATATATAGACACTCAGAGGTGATCCAAATGGGATATATATATATATATATATATATATATATATATGCAGAGGCTGGGTGGTAGCCTATAACTTCAGAAATATGATAGAACAATTATATCCATAAACTAAATATTGAGAGTTATTCGTTTGTTTGTTTGTTTGTTTGTTTTTATCTTCAAGGATATAGGGTGCTGAGCAATTTATTTGATGAAGTTTAGAAATGAATGAGATTGCCAAATTAACAGGGTGTATATTGACATATGTAAGAAGAAAAAACAAAATAATAAGATCTGGGAGAGAGAAACCTAACTGGAATCATCCTAGTACAAATTCATGACCTCAATCCATTTCAAAGATAAAGTGACTTTATAGCCCTATAGCATCATGATTAAGGCTAAACTAGAATCCACTTTAGGAAGAATGTTACAGTATGGTCACAGATATATGTTCTGAATCTTTCTTCAAACCACCTCAGAAGAAAGGAAAATAACAAATTTTGTAGGGATTATTGGGCTTCCATTTTGGCCCAGATGGTAAAGAATCTGCCTGAAATGCAAGAGACCTAGGTTTGATCCCTGGTTCAGGAAGATCTCCTGGAAGAAGGGAATGGCTGCAGTCAATGTGGTCACAAAGAATCAGACATGACTGAGTGACTAACATTAACTAACTAGCTATAGGGATTAATGTCCCCCCACTTTAACTGTTTCTGGAAACCAATGATGAGGTTATGGAGATCTGGTAGTAAGTGGAGCCTTGACACAATTCACTGCCAGTGCAATCTTAGATCAATTCTATGACTATTTCTCTCAACACTAAACATATATAGGGTACAGAAACAAGAAACAACTATCAAAATCCCCACATTGTTTTTCTGACCCATGGAGAAAGTACTGTTATGGTACTGGAGCCACTGGAATTGAACTTGCCCAATACTGACTTGCTAGAAAACAAAACAAAGCAAAAATATCACACCCCTAGGGGAAGCAGAAAGATTACTGCCATCATCAATGACCTGAAATATACAAGAGTGCTAATTTTTACCACATTCCCATTTAATGTGCCTATTTGGACAGTGTAAAGCCAGATGTGTCAAGGAGAATGACAGTCGATTATCACACACATAATTAGGTAGTGATTCCTATCACAGCTGCATTTCCAGATACGATGCCTCCCCTGGAGAAAATTAACACAGACCCTGACACCTGGTATACAGCTATTGAAATAGAAATGCACTTTCCCCCCTCTATCTCTGCCAACCAAGGAAAACATATGCAGTTGGCTGTCACATGATAAAGACAAGACCATACCTTTCCTGTCTTGTTTCAGAGCTATGTCAGCTGTCCAACTCTCTGTCATAAAATATTCTGGAGTAGGGACAGGTGTGGGTATTGCACAGAATAAGGCTCTGATCCATTATAGTCCTGATTGTATGATCATTCCAAAACCAATACAAAGGAAGTAGCCAGTATCCTAGATCTTTGGTAAAATAAAGGATGCTAAAGTTTCATAAGCCAAGCTCTCAATATCCACACATCTGTAAAACTGATGAAATATCTTGGATTAAAGTGGTCTTTTTCTTTCTTATACTCTAGAGAGAAAGAAAAAAGATTTCCTCTTTCAACAATCACTATGAACAAATAAGCACAATATTTAGTGGATCATGTTTATGGATTTTGAGGGCAATGTGTGTCACACTTGTCCATCCGATTTGAATCTGCTTCCTGGATAATTTGAAAGGCTACTAATTTTGAGTTGAGCCAAGAAAAAGAAGGGCCCTGTAATAAATCCAGGTTGTTCTGCAACTGACCTGCCATTTAGGCCTTATGACCCAGAAACCTATTGTTATTGCAGGTGTCTGTGTCAGAGAGATAATTTCCATGGCGCCTTGACAAACCCTAGTGAGAGATTATGAGTCCTAAATCATTAAATTTGGGAGTAAGGCCATGCCCTTTTCTATTGACAAACTATTCTCCATTTGAAATGTTGTCTGGCTCTACTTGGATTTGCTTGCGAATATGTCACAGAAAACTAACCAATCTAATCACATGGACCATGAAAGTGAAAGTGAAATCGCTCAGTTGTGTCCAACTCTTTGTGACCCCATGTACTGTAGCCTACTATGCTCCTCCCTCCATGGGATTTTCCAGGCAAGAGTACTAGAATGGGTTGCCATTTCCTTCTCCAGGGGATCTTCCCGACCCAGGAATTGAACCTGGGTCTCCCACATTCCAGGCAGACGCTTTAACCTCTGAGTCACACATGGACCATAGCCTTGTCTAACTCAATGAAACTAAGAGCTACGTTGTGTAGGGCCACCCAAGAAGGACAGGTCATGGTGGAGAGTTCTGACAAAATGTGGTCTACTGGAGAAGGGAATGACAAACCACTTCAGTATGCCTGCCTTGAGTACCCCATGAACAGTAGGAAAAGGCAAAAAGATAGAAAACTGAAAGATGAACTCCCCAGGTCAGTAGGTGCCCAATATACTACTGGAAATCAGTGGAGAATTAACTGCAGAAAGAATGAAGAGACAGAGCCAAAGCAAAAACAACACCCAGTTGTGGATGAGACTAGTGATTGAAGGAAGGTCTGATGCTGTAAAGAACAATATTGCATAGGAATGTCAGGTCTATGTATCAAGGCAAATTTGAAATGGTTAAATAGGAGATGACAAGTGTGAATGTCTACATTTTAGGGATTGGCGAACTAAAATAGACTGGAATGGGTGAATTTAACTCAGATGACCATTATATCTACTACTGTGGGCAAGAATTTCTAAGAAGAAATGGAGCCATCTTAGTCAACAAGAGCCCAAAATGCAGTACATGGATGCAATCTCTAAAACAAATGATCTCTGTTCATTTCCAAGGCAAACCATTCAATATCACAGTAATCCAAGTCGATGCTGGGACCAATAATGCTGAAGAAGCTGAAGTTGAATGGTTCTTTGAAGACCTACAAGACCTTCTAGAAATAACACCCAAAGAAGATGTCTTTTTCATTATAGGGAACTGGAACACAAAAGTAAGAAGTCAAGAAATACCTGGAGTAACAGACAAATTTGGCCTTGGAGTACAGAATGAAGCAGGGCAAAAGCATAAAGAGTTTTGCCAAGATAATGCAGTGGTCGTAGCAAACAACCTCTTCCAACAACACAAGAGAAGACTCTATACATAGACATCTCCAGATGGCCAACACCAAAATCAGAATAATTATATTCTTTGCAGACAAATGTGGAAAAGCTCTATACAATCAGCAAAAACAAGACTGGGAGCTGACTGTGGCTCAGATCAAGAACTCCTTATTGCCAAATTCAGACTTAAATTGAAAAAAAAAAAAAGGCAAAACTACTAGACCATTCAGTTATGACCTAAATCAAATCCCTTATGATTATAGAGTGGAAAGTGAGAAATAGATTTAAGGGACCAGATGTGATACACAGGGTGATGGATGAACAATGGATGGAGGTTCATGACATTGTACAGGAAACAGGGATCAAGAACATCCCCAAGAAAAAGAAATGCAGAAAAGCAAAGTGGCTGTCTGACGAGACCTTACAAATATCTGTGAAAAGAACAGAGGAGGAAAACATAGGAAAAAAGAAAAGATATACCCATTTGAATGCAGAGTTCCAAAGAATTACAAGGTGAGAAAAGAAAGCCTTCCACCGTGATTAGTGCAAAGAAACAGAGGAAAGAAATAGAATTGGAAAAACTAGAGATTTCTTCAAGAAAATTAGAGATACCAAGGGGACACTTCACGCAAAGATGGGCTCGATAAAGGTCAGAAATGGCATGGACTTAACAGAAGCAGAAAACATTAAGAAGAGATGGCAAGAATAAACAGAAGAACTGTACAAAGAAGATATTCATGACATGGAAAATCACGATGGTGTGATCACTCAACTAGAGCCAGACATTCTGGAATGTGAAGTCAAGTGGCTTTAGGAAGGATCACTATAAACAAAGTTAGTGGAGGTGATAGAATTCCAGTTGAGCTATTTCAAATTCTAAAAGATGATGCTATGAAAGTGAGCACTCAATATGCCAGCAAATTTGGAAAACTCAGCAGTGGTCATAGGACTGGAAAAGGTCAGTTTTCATTCTAATCACAAAGAAAGGCAATGCCAAAGAATGCTCAAACTACCGCACAAATGCACTCATCTCACACGCTAGTAAAATAATGTTCAAAATTCTCCAAGATAGGCTTCAGCAATACGTGAACCGTGAACTTCCAGATGTTCAAGCTGGTTTTAGAAAATGTAGAGGAATAAGAGATCAAATTGCCAACATTTGCTGAATCATCAAAAAAGCAAGAGAGTTCCAGGAAAAAACATCTATTTCTGCTTTACTGACTATGCCAACAAACTGTGGAAAATTCTGAAAGACATGGGAATACCAGACCACCTGGCCTGCCTGTTGAGAAACCTGTATGCAGGTCAGGAAAAAAGTTAGAACTGGACATGGAACAACAGACTGGTCTAGAAAGGAAAAGGATCAAGGTGGTATATTGTCACCCTGATTATTTTACGTGCAGAGTATATCATGAGAAACGTGGGGCTGGAGGAAGCACAAACTGGATTCAAGATTGCCAGGAGAAATATCAATAGCCTCAGATATGCAGATGACACCACCCTTATGGCAGAAAGTGAAGAAGAACTAAAGAGTCTCTTGATGAAAGTGAAAGAAGAGAGTGAAAAAGTTGATTTAAAGCTCAACATTCAGAAAACTGAGATCATGGCATCCAGTCCCATCATTTCATAGCAAATAGATGGGGAAATGGTGGAAACAGTGGCTGACTTTATTTAGGGGGGGCTCCAAAATCACTGCAGATGGTGATTGCAGCCATGAAATTAAAAGACGCTTACTCCTTGGAAGGAAAGTTATGACCAATCTAGACAGAATATTGAAAAGCAGAGACATTACTTTGTCAACAAAGGTCTGTCTAGTCAAAGCTATGGTTTTTACAGTGGTCATGTATAGATGTGAGTGTTGGACTGTAAAGAGGGCTGATAGCAGAAGAATTGATGCTTTTGAACTGTGGTTTTGAAGAAGATTCTTGAGAGTCGTCTGTATTGCAAGGAGATCCAACCAGTCCATCCTAAAGGAGATCAGTCCTGGGTGTTCATTTGTAGGAATGATGTTGAAGCTGAGACTCCAAAACTTTGGCCACCTGATGTGAAGAGCTGACTCATCTGAAAAAACCCTGATCCTGGGGAAGATTGAGGGCAGAAGGAGAAGGGGATGACAGAGGATGAGATGGTTGGATGGCATCACTGACTCAATGGACATGAGTTTGGTTAAACTCTAGGGATTGGTGATGGCCAAGGAGGCCTGGAGTGCTGTGGTCACGGGGTTGCAAAGAATCGGACATGACTGAATGACTGAACGGAACTGACTGATGCAGATGACATCACCCTTATGTCAGAAAGTGAAGAAGAATGAAAGAGTCTCTTGATAAAAGTGAAAGAGGAGAGTGAAAAAGTTGGCTTAAAACTCAACATTCAGAAAACTAAGATCATGCTATCTGGTCCCATCGCTTCATGGCAAATGCATGGAGAAACAGTGGATATAATTACAGACTTTATTTTATTAGGCTCCAAAATCACTGCAGATGGTGATTGCAACCATTAAATTAAAAGACATTGATTCCTTGGAAAGAAAGTTGTGACCAATCTAGACAGCATATTTAAAAGGAGAGACATTGTTTTTCCAACACATGTCCATCTACTCAAGTCTATGGTTTTTCCAGTAGTCGTGTATGGATGTGAGAGTTGGACTATAAAGAAAGCTTAGCACAGATGAACTGGTGCTTTTGAACTATAGTGTTGGAGAAGACTCTTGAGAATCTGGTGGCCTGCAAGGAGATCCAACCACTCCACCTAAAGGAAATCAGTCTTTAATATTCATTGGAAGGACTGGTGTAGAAGCTGAAACTCCAATACTTTGCCTACCTGATGCAAAGAGGTGACTCATTTGAAAAGACCCTGATGCTGGGAAAGATTGAAGGTGTGCGGAGAAGGTGAAGACAGAAGATGAGATAGCTGGATGGCATCATGGACTTGAATTAAGTAAACTCTTGGAGCTGGAGATGGATAGGCAAATCTGGCATGCTGCAGTCCAAGAGGTCACAAAGAGTTGGACACTACTGAGCTACTGAACTGAACTGTTGTTACCTGATGTGGTAATACATAAAAGACCTTAATACATAAACTGTTTTGTATATATGATGAAGTTAAGGATATTGAGATGAAAAAGTTGCTGTGAATTATCCAGGTGGGCCCAGTGTACTCATAAAGGTCTTAAATGAGTAAAAGCCCAAAGTTTCAAGTTAGAAAAAACAACAACAACAACAACAAAAGAGAGTTGGGGGGGGATTGGAAGGTTCTACTCAGCTGATTTTGAAGGTGAAAGGTGGTTCCATGAGCCAAAGAATGCAGATGCCCTCTCAAAGTTAGAAAAGGAAAGAAAATAGATTATCCCCTATAGCCTCCACAAAAAATGCAGCCCTGTCAACACCTTGATTTTTGGAATCCTGACAACCAGAACACTATGAAAATAAGTTTTCATTTTTTATGCCACTAATTTTGTGCTAACATTTTACAGTGACAATTGGGAAACTAAGACAATAAACACAAATCATTAAGCTAACAGAGGAACCTAGCAGGCTACAGTCCTTGGGGATACAAGAGTGAGACACAACTTAGAGAGTAAACCACCACCAACAGCTCATTATGTAGTACTTGTTATCTTATTCACAAAACAAAGAAATATCTATATACAATACCTATATAAAATATATACCTATATAAAATACCTATATACCTGTATACATTTATACATTCATAAGTACTTTCATAAATTCAAAACTAGATATGCTTAATGACATTTAATTATATAAAAGAAATTATGTTTAGGAGATGAGTCTGGGTGGTTCCCAAAAGTTCAAAAAAACTTTAAAAAGCTACATATCTGTGATATCTGCACTAGATCTCCTCTTATTTTTCTTCTTTCCTATAAGCTCATACCTGTGGCCACTTTTCCAAATTAATAAAATAGATACATTGTAGTTAATAGTTTCTTCTACAATGCAGATGGGAGATAATTCAGAAGAATATATTAAGACTGAACTCTGATGTCTAGTTAGAACAAGAGACTGAAATATCAGCCAATGACAACATTTAACATGAGTTTGCACAGACATTAGAAAGGAGCGTCTAGGAACTTCGAAGAGAGTTTCCAGGAAGACTTGAAATTCATGCTAATGCTGGATTTTGGAGAAAGATTGAGTTGATTAAGTTTAATTTATAAAAAAACAGCACAGGAAAATATAATCCATTTTTGAAATAATAACATATATTTAGATGCAGAAGTGTTAAATCATCCAACATCCAGAGAAGGTGATTATTTCTGTAATATGACTAGAGATATGTCAGCATGTACAGTAATGGCAAATAGATGGGGAAACAGTGGAAACAGTGTCAGACTTTATTTTGGGGGGTTCCAAAATCACTGCAGATGGTGACTGCAGCCATGAAATTAAAAGACGCTTACTCTTTGTAAGAAAAGTTATGACCAACCTAGATAGCATATTCAAAAGCAGAGAGATTACTTTGTCAACAAAGGTCCGTCTAGCCAAGGCTATGGTTTTTCCAGTGGTCATGTAGGGGTGTGAGAGTTGGACTGTGAAGAAAGTTGAGCACCAAAGAATTGATGCTTTTGAGCTGTGGTGATGGAGAAGACTCTTTGAGAGTCCCTGGGACTGCAAGGAGATCCAACCAGTCCATTCTAAAAGAGATCAGCCCTGGGTGTTCTTTGGAAGGAATGATGCTAAAGCTGAAACTCCAGTACTTTGGCCACCTCATGCAAAGAGTTGACTCATTGGAAAAGATTCTGATGCTGGGAAGGATTGGAGGCAGGAGGAGAAGGGGACGATAGAGGATGAGATGGCTAGATGGCATCACGGACTCGATGGACATGAGTCTGAGTGAACTCCAGGAGTTGGTGATGGACAGTGGGGCCTGGCATGCTGTGATTCATGGGGGCACAAAGAGTTGGACATGACTGAGCGACTGAACTGAACTGAACTGAACAGTAAAGGTGAGCTTAGAAAGGACAGCTAAACAGAGATATGTTTGTAGAGGAATTACATGTTTAAGAAAAGGAATGTGAAAATCATATTGAAATCAAGTGGGAAGGCACATAAGTAATTTAAAAATAAGGCTGACTTAAATAATGCAGAATTTTGTAGCAAGTATTTTTTACAGCAATATCAGATGTATATGAAGGGGACAAGCTGGAAAGTAAAGAGTAAATTGGAAAACTTACAAAAATGAAGGGCAGGATGCAGACAGGAGGATGAAGTCAAATGTAGAATGCACATGACCTGAATTCAGTGGCAAATTGACTTAGGAGATCATGGGAGTGGTTAACAGAAATTGATGCTTTGGTTTCTGCTTGTGGATGAATCAATGTTGGTACCAGTCTGTAAGATGGACTTTCCAGGTGGTACTAGTGGTAAAGAACCAGCCTGCCAGTGCAGGAGACATAAGAGATGCAGGTTTGACCCTGGGTGGGTCACATTCCTTAGCAACCCACTCCAGTATGCTTGCCTGGAGAATCCTTATGGACAAAAGTGCCTGGTGGGCTATGGTCCATGGGGTAACATAGAGTCAGACGTGATTGAAGCGACTTAGCAGGCATGCATGTGCCAGTCTGTAACATAGGAAACACTGAAGGAATAGATTCTGGAGAAAAGAGTAATATGTCTTTTTAGTCTTAACTTTGTCAAGTTACAGTAGAAGAAGTTTAATTTGATATACTGCTGTATAGTCATTATAAAAACGTGATGTGTTGAAAGAAAATGAAAATGTGGAAATCTTGCAAAGGAAAATGCTGACATCAGTTTGATTATTCAGTGAATCTACATCAAGAAATGAAGTTATCCCCCTTCACCCTGCCTCCCTCAGACTGTAGCTATCTATCGCCATCTGTGGTTGATGCCTCTGTGAGGGTTGAGGGAACTTCAGCCTCTTTGCCCTTACTAGGATTAGGAGAAAAGAGGAAGAGTGGCATTGGCTACATTTGTTTCTCTACTCAGGTGCCTCTGCCTGTCATATGGAACCTGACATTAAAAGGAGTAGTAGTTGACAAAATGTGATTAATTTAAAGGGAAAATGACAGTTAGGCCATAGGTTTGATGGCAATAATACTGCCATCAGAATATCAGAGTATTACAATTGAGATAGTAAACACAAATCTAAATACATTAATAAGTTGCATTAATGTAAGTAGGGTAAGCACAGCCATCAAATGTCACCCAACTTCAGAGTCAGTTGTCTAAAAAAGATCCAGCAATACCTGTGATACAAATCTAAAACATGATAACTCTGGAAACTGAAAGTAGGGCAATAAAAATGATGTCAAGCAAAGCACAAATCTCATGTAGAAACACTAAGTATAGGACAATAATGCTTTAATATGGTCTATTTGTAGATACTAAAAAAAAATCTAGTAATTAGGATGAATTTCATAATTATTTAAATAATTAAGTGTTCTTCTACTTTTTAATTATTTGGAGTTTAATAACAAAATTATTGCCAAATAGTTATTAATGATATTAATACAAAGTTAATGAACTAAAAGGAGCAGTTGTGGTAAAGAATTACAGCAATTATATCTTTGTATGAATATTGCAAACTAACCTCTAAAATACAGAAAGGAAATATACACATATATGTGTCTGCATGTTCAGTCACTTCATTTGTGCCTGACTCTTTGCATCCTGGAATTCTCCATGCAAGAATACTGGAGTGTATTTCCTTACCCTCCTCCAGGCGATCTTCCTTACCCAGGGATCAAACCCACATCTCTTGTATTTACTGCATTGGCAGGGATATTCTTTACCTTTGAGTCACTGGGGAAGTCCATATAAACATATATATGTATATACAAAAGAATTTATAAATGTTATGAAGTTGGGAAATCACCATCACATGGGAACATTTGCGAACAGGTATTTCAGTCAGACATATCAAGTAAACACATTTTAGTAAGTGTATATAGCAACTGACTGACTCAATTAACAACTTAAAACTAGTATTTCCTTTAGAAATTACATGTACCATTCATAAAATATTTACTGAAAAGTTGATCATGAAGAAATTATTTTAAAAATCCATAAGAATAGGACAAGAGAACAGCCCTTCATTAAACTGCAATGTAATTTAAAATTAATACATTTTTAAAAACGTTATACAATCAAATGTTATAAATCAAATGTCATTTACAAATGTTATAAAATCAAAAATAATTGATTGAAGAAAGCACTATAAGCATCAATATATCTGATTGATAAAATACATACTTATATGCAAAAATTCACAATAATGTTAAATAAAGTATACTAACAATTTCAAAAGCATTGCTTAGCTCAAGAATGGAAAAAAAAAAAAAAAAGAGGACTCCCTTAGTGATCTAGTGTTTAAAACTGTGCCTTCCAATGCACGGGGTGCAGGCTTGATCCCTGGCTGGGGAGCTATTAATAAGATCTCATATGCTTCCTGGCCAAAAACCCAAAACATAACACAGAAGCAATCTAGTAACAAATTCAATCAAGATTTTAAAAATGGTCCACAATGAAACGATATTAAAAATAAATGAAAAACAGAATCAGAGACCACTAACTGAATGAGAAAATTAAAAAAAAAAAACATGCTAGCAAGGTGACACAAAGCTTATTTATGTCTTGGACTTGGTTAGAAGCAAATATATTCTATGAAAATTTGAAGCTGCATGACCCTTGTAAGAATTCACTTGTTTTCCTCTAACTTGAAGAATTGCTGTAAGGCTTCATTCCATATTTTTGAAAACTCTAGAATTACCAGCAGAAGTGTGTCTTAAATGTTCTGCGTTCATATACACTGATGAGATGAAAGAAAAAATTAGTCCCTCAGTCATATCCAACTCTGTGTGACCCCATGGACTGTAGCCTGCCAGGCTCTTCTGTCCATGAAATTCTCCAGGCAAGTATGTTGGAGTGGGTTGTCATTTCCTTCTCCAGGGGATCTTCCCAACCCAGGGATCAAACCTGGGTCTACTGCACTGCTGGCAGATTTTTTTACCATCTGACCCACCTGGATTCTTGATTGGATGAATGATCTAAACAAACAAAAACATTGTAAGAGGATGAAAGGATATAAATCAGGAGAAAATATTTGAAATTTGCATGTCTAATAATGTATGCATGGTATAAAAACTAGTAGTGAATCTCAATTAGAATAAAAAAATATTAAACACATGCACAATATTTAAACTGAAACCTCAGCAAAGATGATAAAACAGATGGCAAAGGAAAAGACACTAAAATGCATTACTCACTATAAGGTTCATGAGTGAACTATAGCTTCACATAATGTGGGTTATTTGGTACAGAATGATTGGAACACACAATTACAATTATTTAATTTTATGAGCTTTAATACATATAGGCTATCTTTCAAAAATATAAGAACTGTTTATTTATTTATTGTAGTATAGCTGATATATATCATGCAAATTATAAGTATACAGTATGAGTGAGAGAGTAAAAGTCGTGTTCAACTCTTTGAAACCCCATGGACTGTAGTAGCCCACCAGGCTCTCCTCTGCCCACGGAATTCTCCAAGCAAGAATACTGGAGTGGGTTGCCATTCCCTTCTCCAGAGTATACATTATAGTGGTTCACAGTTTTAATGGTTATATTTTATTTATAGTTATTATGAGATAATGTGATTTTACTCTGTGTTGTACAATATATCCTTGTAGCTTATTTTATACATGATATTTTATATATTTTAATTCCCTACACTTTTATTGTTCTCCCCCCTTCCCTCTCTCTACTGGTAATCATTAGTTTCTTCTCTGTATCTGAATATGCTTGTTTTCTGTTATTTTCATGAGTTTGTTCTTTTATTTAGATTCCACATATAAGTGATTTCATACTGTATCTGCCTTTCTCTGTCTGACTTATTTCACTTAGCATAATGTCCTTCAGGTCCACCCATGATTATGCTGCAATTGCCAAAACATCATTTTTAATGGCTGAGTAGTGTTCCACTGCATAGATACCACATCTTCATCCATTCCTGTTTTGATGGGCACCTAGATTGATTCCATATCTTCACAATTGTAAATAATATTGCTATGTACATTGAGTTGCATGTATCTTTGTGAAGTAGTTTTTTTTTTTTTTTTTTTTCCTGATCTATTTCCAAGAGTGGAATTGCTGGGTCATATGGTAGGTCTTTGAGAAGGAAATGGTAACCTAGTCCAGTACTCTTGCCTGGAGAACCCATGGACAGAAGAATCTGGTGGGCTACTGTCCTTGGGGGTCACAGTCAGTTGGACAAAACTGAGTGACTAAATCAACTGCTACTATGGTAGGTCTATTTTTAGTTTTTGAAAAACCTTCATACTTTGGTTTCACAAATTAGCTACGCCAATTTACATTCCACTAACAATGTACAAAGGTTATATTTTCCCCCACATCCTCACCAATATTTATTTTTGTTCTTTTTAATAATAGCTATCATGACACGTACAAAGTGATATCTCATTGTGGTTTTGAGATGCATTTCCCTCGTTATTAGTAAGGTTGAGCATGTTTCATGTGCCGAATGGATGTCTGCATTTCCTCCTTGGAAAAGTGTCCATATAGTTCTCTCACCTATTTTTCAAACAGGTCATCTTTTTAAATGATGTATGAATTGCTTATATATTTTTGATGTTAGCTTCTTATCAGTCATATAAATTGCAAATATTTTTCCTATTCAATAGGTAGTCTTTTCTTGATGGTTTCTTTTGTGGTGCAAAATTTTTAAGTTTAATAGGGTCCTATTTGTTTATTTTTGCTTTATTTGTTTTATGAATATAGTATGGTCATTTGTAGGAAGTTTTAATATTGAAAGTTCAGATATTTAATTATTGTAAAAATAACAATTCTCCATCAGCATTATCCTATAAGTGGGGAAATTTTAATGGCATTATTTATCATCAATGTGTTTGTAGTGTCTAATTTGTTTTCTTTTTTGGCACAATCTCAAGGAAAACCACTAGTTAGATATGCTAGCATACAGTGATTTCTTTTTAATATGATGTTATGAAGGCCTAAAATTAGGTACAAAGAAATGATGTTTGCTGATAACTGTACTGGAAGTACATTTTGTTACATGAAATGACCTATTGTTTCCATTAAATCCCTAAAAATGTACCAAGATGCATTTTGGTAGGATTTTTAGGATGATTTTTAAAATGTTTGGGTAATAGCAAAGTAAATGAAAACAAATTTGCAACTACATACTTAGGGCCATAGCGAAAACAGTCTGAATGAAGTAAAACTAAGTTGGGCATTGATTCTACCATATAATAACAATTAGCATTAAGTATTGATACTTAATATAGGCAGCTTAGAAATTAGTGATTTTCCATACTGAATAAATTCAACATGGATATAGTGTATTTTTCCATGTTAATTATCACAAGACTCCAAAGTAATAATTTCTTTTTTAACATGATGCTAACTTTCTTTCATTCTCTCTGACTTTAGTTTGTGCTGTTAATAGCTTTCTAAATGTTATCTGTCAAATAAAGCTGCTAGCATATTTTGAGAAAAGATAAAATGTTTAATAGTCCACCATTCCATACATGTATAGCTATATAATTCTTGGATTATGACAACAGGAGATCATCAAAGTAACTTCCAGATGTAATACTGACAGGAACCTCCAAGAAAAGGTAGATTGCCGGCTACAGTGCTATACCCTATGAAATATGTATTAACTGAGGAGTCTTCTATTCAAGATGAAATTTATAAAGAATCTTTTCATTCTCTACCATAAGAAAATCTCATATATCACTCATCAAAAAGGAGGAGGAAGAGTTCAGCAGAATCATGTAATAAGATGTCAGGACTGGATGGTGATTAAAAGCACCATCTAAATTCTATTTGGGTGAGGTACTTGAAAATCCAAATCAAATAGGCCATGTATCAAGAGAGCAGACTAAATGTCACAATGTTCCACTGTGACAGATAGATAAGTGCCAGAGAGTATATATCAGCATGAAACAAGAATTTCTAAGCAGACACTATAAAACATGCTTCATAAGCATTTTTCTAA
Source organism: Neotragus pygmaeus (assembly GCA_006410875.1). NCBI lineage: Eukaryota > Metazoa > Chordata > Mammalia > Artiodactyla > Bovidae > Neotragus > Neotragus pygmaeus. The sequence continues at coordinate 130,090 of SJYV01029593.1, forward strand.
ATGTATAGGAACATTTTTAATAATGATATTTATCATTAAAGCATTTAGAAGATCATTTAAAGTTTAGTTAATTTTTAGCATTGTCTGAAAAAAAGTTACCTGTGAGATATTCCAGCACTCAGTGTTTTCTCTTGAATATTATGCTAAAGAAGCTTAGGTTTAGATGTGAAAAAAATGGTGTTTTTTAAATATAAATTTGATGTTTTCCATCTTGATATATTTTTCTTTTTTTAAGCTATGTTTTTTATTAGAGCATAGTTGATTTACAGTTTGGTGTTAGTTGCATGGGTACAGCAAAATGAATCAGTTATACAAATACATATTATATATCCCCTCTTTCTTAGATTATTTTCCCATACAGGTCATTACAGGATACTGAGTAGAGTTCCCTGTGCTATAAACTGTGTATGCTGTGCTTAGCTACTCAGTCATGTCTGACTCTTTGTGACCCCATGGACTGAAAACCACCAAACCACCAGGCTCCTTTGAGCATGAAATTCTGCAGGCAAAAGTACTGGAGTGGATAGTCTCTTCTCCAGGGGATCTCCCCAGCCTCGGGATAGAACCTGGGTCTCCTGCATTGCTGGTGGATTCTGTACCATCTGAGCCATCAGGGAAGCCCTTACCTTTGTGCTGTAACTAGCAAAATTATGCTCAAACTCCTTCAAACTAGGCTTCAGAAGTATGAGAACCAAGAGCTTGAAGCTGTTCCACTGGATTTAGAAAAGCCAGAGGTACCTGAGATCAAATTGCCAACATCCACTGGATCATAGAAAAAGCAAGGGAATTAAAAACAAAACAAAACAAAACTACTTCTGTTTCATTGACTGTGTTAAAGTCTTTGACTATGTGGATCACAGCAAACTGTGGAAAATTCTTAAAGAGATGAGAATACCAGATCACCTTACCTTTCTCCTAAGAAGCCTGTATGCAGGACAAGAAGCAACAGCTAGAACCAGACATGAAATAACTGACTGACTAAAAATTGAGAAAGGAGTACCTCAAGGCTATATATTGTCACCCTGCTTATTTAATTTATATGTAGAGTATATCATGTGAAATGCTTGGCTGGATGACTCACAAGCTAAAATCAAGATTGCCATGAGAAATTTTAACCTCAGATGTGCACATAATACCACCTGAATGGCAGAAAATGAAGATGAATTAAGGAGCCTCCTGAGGAAGGTGAAAGAGGAGAGTGAAAAAGCTGGCTTAAAACTGAATATTAAAAAAAAAAAAGGCATCCAGTCCCATCACTTCATGGCACACTGATGGGGAAAAAGTGGAAACAATGATAAATTTTATTTTCTTGGTCTACAAAATTCACTGCAGATAGTGACTGAGGCCACAAAATTAGAAGACAAGTCCTCCTTGGAAGAAAAGCTATGAAAAAACTAGACATATTGTCCAAGACTGTATTGCTGGTTTTCATAACAAGAAAATACACTTTTATTTAGTGGCTTAAAAAAAAAAAGGCAGAGACATCACTTTGCCAATAAAGGTCTGTCTAGTCAAAGCTGTGGTTTTCTAGTATTTATGTATGAATGTGAGATTTGGACCATAAAAAATGCTGAGTGCTGAAGAATTGATGGTTTCAAACTATGGTGCTGGAGAAGACTCTTGAGAGTCCCTTGGACGGCAAGGAGGTCAAACCAGTCAGTCCTAAAGGAAGTTAACGCTGAATATTCATTGAAAGGACTGATGCCGAAGCTGAAACTCCAGTGCTTTGGTCACCTGATGTCAAGAGTCTGGAAATGGCCCTGGTGATCAAGGACAAGAGGAGAAGGGAGTGACAGTGGATGAGATGGTTATGTGGCATCACTGACTCCATGGAATGAATTTAAACAAACCCCAGGAGATAATGAAGGACAGGAAAGCCTGGTGTGCTGCAGTTCACAGGGTCACAAGGAATCAGACATGACTGAGTTACTGAACAGCAACATTTTATATATAGGTAGGCTGCCATCTATGGCATTGCACACAGGCAGACACGACTGAAGCGACCCTGCAGCAGCAGCAGCAGCAGTGTGTACAGTAGTAGTGAAGTGTTAGTTGCTTCAGTCATGTCCAGGTCATTGAAATACCACGAACTGTAGATTTCCAGACAACTCTGTCCATGGGATTCTCCAGGCAAGAATACTGGAGTGTATTGCCATTCCCTTCTTCAGAGGATCTTCCCAACCCAGGGATCAAACCCAGGTCTCCTGCATTGCAGACAGACTCTTTAATGTTTGAGCTACAAGGAAGACCTAAGTGTGTATATGTCAATCACAGTCTCAAATTATCTCTTTCCCCTACTCCTAGTAACTGTAAATTTGTTTTTTACATCTGTACCTCTATGTCTGTTGTGTAGATAAGTTAAAATGTATCTTTTTTTTTTTTTTNAAAGAAGAGAGTGAAAAAGTTGGCTTAAAGCTCAACATTCAGAAATATAAATATAAATCTATAATATTTATATACTTATATAAATATAAATTTATTTATATATATTTATATAATATATATATTTATATATATAATGTGTATATGTATATATATGTGTGTGTGTGTGTGTGTGTGTGTGTATTTATGTATGTATATGTATACTGTTTGGCATCTGGTAAGCTTTCTTAATCTATTTCTTGCTGGTAAACACAAAAACTGGAGACTAAATGTCTTTTGTGTTTCATATTTACTTTCTTTTAACCAAGATCAATAACACTTTTTCCTCTAAAGCTTTCTTTCTCAGAAACACTGTAACTTTTTCTCTATATTCATTGATTTTCTGTATTGCAAAGCCATGATTATTTTACAGGCATGTCTTTGTCTTAAAGTGTAATTACAGGTAGATTGGATACATCAGACTTCTCTCAGACAATGTCCTTAAGCTTTCTAGAAACACTTTAAGAAGCATTTCACTAGAGAGCACCTTAATGATTTCAGAGACTATGATAAAGGGAGTTACAGATACCCTTTGCTGCATAAAAATAGCTAGCAATCTCACTGACATAGAACTTAAGCATGTTTTTTTGCCCATCCATCTGCCTGGCTGAGGTTCTACTAATGTACACTGGGCATCATTACTCTCCATTGCTCTTTCTAAAATGGAGGTTTATTTTAGGTCTGGTTCATGTATCACTCATTTTTTTCTTGAAACAGCAGATTGATGTATATTTGTCAGAGCAGAAATCAGAAGTTTTCAGAGAAGATGAAGCTTTTGATTAAAAAACAAACAAGCAAACAAAAAAAAAACAAAAAAAACAAACCTAGGCTTGAACATTTTACATTTCATTTCTGTTTCTTTCTATTGGCTGAAGAAAATCCACATGGCCAAGCCTCTCATCCCTGGAGCAAGTAATTCCCTCTATGTGCATTAAACTGAACTGAACACATGATAAGAGATAGACACAAGAAAAAGTAACTAAAATAATGAGCAATATGAAATATGCTATGGAGCAGTTTGTCAACTTTCACTTAATATAGCCATGGGTATATTTAGCTTTAAATCTACCATATCAGTATTTATTCCAATTTTTTTTCCCTGAGATTTGATCACTTTCTTTCCTTTCATGACTATCTAGAGGTAATTGAGAAACTTTCTCTTATTAGCATATATTTTAGTCAATTAGGTTGTTAATTAACCTTTTGTTATATCCTTTTAGCCTTTATTGAAGAGATTACACCATGAATCCTTTACTTAATGTACTGTATTTTATTTATGCTTTATTTTTGATTTTTTTAAATCTTTTTTTATGTTTTATTAGGTTTTATTTATTTATTTTTAAACGTTTCAGTTTATATTGGAGTATAGATGATGATCAAGAATTTTATGATAGTATACATGCTTCAATGCCTTTCTCCAAAATCATCCCACCCTTTCCCTCCGAGGCGCCGGTCTATGTTTGATGCAGGATGCAGGATGTTTGGGGCTGGTGCACGGGGATGATCCAGAGAGACGTTGTGGGGTGGGAAGTGGGAGGGGGATTCAGGATTGGGAGCTCGTGTACACCTGTGGTGGATTCATGTCGATGTATGGCAAACTCAATAGAGTATTGTAAAGTAAAATAAAGTAAGAAAAATAAAATAAAATAAAAAAAAGAATGTTATGATAGTTTCAGGTGAACAGAAAAGGGACTCAGCTATATATATATATATATATATACATACATATATATTTACATATACTCATTCCCACTACCCACAAAAAAAACCTCTTTACTCCAGGCTGCCATATAACATTGAGCAGAGTTTCCTGTGCTACACAGTAGGTCCTTGTTATTAGCAATGTAAAAAGTAATTAAAATATAGCAGTATTGTGCTACAATTTAAATTACTTATTTTACCACTTCTCCTGTTGAAATATCCTACCAGCACTTTTTTTTTTACCAGCATTTCAAAAGCCACGAGACCCTAAATCTATTTACCCTCATACCACTAGTAAGCATAATGTCACATATTTTAATACTGTATATATTAATCTATTAGTACATCATTAGTACTATTTTAAAAGTTGGCATTTAAATGCATTCACATATGTTTTCTAAGCTTTTCACTCTCTACTGTCCCTTCAATTTCTGGAATAATTTTGGCTTATGTTTTGCTTTTTATGACTAAATATTATTTCTCTAAATTAAATCCCCATACGTATATCAAAATTACTACTAATAAACTTTGTTGTAAAAACCTACTGCATACATTGGTAGCTATGGGAAGTGAGATTGAAATAATAATAATTATTATTAATATCTTTGAGTTTTGTAAATGTTATTAAAGTAGGTAAATGATATTTGAATAAGAGTTTGACTCTATGGAAATAAGAGGAATATTTAAGTCATATATACTCTACTGGTAGAATATATAAAATTTTAAATGTCAAAAGTCAAATTTGCAGAATGATTTTTAATAAATGGTCTAAATCATAGGTATGTGTATGTTTCAAACATTAGGACTATTATCTTTAATTTTACTTCAAGTATAGCAGGTGTTTCCACACTTCAAACACATTTCCATGTCATCACAGGATAGCAAAGAAAGCCTCTCTTTACAGACAGAGCTTAACAGTTAAATTATTGCAAGTCTATTCCAGCTGTGTTCATTAAAGAGCTTCATGGATAAAGGGAATTTTATTTGAAGTAAAAAAAAAAAATTTGATTCATGAAATTGCTGGTGAAATCTTTCAGAGGTGTTCAGAATACTGAAGTCAGCAAGATGTTAAATCATGATCTGGTTAAGGAGATTAATGGAAGTCTCTAAAGCACAGAAATGGTGAATTTTGACTCAGAAAACACTGCATATCAATTGGCTGAAACTTTGACTGTACAATACACAAGAACAATAATAGCACTGCAGCTTCTAATGAGTAAGTTGAACCTGAGATGTGGTTATTGGCTTGGCATATTCCACTCCTTCTGCCATGAGTCCTTGTCCTTTTTATACATCATCTTAGAATTGGAGGGCTAAAGTGGCCTTGCATCACAGGCACAAATCCCTGTACATAGCTAGGGCCTTTTCTACAAAAGTCATTGTATCATTTAGATTTAGTTGTATCATCTGCATATATCAGATATCACTTAGTGGTTTAACCAAGAACAAGGAATTTTCTCACTCTGTTCAATGATTTGTGATATATGGCTGTTCAAAAGCACACTTTTTTCTTTCTACTCTTGTCTTTACATATAAATTTTATCTTCATAATTTTAAGGGAGTTTGTCCTCTTTTGGATATCATTGAAGAATTCTGTCAGGTAAAACGGAGCAGGAAAAATATGAATGGCATGCACAAATTGATTCTGTCCTTTTTGTATAGTAAAACAAAAACTTTCATGAAAAAGGAAATGTTTTAATGAGTGCAATGTATTTTTCATACATACCATTGGGCAGAAGTACACAGATGAAGCTACAAGGAAATCAGATTTATAAATTTAATGCACTGACTTTCTCATTAACCAAATCATTGTCCACTTAATCAACAATACCAACAACAACAACAAAAAGTGAACCAATGCACCAGCCCCAAGCATCCAGTATCATGCATCAAATCTGGACTGGTGATTCGTTTCATATATGATATTATATATGTTTCAATGCCATTCTCCAAAATCATCCCACCCTCTCCCTCTCCCACAGAGTCCAAAAGACTGTTCTGTACATCTGTGTTTCTTTTACTGTCTCACATACAGGGTTATTGCTATCATCTTTCTCAATTCCATATATATGCATTAGTATACTGTATTGGTGTTTTTCTTTCTGGCTTACTTCACTTTGTATAATGGACTTCCCTGGTGGCTCAGAGGTTAAAGTGTCTGCCTGGAATGCAGGAGACCAAGTTTGGATCCCTGGGTTGGGAAGATCCCCGGGAGAAGGAAATGGAGGCTCCAGTTTCATAGTCACTCGGTATACTCACCATTAAGGGAGGATGAGAAATGAAGTCTTGGTTATTGGGAATCAGCTAATGCATGAGCATTTTTAGTTTGAGGAAAACCAGTAGTGTCTGTAACAAGAGTTCTTTAATGCAAAAGACATGCTTCCCACCCAGCTCCTGGAATGCCTAGCAACAAGTTAATCCAAGTTGATCTCCAAACAGATCAGATCTATGACAATGCTGTACAGTGAAATTGTCTGTTTCATTTCATTGGAATTTCCCAAGCCAATAACCACATTTCAGGTTTAGCATACAATGCCGTATGGTAGTATCCACCAACCATGTCTGGCTATTGAGTAAATGGAATGTGTTTAGATTGACCAAGTAATTTATTTTTTAAATTTTAATTTTTGTTAAAATTTAATAGCCACATGAAAATGGTGGTTACCATACTGAACAATGCAGGTCTAAATCTTTCCAAAAGGAAATTAAGGGATTAAGTCCCTCAAATATGAGTCATGCTTTTGCAATAAATGTAAATATAGAAACTACCTTCACTAGAAAAAAAAAAGAAAATAATGTAAATATTCATCAAGATATTTTAATTCAATGATTTTCTCTTTATATTTTTATTTTGTCATTGTTCTATAATTTTATGTGACAGAAAACTAAGAAATCAGTGATTCCATTGGCAGTTGACTCAGTAAACTTTAGATAAGAACAAATGGAAAATGACATTAAAAACTGTATTTATCTAGCTCTGTGCATATGCATTTTGAAGAAGAATTTTAACATAGATTTTCAGAGTGTAAGAACATATCCCCAAATACCCTTCCACTCTGTCCTCTCCACTGTAAGATCTTTATATAAATCTGCTGCAAAGGTGACCTGCAAAGCTATAAGTTACTGAAATGAGCCCTCAGAGTCTTGCCCAAGATCTGGAGCCCACAATGAAAGATTATTGATGTTTTCAGCGGAGAAGCTGTCAATTAGATGTACAGTTTGCCATAACAGCTCCAGGGTATAAGCCTGAACTCTTCTGTGAATTTAGATCTACCTCACAGCCACAGGGCCAAACACACAATTCTCCATTTGCTTGAGGAGATCCAGATGCTCACCTTTTGGGAAGTGTGCCAGAAACTGGATTGTAAATTTCATGCATTCTGGTGTTTTAGCCAAATTGCTTATTTTTAAAATTATGTTGAGTTTTTATTCTGACTGTAAAGTGATACATGTTGAATGTGGTTAATTTAAAATGTATGAAAGATATGAACAAAATTATAGTTACTTGCAATTCTACAACATAGTGATAATGACTGTTAACATATTTCCTCTAAGTTGAGATAACTGCTATTTTCATTAACTTTGCTTTGCCATGGAATCATTTAAGAATATTTTCTTCCCTCTGTCTCTTGCTCCCTCATTTATCATTCACACTTCTCAGTGCACTGCTCTCTGGCTCCCTTTTGGTCAATCCACCGTGGCTTCTGTTGCCAAGGTCACCAATGTTTACTGTCATTAATTTGAATGGACACTATTAAGTCTCTATCTTAGTTGAGTTCTCTGCAATAGTTGTGAATCCTATCCACTCACCTAGCCAAGGTTTGTAAAAGCTGCTGAATCAGACTGATTCCAAATGATTGCTTAAGCTTCTGAGACTAAACCCAGTCAACCTGTTGTATCAAAAGAATAAGGATGAAGTCTATTTTGCTTCATGTCTTCCCGGGTGGCTCAATGGCAAAGAATCCGCCTGCCAATGCAGGAGACACAGAAGGCACAGATTCGATCCCCGGGTTGGGAAGATCCCCTGGAGAAGGAAATGACAATCCACTCCAGTAAATTTGCCTGAGAAATCCCAAGGACAGAGGAGCCTGGCAGGCTACAATCCATGGGGTTGCAAAGAGTCAGACACGGCTGAAAGTTCCAGCACTATTTTGCTTCAAACACTTATCTACCTCAACAATTTCCAAAGGGGCAAGTATATCTGCTCAAAGCTTATAGAGTAGTCATCTGTAGCACTGCTTTTAACTCGTTTCTTCCCTATAGTTATCTCCAAGATAACCACAGGTTCTCTCCAAGAACACGTCTATCTTGACAAATAATATCTATATCTTTATATATATATATATATACATATACTATATATATCTCAAGTGGTTACTCACACCCAAAACAAGAATAGATTTATTACTCAGATTAGTCTTCTTGAATTCCAGTCCTCCACAGTGGTGGTTACCACAAGGTTGATAATTGTCTTTGCAGTGTCAGAGACATCTGGGGGCATTGAATGTAGATGTGACAAATTTTAAGGATCTAAAGCATAGAAAAGCTGATTTGGGCACATTTGGAAGGAACTTGCTGGAAATAGAAACATGAAAGAGAGAAAAAGGAAGGCACCTGATAATCTAGTCTGAGCCTTGAAATCTAACTAACTCTTGATTTCTTCACTTACATGAGTCAGTGAACACTTCTCCAGTTTTTTTTTTTTTTTCTGTTCTTCTCTCTCTCTCTTTCTTTCCTTCCTTCCTCCCTTACTCTGTGCATTTTTCTGTCATTCTGTGTGTTTGTATCTATCTCTCTATCAAATGAAGCTGGTAAAGCAAGAGGGCTCGGACTGGTAGCTTCTGAACATTCCTCCTAAACTCTTTACATAATTTCATATTAACAACTCTCATCTCTCTCTTCATGCACATGTCCTCTATTCCATCTGGAAATCCTGAGCCATAATGGCAAAAATCATACTCGTTTTACATTCCTTTGTTAATTTCTCTACCTTCTCTTCCATTTTCTGAAAACCGGGTCTTAATTTAAGACTATAGCTGTCCGAAACTGCTCACTTTGGCCAACATTACAACTACTAGGATGGCTTGTTAAAACACATATTGCTGGTATTACCCCAAAGTTTCTGCTTGTTTTACTAAGAGGACCAAGAATTTGCATTTCTAGAAAATATTGATGCTGCTGATTTGTGATCACAGTTTTATTTGTTATCAGGATAGAGTGATGACTTCCTAGTTCCTTATATGCCAGACCAAAATCTAAAGTCTCAATCAGACTTTATCAACAAAGTAATAATAATTTGAATATAAAAACTAAACTTCACATTTAAATTGAATCAAAAGTAGGAAAACACTAAATTAGAACTTGTGAAGATTCTAGCAGTTATTTGAAAATATGCCTGTGGGCTCAGCCATGTCCTGCTCTTTGCCACCCGATGTACTGTAGCCTGCAAGGTTGTTCTGTCCATGGGATTTCCCAGGCAAGAATACTGGAGTGGGTTACCAGTTCCTCCCTCCAGGGGGTCTTCCTAACCTAGAGATTGAACTGCATATCCTGCAACCCTGCATTGGCAGGTGGATTTTTTGCCCCTGAGGCAGATGGGAAGTACTGTTTGAAAATATATCCATATGTTAATAATTAACCTCCAATAAAAATAAGCACATTTATATTTAAAAAGAAAATTTATCCATATATTAATAAAACAAATATGATTAAAACTGATAAGATTAAGCTATATAAGGAAATAATAATAAATCAACAAATATAAGTTCAGTAGCTCAGTCATGTCTAATTTTTTGTGACTCCATGGACTGCAGCACACCAGGCTTCCCTGTCCATCACCCACTCCTGGAGCTTGCTCAAACTCATGTCCATCGAGTTAGAGATGCCATCCAGCCATCTCATCCTCTGCCTCATCCTTTCTCCTCTGCTTTCAATCTTTCCCGGCATCAGGGCCTTCTCCAATGAGTCAGCTCTTCACATAAGATGGCCAAAATATTGGAGCTTCAGCTTCAGCATCAGTCCTTTCAGTGAATATTCAGATTTAATTTCCTTTAGGATTTACTGGTTTGAATTCCTTGCTGTCCAAGGTACTTTCAAGAGTCTTCTTCAGCACCACAGTTTGAAAGCATCAATTCTTAGTACTCAGCCTTCTTTATGGTCCAACTCTCACATCCTTACAGGACTACTGGGAAAACCATAGCTTTGGCTATATGAACCTTTGTTGGTAAAATGTTGTCTCTGCATTTTAATACACTGTCTATGTTTGTCATAGCTTTTATTCCAAAAGGAAAGCATCTTTGAATTTCATGGCTGCAGTCACCATCTGCAATGATTTGGGAGTCCCCCAAAAATAAAGTCTGTCACTGTTTCCATCATTTCCCCATGTATTTGCCATGTAGTGATGGGACCAGATGCCATGATCTTTTATTTATTTATTTTTCTTTTAAATGTTTAGCTTTACACCAGATTTTTCACTCTCCTCTTTCACCTTCATCAAGAGGAATTTTTGTTCCTTTTCTCTTTCTGCCATTAGCGTATTATCATCCTCATGTCTGAAGTTATTGATTTTCCCCCTGCAGTCTTGATTACAGCTTGTGATTTATCCAGCCTAGCATTTCACTTGATGTATTCTGCATAGAAGTTAAATAAGTAGGGTGACAAGATACAGCCCTGACATACTCCTTTTTCAATTTTAAACCAGTCTGTTGTTCCATATCTGGTCCTAACTGTTGCTACTTGTCCTGAATACAGGTTTCTTAGGAGGCAGGTAAGGTGTTCTAGTATTCCCATTTCTTTAAGAATTTTACACAATTTGTTGTGATCCACACAGTCAAAAGCTTTAGTGTAGTAGTCAAAGAAGCAGATTCTTGACATAGATTTTATGAATTTAAGACTAGAATCAGAAAGATTTATTAGGATGCCATTAGTCTCATTTGAATAGTAGATTATTATGACCTGAAAGGATTGAGGACAGTGGAGAGAAATAAACTTCCTTTAAATATTTTTAGAGATAGAGTAGATAGACATCTATGGATGAGGATATATGGGGGATGTTACAAGTTCAAAAAAAACACACATTTGTATTTTTGCTTGGCCACAAATACTTAGAGGTGTAGCTTACTAAAACTGTGGCAATATCTTACTTGGAAATAATAGTTTTGAAAATGACTATTTAAGCAACAATAATAAAGTAGGTGATTTGTGGAGTGTGTCTTATTTGAAAAGATAGAAAAGATTGTCATTACTTCTAAAACTGTGCTGTCAATTACATTAGTCACTGCTGCTAAGTTGCTGCTGCTAAGTTGTTTCAGTCATGTCCGACTCTGTGTGACTGCATGGCCGGCAGCCCACCATGCTCCCCTGTCCCGGTATTCTCCAGGTAAGAACACTGAAGTGGGTTGCCANTTCTGTCATTCTGTGTGTTTGTATCTATCTCTCTATCAAATGAAGCTGGTAAAGCAAGAGGGCTCGGACTGGTAGCTTCTGAACATTCCTCCTAAACTCTTTACATAATTTCATATTAACAACTCTCATCTCTCTCTTCATGCACATGTCCTCTATTCCATCTGGAAATCCTGAGCCATAATGGCAAAAATCATACTCGTTTTACATTCCTTTGTTAATTTCTCTACCTTCTCTTCCATTTTCTGAAAACCGGGTCTTAATTTAAGACTATAGCTGTCCGAAACTGCTCACTTTGGCCAACATTACAACTACTAGGATGGCTTGTTAAAACACATATTGCTGGTATTACCCCAAAGTTTCTGCTTGTTTTACTAAGAGGACCAAGAATTTGCATTTCTAGAAAATATTGATGCTGCTGATTTGTGATCACAGTTTTATTTGTTATCAGGATAGAGTGATGACTTCCTAGTTCCTTATATGCCAGACCAAAATCTAAAGTCTCAATCAGACTTTATCAACAAAGTAATAATAATTTGAATATAAAAACTAAACTTCACATTTAAATTGAATCAAAAGTAGGAAAACACTAAATTAGAACTTGTGAAGATTCTAGCAGTTATTTGAAAATATGCCTGTGGGCTCAGCCATGTCCTGCTCTTTGCCACCCGATGTACTGTAGCCTGCAAGGTTGTTCTGTCCATGGGATTTCCCAGGCAAGAATACTGGAGTGGGTTACCAGTTCCTCCCTCCAGGGGGTCTTCCTAACCTAGAGATTGAACTGCATATCCTGCAACCCTGCATTGGCAGGTGGATTTTTTGCCCCTGAGGCAGATGGGAAGTACTGTTTGAAAATATATCCATATGTTAATAATTAACCTCCAATAAAAATAAGCACATTTATATTTAAAAAGAAAATTTATCCATATATTAATAAAACAAATATGATTAAAACTGATAAGATTAAGCTATATAAGGAAATAATAATAAATCAACAAATATAAGTTCAGTAGCTCAGTCACGTCTAAGTTTTTGTGACTCCATGGACTGCAGCACACCAGGCTTCCCTGTCCATCACCCACTCCTGGAGCTTGCTCAAACTCATGTCCATCGAGTTAGAGATGCCATCCAGCCATCTCATCCTCTGCCTCATCCTTTCTCCTCTGCTTTCAATCTTTCCCGGCATCAGGGCCTTCTCCAATGAGTCAGCTCTTCACATAAGATGGCCAAAATATTGGAGCTTCAGCTTCAGCATCAGTCCTTTCAGTGAATATTCAGATTTAATTTCCTTTAGGATTTACTGGTTTGAATTCCTTGCTGTCCAAGGTACTTTCAAGAGTCTTCTTCAGCACCACAGTTTGAAAGCATCAATTCTTAGTACTCAGCCTTCTTTATGGTCCAACTCTCACATCCTTACAGGACTACTGGGAAAACCATAGCTTTGGCTATATGAACCTTTGTTGGTAAAATGTTGTCTCTGCATTTTAATACACTGTCTATGTTTGTCATAGCTTTTATTCCAAAAGGAAAGCATCTTTGAATTTCATGGCTGCAGTCACCATCTGCAATGATTTGGGAGTCCCCCAAAAATAAAGTCTGTCACTGTTTCCATCATTTCCCCATGTATTTGCCATGTAGTGATGGGACCAGATGCCATGATCTTTTATTTATTTATTTTTCTTTTAAATGTTTAGCTTTACACCAGATTTTTCACTCTCCTCTTTCACCTTCATCAAGAGGAATTTTTGTTCCTTTTCTCTTTCTGCCATTAGCGTATTATCATCCTCATGTCTGAAGTTATTGATTTTCCCCCTGCAGTCTTGATTACAGCTTGTGATTTATCCAGCCTAGCATTTCACTTGATGTATTCTGCATAGAAGTTAAATAAGTAGGGTGACAAGATACAGCCCTGACATACTCCTTTTTCAATTTTAAACCAGTCTGTTGTTCCATATCTGGTCCTAACTGTTGCTACTTGTCCTGAATACAGGTTTCTTAGGAGGCAGGTAAGGTGTTCTAGTATTCCCATTTCTTTAAGAATTTTACACAATTTGTTGTGATCCACACAGTCAAAAGCTTTAGTGTAGTAGTCAAAGAAGCAGATTCTTGACATAGATTTTATGAATTTAAGACTAGAATCAGAAAGATTTATTAGGATGCCATTAGTCTCATTTGAATAGTAGATTATTATGACCTGAAAGGAGTGAGGACAGTGGAGAGAAATAAACTTCCTTTAAATATTTTTAGAGATAGAGTAGATAGACATCTATGGATGAGGATATATGGGGGATGTTACAAGTTCAAAAAAAACACACATTTGTATTTTTGCTTGGCCACAAATACTTAGAGGTGTAGCTTACTAAAACTGTGGCAATATCTTACTTGGAAATAATAGTTTTGAAAATGACTATTTAAGCAACAATAATAAAGTAGGTGATTTGTGGAGTGTGTCTTATTTGAAAAGATAGAAAAGATTGTCATTACTTCTAAAACTGTGCTGTCAATTACATTAGTCACTGCTGCTAAGTTGCTGCTGCTAAGTTGTTTCAGTCATGTCCGACTCTGTGTGACTGCATGGCCGGCAGCCCACCATGCTCCCCTGTCCCGGTATTCTCCAGGTAAGAACACTGAAGTGGGTTGCCATTTTCTTCTCTAACATTAGTCACTAGTCATGTATAATTTTTTTTAATTAATTAAGATTAGTAAAATTTAAAAATAACCTCCTCAGATGCACCAGTCAGATGTGAAGTGTTCAATAGCCACAAATAGCTATTGGCAATTATATTGGACAGTACAGATTTCAGACCATTTTTATTATTATCAAATGTTCCAATGAACAGCACTGCCTAAAAATTCTGGATTTGGGGATAGACAAAGGAATAGCAATTATCACACAAGCCTGTGATTCAGTAGCTAGAAAAAGAGGAGAAAAGCAGGGGGGTGAAATGTGGAAAAGAAAAAAAAAAGAATTTTGAAATGTCAACTGCATCACATGCTAAAGGAAGTTCAAACAGCATTAGAATTAAAATGGTCCTTTTTCAGTCCCAAAACATTCAACTGCCTGTATTACTGATTTTCATAATCAAGTATATGTATTAACTGGCTAAAGATGCTTAAACAAGTGAGATTTAGAAGCTACTTTTAATATATACTAGTTCAGTTCAATTCAGTAGCTTGGTTGAGTCCAGTTCTTTGCGATCCCATGGACTGCAGGACGCCAGGCTTCCCTGTCTAACATCAACTCCCAAAGCTTGCTCAAACTCATATCCATAGAGTCAGTTATACTCTGTCATCCTTCAATCTTTCCCAGCGTTGGGGTATTTTCCAATGGGTCAGATCCTTGCATCAGGTGGTCATAGTATTGGAGTTTCAGCTTGAGCATCAGTCCTTCCAATGAGTATTCAGGACTGATTTCCTTCAGGATGGACTGGTTTGATCTCCTTGCTCTCCAAGGGACTCTCAAGCGTCTTCTCCAACACCACAGTTCAAAAGCATCAGTTCTTCGGTACTCAGCTTTCTTTATGGTCCAACTCTCACATCCATACATGACTACTGGAAAAACTATAGCTTTGACTAGATGGACCTTTGTTGGCAAACAATGTCTCTGCTTTTTAATATGCTTTTTAGATTGGTCGTGGTTTTTCTTCCAAGGAGCAAGCATCGCTTGATTTCATGGCTGCAGTCACCATCTGCAGTGATTTTGAATCCCAAGAAAATAAAATCTATATATGTATAGATATATATGCATATTTTGAAAAGTTTGAACATTTCTGCNCAACTCTCACATCCATACATGACTACTGGAAAAACTATAGCTTTGACTAGATGGACCTTTGTTGGCAAACAATGTCTCTGCTTTTTAATATGCTTTTTAGATTGGTCGTGGTTTTTCTTCCAAGGAGCAAGCATCGCTTGATTTCATGGCTGCAGTCACCATCTGCAGTGATTTTGAATCCCAAGAAAATAAAATCTATATATGTATAGATATATATGCATATTTTGAAAAGTTTGAACATTTCTGCTTCCTCACTCATTTTTACTTCATTCAGTAACCACTAATACAGTACACTTCAAGAAGGCGTAAAAGGCAAGCTATAAGCATTTAATGTTTAAGTAATGAACCAACAAATTTCCAAAGACTATTTTGTCTGTCTGAGTATATTAAGATATATGTACACAGGATCATTCCCAGGATAAGTTAAGGATCATTTATATTGCTAAATAGAAAAAAAATACTGCTATCACAGAAATAGAAAAGTGGGCCTTTCCAGCAAAACACATATTTCCTTTCTATGTTTTAAAAACATTGCTGAATTGGAGGCTGAATTTCTTAACTTTTATTCTTCAAAACATTGGTTGTGTAAAATAGTTTTGAGAGGCACTAAAGTATATTCTACTTGGTTTTATTTTAAGATGAGAGTCCTTCAAATGCTTTATATACCTCTTGTTACACATAATAAATTTATTTCTAGAGACTTTTGTTCCTTTTTTATTATATTACTGGTATTTTATTTCCATATAGGCACTATACATTTTGTCTTTCAGTATACAATATTGAATATTTACTTTCTTTAATACTGCATATAGAATTATCTTCATAGCTTCCTTGTGAATGCTAAATTCTCCAGACATTAACCTATTCTCTACATTTTCTCCCTCTCTTTTTTTGGCTTAAAGATCTATTTAAGTTAGGAAAACCTTTTCACATTGCTACAATAAAATGATGACTTTCTGGAGAAGAACTGAATGTGTAGGAATAATACAAGTCAAGGAGAATAATAAAGAAGTAAAAACACATCAGTAACATATATACACCTGGAAGCTTTATTAATACATGTGAAAATGAATTTAAAATAATCACAAAGGAAGATCTGAAATAGTAGTGAGCCATTTCATAGGTTGTATAATAATCACAGAAGTTCTTGAAGAAACAAAATGCAATTAGAGTTGTGAAAACTGATTTAGGATTTATGAAGCATAAATATAGTTTAATAAATATATATTTATATGACACTAAAAGAGTTTATGATTTCTTGAAGTAAATTAACTTGTATTTAGCACGACAGTGAAAATTTAAAAGTAATGAAATTATAGTATCATTTGTGGGGAATTATTTAGGGATTGATATGGAAAATATAAGCAAAAGCTAAGAGAATGATATGTGTAATCTACCATATTTATTTGACTTTGAAAAAGCTGCTTAACTTAGTCAACACTATAAATTCTATTAACACTTTGTTTGTTTATGTACATGATATTTTTAATGTGGAAATTATAACATTTCTCTCTAAATACAGGGTCTTTGTGATGAGACAAGGCAACCATAGAATGAAATAATCACAACACTTACATGAGTCTATAGTTGATTATTTTTAATTGATTTTCCCCTTATTGACATGGTAGAAGAAACAAATACTGTAAAATATTTATTGTGGCAAAATGTGTCTTTTAATGCAGCATTACTTTTGAAAGAATATATCTAAAAGGTATTCTTTTATAGTATAATATTATTCAAAATTAGCAATGAATAAAAACTAATAGATAAATATTTGAAAAAATTCCTTTCAATATTTGTCTTGTGAGAGTTATTCAGATGAAAATAACTTATTCTGAGAAAATCCCATTTTCTATGGTATGAAACTTTTGATATGCCATTTTGCTGCATATTTCAATGGATCCTGAAATTACACAGGTAAGCTCAAATATTCTTGCTTTTGTGTACACCTTTGGGAAATGGTTCTTGCCTTATTTTATCATTTGCAAAATGAGGATAATTATGCCTAAACTGCAGGACCATTGCAAAGATCATCAGTAATCATAGAATTAAAATATCTAGTTTAGAATATTGTACTAAAATCTGTGTGTTTTTTTTAAGTATATTTAAAATACATACAAATAAGTGGATAGGATCTTACATTAAGGAATTGTTAGGCAGTTTTTTTTTTTAAATCTACTGTACTCTTGCATTGCTTACTATTCTTAATAACAAAATGTTCATATTCAGTAAAATGAAAATGTCTATACTGTAAATGGGACTTCCCTCTTATCTCAGCCTGTAAAGAAACTGCCTGCAATGTAGGAGACCTGGGTTTGGTCTCTGGCCTGGGAAGATCCTCTCGAGAAGAAATGGCAACCCACTCCAGTTTTCCTACCTGGAGAATCACATGGACAGAGGAGTCTGGCAGGCTACAATCCATGGGGTTGCAGAGTTGGACATGACTGAGAGACTTTCACTTCCATACTGTACATGAAAGACACACTTATAATATTTAAGATAGAAAATGGTTGCACAAGATGGAGATTATGTTNACATGGACAGAGGAGTCTGGCAGGCTACAATCCATGGGGTTGCAGAGTTGGACATGACTGAGAGACTTTCACTTCCATACTGTACATGAAAGACACACTTATAATATTTAAGATAGAAAATGGTTGCACAAGATGGAGATTATGTTACTATCATGAATTTTAAAATATGTATATGATATAATTGATTGAACAAATTAATTTAACAATATTTATTATTTACTCCAGAGAGGTCACTTTTTTTTAACTGGGAAGAAAAAATATTAAACAGAATCTCACTGTGATATGATTTCCCAGATTAAAATTTGAATCTGAATGAGCTAACTCACCAAGTTTCCTTTAGCTGTCCTTATGGAAGAACTGTTCATTGTCATTTTATATTCATAAAGCAATCCAATTTAATACTGAAAACCAAAATATAAATTCTCAAAGGCATGAGAAAGCAGATTGTTGATGAGGCTATTTGTATATGAAACAACATTTGTTTTTCATCAAAAGAGAATAATCCTCAATGCCTTTCAGTAGTTAAAGTGACTTTATTCTTGGTATTGTGGAATAGCACACACATATGCACAAACTAAATACAAATTATTGGTTACTATAAAATTATCAGAGTTCTTATTTTTTTAAAAATAGTGAGATGAAGAATCCATTAATTTTCAATATCCCTGGATAGTAATGCTTCATATACACACTTTGGATATTCATGTGACCTATAATTTCTGTGAAACATTAATATGAATTCCCAAATTAATCATTCATTCTTAGTCATGTCATGAAGGGTTTGTACTCTCCAAGCTCTGTAACATTTTAAATGGATGGGCTTAGGGAAAAAAACAATTATATTGACAAACTCTTTGTATACTTGAATTTAGTAATTTGTTACTGTCATATTTTCCACAATGGTTAAAGAGATTTTCAGACAAAAAATTAGTGTCAAAAAGTGATGGAAACATTTTTATGAGTAATCCAGGTACCTAACTCTTTATGTTTGGATATAAAATAAATTGTAATGAAAATGATCAATGTGTAAAAATCAGAATGTGCAAATGAATAAAAGGGAAGTGGAAATATAATGTAAACTATACATAATCTGATGCTGCAAGGAGAGTCAGTACCATAACAATTATATGCATAATTAAAATAAGATTTTATTAATTTTTATTATGTGCATGCTTTATATATATTTGTCTTATTTGATCATTAATAAATTTACAGGTATTATTGTCTTTTTATTTTATTTTTAATTTTATTATTATTTGTACACCCATGGCAGATTCATGTTGATGTGTGGCAAAACCAATACAATATTGTAAAGTAAAAAAATAATAATAATATTATTGTCTTTTTAAATTTAAGAAGATTGAAAGTCATTCTTTGAGGTCACAATAAAATAATCCCATTTAATAAAGTATTAATATAAATACTTTAATGTTAAATTTTACTAATGTACTGAGAACATTTTTTATAATTGATTTATTTCAATCAAGGATTCTATTCAAAACCACATTTCATCATGTCAATATGTCCCTTGAATCACTTAATTTAGATAAATATATTTTTTTGTTATTGAATTCTTGAAGACATTTGAGCTGGTAGAATTCACCATGTTCTGGAACTTATTAAATGTATATTCATGGTGTCACTTATCTTTTCTCCTCGCACTTTGATTATCTACTAAAAAAGTGTATCTACCAGCTGGCTTAAATCCAAGAAAATATCTTTGACACCAATGCGTCATATATGCTATTATGTCAATATTGCTACATATCAGGGAATAACTAATATATTTTTTCCCATTATGTGTCCTAATAAATTCATTTTAACAGTGTAATCTTCTTCACTCTTGAGACAACAAATAGTCTCTGCAATATCATATTGGCTCTACATAAGCTTTCAGTTCCTCATCAGACATTTATCTGTTGGATTTACTACCAACTGATAATACCTGTTTGAGGAAATATTTTTTATTAGATTTTGAAAATGATGTTGTGATATCATAATAATTCATCATTCTTCTGACTACTGCACTCCAAGAGTAGGTGATCTATGTCATTTAGGATTTTGTTAAATAAGTGAAAGAGGATCCAGGATGGTAAACTTTCCATTCAATTCAGTTTCTCAGTCATGTCCGACTCTCAGCAATTGCATGAACTGCAGCACACAAGGCCTCCCTGTCCATCAACAACTCCCAGAGTTTACCAAACTCATGTCCATTGAGTTGGTGAAGCCACCCAACCATCTCATCCTCTGTTGTCCCCTTCTCCTGCCCTCAATCCCTCTGAGCATCAGGGTCTTTTCAAATGAGTCAATTGTTCTCATCAGGTGGCCAAAGTATTGGAGTTTCAGCTTCAACGTCAGTCCTTCCAATGAACACCCAGGACTGATCTCCTTTAGGATGGACTGGTTGGATCTCCTTGCAGTCCAAGGGACTGTCATGAGTCTTCTCCAACAACACAGTCCAAAAGCATCAATTCTTCAGCACTCAGATTTCTTCACAGTCTAATTCTCGCATCCACACACGACCACTGGAAAAACCATAGCTTTGACTAGACGAACCTTTGTTGACAAAGTAATGTCTCTGCTTTTTAATAAGTTGTCTAGGTTGGTCATAATTTTCCTTCCAAGGAGTAAGCATCTTTTAATTTCATGGCTACAATCACTGTCTGTATGATTTAAGAGCCCCCCCCAAATAAAGTTAACCACTCTTTCCACTGTTTCCTCATCTATTTGCCGTGACGTGATGGGATCAGATGCCATGATCTTAATTTTCTGAATGTTGAGCTTTAAGCCACATTTTTCACTCTCCTCTTTCACTTTCATCAAGAGGCTCTTTAGTTCTTCTTCACTTTCTGCCATAAGGGTGGTGTCATCTGCATATCTGAGGTTATTGATATTTCTCCCAGCAATCTTGATTCCAGCTTCTGCTTCCCCAAGCCCAGCATTTATCATTATGTACTCTGCATATAAGTTAAGTAAGCAGGGTGACAATATACAGCCTTGATGTACTTCTTTTCCTATTTGGAGCCAGTCTGTTGGTCCATGTCCAGTTATAATTGTTGCTTTCTGATCTTTATACAGGTTTCTCAAGAGGGAAGCCTTGTTTAAGCAGAAACCACAAGAGAAACTTAAATGTAGAATTTTGTTACTCACAGGGCCTGGAGGAAATACATGGTATGTTTGGAGGGGACATATGGGAAGGTCGAGGCAAGCTGCTAGCCTAGAGAGAAGTAGAACCTGGAGGGCACTTACCTTAACTAGGTTTCCTGCTTAGGGCTTCCCTGGTGGCTCAGTGCGTAAAGAATTCACCTGCAATGAACGGGACTCTGGTTTGATTCCTGGGTTGGGAAGAACTGCTGGATAAGCGATAGACTAGCCACTCCAGTATTCTTGGACCACTCTGGTAGCTCAAACAGTAAGAATACACCTACAATATGATAGACTTGGGTTTGATCCCTGGATTGGGAAGATCCCATGCATAAGGTAACAGCTACCCACTCCATATTCTGGCCTGGAGAATTCCAAATACAGAGGAGCCTGTCAGGCTACAGTTCATGGGGTTGCAAAGAGTTGGACATGATGGATTGAGTCTCACTTTCTTTCTCTCTGTTTAGAGTGCTTTGGGGTTCCTGGACAAAGGAAGAATCTGAATCTATCAATTCACTCTAAAAAGAATGGGTTTTGGAAACTTTGGGTGGGAGGGTCTCACTTAATGGGCACAGGAGAAGACACTAAAAAATGAAGGAGACTGCTTATCACAAGGTTTGTTGGAAGAAATTTACATTTGCATGTGACTCTCCAGGCTGTTATATAGGAAGTGTATATGCTTGCAAGACAATGCCACTGTCAATTTCAGATACCAGCATACCAGTTTTCTCAGTAAAATGGATGACAAAGCAGTAAAACCATGGGGTAGCATAGCTAAAGTCTCAACAATCACTTTCTGCTTGAGATAGCTTGTTGTCTGAAATCTGCCTGTTTTAATTGTATGAGGCCAGAAAAGATTTTTTCCTCTATGGATGTGAGTGTCAAGAAATAAATATTTAGCTAATCTTTTGGAATGAATATCTATGTAAAATTGTAAAAACTAAATATATATATATATATATATTAGCAAATTAGACCATACACTATAATACAACCATACACTGTACTTTAACACAATATTTAAGACATAATAATACTACATTTTGTCTTCCCTGATGGCTAAGATGGTAAAGAATCCTGTAATTCAGGAGACATGGGTGTGAACCCTTGTTCAAGAAGATCTCCTGGTGAAAGGTATGACTATGCACGCCAGTATTCTTACCTGGGAAACCCATGGACAGAGGAGCTTGGTCCATGGGGTCATCCCAGGAGGCTCAATGGTAAAGAATCTGCCTGCAATACAGGAGACATGAGTTCGATCCGCATGGTGGGAAGATCCCCTGGAGATGGGGAATGGCAACTTACTCCAGTATTATTGCCTGGAGAATTCCAGGTAGAAGAACCCAGTGGTCCATAGACTCATAAAAGAGTCGGACATGACTGAGCGACTGTGTGTCTAATGAAAAGTTTTATACAAGTTGACTAAGTAATTTCCAGTCTATAAATGCAAAAATAGTTCAATATAATTTGAATACATTTTACAAATGAAATGCATTTATTAATCACAAATCAATTTATAAATGTAAATCCAATTAGAATTCTGCAAATTAGATTCAGTGTTTTATGTGCCTGCTTAGTTGTTTCTGACACTTTGCCATCCTTTGGACTGTAGCCTTCCAGGCTCCCCTGTCTATGGGAATCTCCAGGCAAGAACAGTGGAGTGGGTTGCCATCTTCCTCCTGAAGGGGACTTTTCCGACCCAGGGATTAAACCTAAATCTCATGTGTCTCCTGCACCATAGTTGGATTCTTTACCTGCTGAGCAATCTGCTGCTGATGCTAAGTCATGTCTGACTGTTTGTAACCCCATGGACTGTAGTCTGCCAGGCTCCCCTGTCTATGTGAATCTCCAGGCAAGAACAGTGGAGTGGGTTGCCATTTCCTTCTCCAGGGGATCTTCCCATCCCAGGGATTGAACCCGTGTCTCCTATTTTTTCTGGATTGACAGGCAGGCTTTTTCCTACTACTGCCACCTGGAAAGCCTTGAACAATCTGGGGAAGCCTCAAATGTTTTATAGGTCCAAAGTAATATAAATGATCTGAGGATAGAAACATGAGTCACCACAATGTTAGAGTAGTTAAGAGGAAAAATTCTGGAATCAAATTTCTGGGAATAAATTCTGAAAAAATCAGAATAAAATTCTGAAAATAAAATGAAGTAAAATTATCTAAGTGTTTGAGATAAGGACACTGGTTATAAATAGGGAAGGGCGATATTTCCCAGCCCCATTTTGGTTAGATTAGAATTTTTTGATTGAATTCTAGCTAATTGGTTGAGAGTAGAAATATATATAGCACTTCTAGATCATGAAATCACATACCATTCTACACTTGCCTTCTTGTTCTGCAGAGACCGTGGTGGCTGTGTACCATAAGACAAAAGAGATCACAATTATCTAATTACAGAAAATTGAAATACACAAGTTTGAGACATAAACACCAAGGATAGTGGTTCAAGCTTGTTCTCGAAAAAGATTTGAAGAAAAATAGGGTTTGGTTGAAATATGTTACTAAGAAAGGGCTTCCCTGTGGCTCGGAAGGTAATGAAACTGCCTGCAATGTAGGAGATCCAGGTTCAATCCCTGGGTTGGGAAGATTTCCTGGGGAATGGAATGGCAACCACTCCAGTATTCTGGCCTGGAGAATCCCATCAAACAGATGAAACTGGAAGACTACAGTCCAGGGGGCTGCAGAGAGTCAACACAAATGAGCAAATAACACACATGCTACTAAGATTTGGGAAAGGGATGTTTACTGCAAATTGTTGATATTAATTATGCTACACAGTCTCAATAACAACAGAAAGATCTCTGTTTATTTCCAGGAAAAACCATTCAATATCACAGTAATCCAAGTCATTGCCCTGACAAAGAATGCTGAAGAAGCGGAAGCTGAACTTTTCTATGAAGATCCACAACACCTTCTAGAACTAACACCCCAAAATGCTGTCCTTTTCATTATAGGGGACTGGAATGCAA
>SJYV01029598.1:0-14520 GCA_006410875.1 Neotragus pygmaeus
AATATACAGCCTTGACGTACTCCTTTTCCTGTTTGGAACCAGTCTGTTGTTCCATGTCTAGTTCTAACTATTGCTTCCTAGCCTGCATACAGATTTCTCAAGAGGCAGGTTAGGTTATGTATGACCTAAGTCAAATAACTTACGATTATATAGTGGAAGTGACAAATAGATTCAAGAGATTAGATTTGATAGACAGAGTGACTGAAGAATTATGGCCAGAGGTTCATTACACTGTATAGGAGGTGGTGATCAAAACCATCCTCAAGAAAAAGAAATGCAAAAAGGGAAATCGTTGCTTCAGGAAGTCTTACAAATAGCTGAGAAAAAGGAGAGAAGCAAAAAGCAAAGGAGAAAAGGAAAGATATATCCATCTGAATGCAGAGTTCCAAAGAATAGCAATGAGAGGTAAGAAGGCCTTCCTAAGTGTCCAATGTAAAGAAATGGAGGAAATTAATAGAATGAGGAAGACTAAAAATCTCTTCAAGAGAATTAGAGATTCCAAGGGAACATTTCATGTAAGGATGGGCACAATAAAGGATAGAAACAGTATGGACCTAACANTGAGAGGTAAGAAGGCCTTCCTAAGTGTCCAATGTAAAGAAATGGAGGAAATTAATAGAATGAGGAAGACTAAAAATCTCTTCAAGAGAATTAGAGATTCC
This sequence comes from Neotragus pygmaeus, assembly GCA_006410875.1. NCBI lineage: Eukaryota > Metazoa > Chordata > Mammalia > Artiodactyla > Bovidae > Neotragus > Neotragus pygmaeus. The sequence goes on from SJYV01029598.1 coordinate 663, forward strand.
AAGGGAACATTTCATGTAAGGATGGGCACAATAAAGGATAGAAACAGTATGGACCTAACAGAAACAGAAATATTCAGATGAATTGGCAAGAATACACAGAACAATTATATTTACAAATAAATCTTAATGACCTAGATAACCATGATGGCATGATCACTCACCTAAAGCCAGGCATGCTGGGATGCAAAGTGAAGTGGGCCTTAGGAAGCATCACTATGAACAAAGCTAGTGGAGGTTCTGGAATTCCAGTTGAACTATTTCAAATCCTAAGATGATGCTGTGAAAGTGCTGCACTCAATATGCCAGCAAATTTGGAAAACTCAGCAGTAGCCACACGACTGGAAAAGGTCAGTTTTCCTTCCAATCCCAAAGAAGGGCAATGCCAAAGAATGTTTAAACTACTGCACAATTNCTGCACTCAATATGCCAGCAAATTTGGAAAACTCAGCAGTAGCCACACGACTGGAAAAGGTCAGTTTTCCTTCCAATCCCAAAGAAGGGCAATGCCAAAGAATGTTTAAACTACTGCACAATTGCATTTATTTACAAGCTATCAAAGTAATGCTCAAAATTCTCTAAGCCAGGTTTAAACTGATAATTTTCACATGTTCAAGCTGAGTTTAGAAAAGACAGAGAAAACAGAGATCAAATTGTCAACATCTGCTAGATCATAGAAAAAGCTAGAGAATTTCATAAAAAATCTACTTATGCTTCATTTACTATGCTAAAGCCTTTGATTGCATGGACCATCTCATACTTGGAAAATTCTTAAAGAGATCAGACCACCTACCAGACCACCTTACCTGCCTCCTGAGAAATCTATATGCAGGTCAAGAAGCAACAGTAAGATCCAGACATGAAACAGTGGACTTATTCCAATTTGGGAAAGGAATATATCAAAGCTGTATATCATCACCCTGCTTATTTAATTTATATGCAGATTGTGTGTGTGTTAGTCACTCAGTGGTGTTTGACTCTTTCTGACCGCATGATTGTCTCCCGCCAGGCTCCTCTGTCCATGGCATTCTCCAGGCAAGAATAATGGAGTAGGTTGTCATTTCTTTCTCCAGGGGATCTTCCCAACCCAGGGATTGAACCTGGGTCTCCTGCATTGCAGGAAGATGATTTACCATCTGAACTATTAGGAAAAAGTGCTATATATGCAGAGCATATCATATGAATTTCTAGGCTGGATGAAGCACAGGCTAGAATCAAGATTGCTAGGAGAAACATCAATAATCTCAGATAGGTAGATGACACCACCCTTATAGAAGAAAGTAAAGAGGAACTAAAGAGCCTTTTGATGAAAGTGAAAGAGGAGAGTGAAAAAGTTGGCTTAAAGCTCACTATCCAAAAAATAAAGATCATGGCATCTGGTTCCATCACTCCATGGCAAATAGATGGAGAAANGTAAAGAGGAACTAAAGAGCCTTTTGATGAAAGTGAAAGAGGAGAGTGAAAAAGTTGGCTTAAAGCTCACTATCCAAAAAATAAAGATCATGGCATCTGGTTCCATCACTCCATGGCAAATAGATGGAGAAACAATGGAAACAGTGACAGACATTATTTTCTTTGGCTCCAAAACTACTGCACGTGGTGATTACAGCCATGAAATTAAAACATGCTTGCTCCTTGGAAGAAAACTATGACAAACCTTGATAGCATCTTAAAAAGCAGATACATTCCTTTGCTGACAAAGGTCTGTCTAGTCAAAGCTATGGTTTTTCCAGTAGTCATGTGTGGATGTGAGTTTTGGACCATAAAGAAGGCTTAGCACTGAAGAATTGATGCTTTTGATCTGTGGTGTTGGAGGAAGACTCTTGAGAGTCCCTTGGTTTGCAAGGAGATCAAACCAGTCAATCATTAAGAAAAAAAAAAGTCCTAAATGTTCATTGGAAGGACTGATGCTGAAGCTGAAGCTGAAGCTCTGATACTTAGGCCACCTGATGTGAAGAGAAGGGTAATTGAAAAAGACTCATACTGGGAAAGATTGAAGGCAGGAGGAGAAGGGGATGACAGAGGATGAGATGGCTGGATGGCATCACCTACTCAATTGATATGAGTTTGAACAAGGTTTGGGACAGGGTGAAGGACAGTGAAGCCTGGGGTGCTACAGTCCATGGGGTTGCAATGAGTTGGACATGACTAAGTGACCGAACAGAAACAACAACAAGAAGTGTGGAAGGGGACTGGTACCAACAGACTCCACTGATAAGGGACACAACCCCTAGTAGCCATACTAGGAACTGGTGGCACTTTGAGAAATTATTCTATATCCTCTACAGAACACCCAGTTGGTGGCCTCTTTCTATATACCTTGGTATACATGCCTTTTTTTCTCCACATGGTACAATCCCCTTAGTTTTTATATACACTTGAAAGCCTCAACACTAAAATCTATGGACCCAGGCAGAATTAATCTTACCTACAGTTGGAAAAAGTTTTCAAGGAAGCAGTTCATACCCTCTTGTTGACTGCCCACTTCACCATAACATCTCTTTCCAATGCTCTTTCCCTTGTAAATTCACCAACTCAAATCTCATCAGCCACTCACTTGAGAATGGATGTCAATCTCCCCTTCCTTCCCTTGGATTTTCTTCTCCTAGTCTTAGACTAGGAGAAACACTGAATTACCAAACACTGGAACACCAAAAAGTATATCCTCATCTATATCTAAGGTGAAGTTTTCCAAGACTGCTGGGATGTCTCCTACCCAGATTTATGGAGAGTATTCTACCAAGAACTAGGAATCCTTTGAAGTAGAATCTGGGAATTTAAATTTTATTTTTTTTACTCAAATGTGCTTTATCTAGGTTATAATATAAATTCTATTCCACATTCTCTATGTTAGAAATAATACTAAGTCCTTTCAGGTGTGTCTGATTCTTTGCGACCCACCAGACTCCTCTGTCCACGGGATTCTCCAGGCAAGAATAGTGGAGTGGGTTGCCACGCCCTCCTCCAAGGGATCTTCCTGACCCAGGGATCAAACCCACATCTCTTAAGTCTCCTGCATTGGCAGGCAGGTTCCTTACCATTAGTACCACGTGGGGTCTCTCCCATGTTTGTATGGACACGTGCTCAGTCATGTCTGACACTTTGCAACTTCCCGGATTAGAGCCCACCAGGCTCCTCTTTCTATGGAAGTTTCCAGGCAAAAGCTACCTGGAGTCTATTCCATGTATAGTGTTATTAAATTTTTGTTTCCTTTCCTACTATTTATCTATCTCATGTTAATTTAACTCAGACCAGCCAGAAAACTGGAATGGTAATGGAAAACATCTTCCTCCCCAACATGACCAAATGACGTGATGTGTTACATATATGTTAAAAAGATATAACTTCTTTTTAGCAAGTTAAGGTAACTGACTTTCAAAAATATAATCACAATTTATAAGCAAAAATGTAAAAGTAAAATCAAAAAATCATTGAGAAATATTATGGCAGAGAATAAAGACAAAAGTTGGATTAAGAGAACTTATAAAACACTCTGATTTATCAAATTATACTGAACCAACCAAAATTTTTTAAATTTCTCTTTTGATTTGGTATTTAAAACAATAGATGTGCACGGGATTTGGTATTCAGAAAATTAACTCTTAGCTTTCCATCTTATATGAAATATGCAAAAATTGACTTTCTAAAAAAAAAAAAAGACTATAAATAAGCTGTTTTTAAGGAGTATATGTATTTTCTCTTTGTCCAGAAAGTGCAATAAACAGTACTCTGCCGTTTGGATAAGGGGGAGGGTGATAAACAGATGGAGACTTCTGAATGTTCAACAGTGATCATCAGCCAAACCATAAAGTAGCCTCAGTGTGGAAAGACTATCTACCTGTTTCCTAACAGCTTGAGTAGGATACAGAACAAAAAATGGAAATCTTGCAAGTACACAGGCATAGTGGGTAAGCACATAAATGTTTAACTATAATGCTTGAGATTTTGTCCTTTGCTTATAACTTCTTGACACAATGACCTTGGAAAAGGAGCCATTTACTTTTTCCAGCTTGGTTTCTCAGTGTGTAAAATTATGATGACAATAATGACAGATTCAATTGCTTTGGGTTTTTATAAGAATTAAATGGGAAAATGTATGTTAAAGTATACATATTTGCTTTGTGCTTGTGCTTGCTCACTCATTCATGGCTGACTCTCTACAGCCCCATAGACTATAGACTACCAGGCTCCTCTGTTCATGGAATTTTCCAGGAATAATACTGGAAAGGGTCGCCATTTCCTTCTCCAAGGGATCTTTCCAACACTGAGATCAAACCCACATCTCTTGCATCTCCTGCATTGGCAGGCAGACTCTTTACCACTAGCACCACCTAGGAAGCCCATGTATTTGTTTATTTATATATTTTAGTGCTCAAAGTAAATATTTTGATACTATTGGCAGTCCTTTCTTAGGGAAAATAAGACATTCATCACTGAATTTTGCCATGAACTTGTGGAATTATTTGCATATGTGAAGATTATACATTCTTGACCTATTAACTCAGAAGTATCCATGTGATTTTTTCAGCCAGTGGGGGTGTATGAATAGATATTATGTGCAGCATTCCTTTGTGGTGGTAGTTGTTCAGTTGCTCAGTTGTGTCCTACTCTTTGATGGGTAATAGCAAATAACTGGGAGAAGGTAATGGCACCCCACTCCAGTACTCTTGCCTGGAAAATCCCACAAATGGAGGAGCCTGGTAGGCTGCAGTCCATGGGGTCTCGAAGAGTCGGACATGACTGAGCGACTTCGCTTTCACTTTTGACTTTCCTGTGTTGGAGAAGGAAATGGCAACCCACTCCAGTGTTCTTGCCTAGAGAATCCCAGGGATTGGGGAGCCTGGTGGGCTGCCATCTATGGGGTCGCACAGAGCCGGACACGACTGATGCGACTAAGCAGCAGCAGCAGCAGCAAATAACTAGATTTTGCTTTCTGCTGTGTTGGGTTTTGTTGTGTTTTCCACTGCAAATATTGCCTTCAGAAGTCAAGAGATCAATCAAATTCCAGACAGAGGCAGTTCCATTACTTTGAGTTTCAGAATGAAGACTGAATATAGCAGTCGCTACCAACCAGAGATGGGCATAAAATGTGAAATTTGGCAACAAAACCCTAGACATTTTAACTAATTCACAATTTAGTGCTTAAAATTGGACTGTACCATAATAAACATCCCGCAAAATAATAAATAGCAGTGACATCAAGATAAGGGTGGTAAGGAAGCTGTTATTGCATGATGCAAGGATGGGAAATTATGTCAGGCAGTTATGAATCATTTAGCAAAGCTGCTGTGTGCAGTGACTTGGAAAGCAAAGGCTTTACCAAAAGAAGTCATGGCTCTTGACATCAGACGTAGCCATGTAATTAGTGTCTGCCTCTAGGTAAAGTGCCTGCCTGCAATGCGGGAGACCTGGGTTCAATGTCTGGGTCAGGAAAATCCCCTGGAGAAGGAAATGGCAACCCACTCCAGTACTCTTGCCTGGAAAATTCCATGGACTTAGAAGCCTGGTGGGCTACAGTCCATGGGGTCACAAAGAGTCGGACATGACTGAGCGACTTCACTTTCTAGTGGTAGGATTATACATCCTTGCCATAATTGAATCACATGCAGAATTGTGACCTGGTTTGGTGAAGGAGATGTGGGTAGAAGGGTCCTGTGTTACTTCTAGAAGAAGCATTATGTGACAGCATATGGTTTATTGTGCCTCTCTTTTCAGTCTGTCAGAGGAACAACACTGTCCCAGGTAGAGGCTGTTCCACCATTCTGAAATGGAGTGAAAACCATTAAGAATAGGGGTAGAATTTTTTTTTTTTTCAGAGCTAGAATTGATTCATGAGGGACACACACTGTGAGTAGGAAAGAAAACTTTATATTACAAATTGCTGAAATTTTGAGTGTGAGTGTATAATATAAACCTGGCTGTCCTGAGACAATTAAGAACTTAAATAGTGCTTGCATCATTGTTGTTGCTGTTCAGTCGCTCAGTCACGTCCAACTCTTTGTAAACCACAGACTGCAGCACACGAGGCCTGCCTGTCCTTCATCATCTCCCAGAGTTTGCTCAAACTCAAGTCCATTGAGTCAGTGACATCATCCAGTCATCTCCTGCCTGCAATCTTTCCCAGCATCAGGGTCTTTTTCAATGAGTCGGCTCTTCTCATCAGCTGGCCAAAGTACTGGAGCTTCAGCTTCAGCATTCAGCAAATGTTCAGGGTTGATTTCCGTTAGGATTGACTGGTTTGATCTCCTTGCAGTCCAAGGGACTTTCAAGAATCTTCTCTAGCACCACAATTTAAAGGTATCAATACTTCAGTGATCAGAATTGTTTATAGTCCAGCTCTCACATCTGTATATGATTATTGGAAATAGCCACGCCTCACTAAGTTTGACATAAGTGTTATTATATATAGCCATTATTATTATATGAGTATGATCATGATGGTGATGGTACAAGGAGAATCCATGTGTAAGAAAGGATTATACTAGTGGTAACAGGGATGTGTCAAACAGTCAATGAGAATGTGAGCCATAAGTTATAAGGGTAATTTGAAAGCAAAAAATGCTTTTATATGGATTTAAAAAGCTGAGACCTATTTTATTTAAGTATAATATAGAGTCACATTTGGAAGCATGGCTCTCATCTTTAAAGTGATGGAAATATATCAAAATTTCAGAGGGACAAAGATGCAGAAAGCTGCTAGAGTCAACACATTTTAGTGATCTGAATCTTGAGAAATTTGCTCCAAATCCAATGGTGTGTAAGCAAAAGTTTAACAACTGATCTGAACTGAAGGCTACTGATTCATTGCATTTGCTAGTTTTGACGGCATAAAAACACACACCATGGGCCATTTCAAGCTAGCAATGTGACATAACCAAATACAAAATTGAGGAGAGAGGCATACAGCCTGCTTTCAGGATCCCAGTGTATGCTCTGGCACCAGCACACCTACCTGTCTCACAGGCTTCACTGGTAGTTCAGAATTACAAAGGAGGAACATGCTTTAGAGCAAGATCTGACCAATTCTGGAAGAAAAAGTCCCACCTAATACTAACACTGATCAGCACAACAAGTTTGAAAAAATAAAAGCTCCTGGTAACATTTTCCTCCATGAAATGCCATCAAAAAAGCAGCTAGGCAAAATATACTTAATAGGATGTTTTGAGGAAAATCACAGCCTCCCAAATAACTTTTAGAAAGAATGAAAGGAAAATACTTACAAGAAGAAAAGAAAGGGGCTGGGGAGGGAAACAAAGATTGTTGTCTGAAAAGAAACCACTTTGATCTCAGTCAAAACAGATTATTTTGAAGTCAGTCTTCTGTTATCTTCGAAAATATATTTCTCCATAAATCCTGTCTTTCTAAATTGAGCTGTGAGTCAGCAGTGGGCAGTGCTGTGTGTGAAAAAGATGAGAATGTGTCCAGAAGTACCTCTAATACATTCTGTTATTAGAAGTCTTTGAGAGAGTAATTTGACAGAGCTTTTCAACTTTTAGGTCACTAGTTTAAATTCAATCTCAGTTGATCATGAGCAAAAGTATATGGTTGGTGGCTTATAAAAAATGCCTTGATGGTGTCACCCTAGTTCTTTCTAATAGAAACTGCCACTGCAATTGGCATCTTTTCTTTCACTTCTACCAGAAGCACAAAGAATGAATAGAAATGTCACTTCAAGTATTTTCTCAGCTTTTGTACTAGAGAAATTTGAGATATGAAAAAGGCCAACTCCTTTTCATCTTTAACTCACAGGTAGAATTATTCTCTGGTACTATGGTTCCCAGATATTTCTGGGATTTTAAACAAAATCAGAGCCATTTTAGAAGTAAAATTATATCTAACTTACAGAAAGTTAAATTATACAAAGGCACATTCTCAAGAAATATTCAAATGTTAAACATGTACAATTTCTTGGCCTGAACTTACAAATTTAAGATTTATTTTCCTTTACTTTTTGTTTAAACAAAATAAATTCCCATTATAGGTAAACAAAAATTTTCATTATTCTATAAATGTAACTATTTAACATTTGGTTTTCCATATTTTATCATTTACATGACTCAACTAAATATTTTATTTCTCCTAAAGAAACTACAGGATTTTTATTTTTCTTTTGTCCATTGTTGTTCACTTAGTCACTTCTGACTCTTTGTGATCCCATGGACTATATAGCACACGAGGCTACCTTATCCTTCATTATCTCCCAGAGTGTGCTCAAACTCATGTCCATTGAGTCAGTGATGCCATACAACCATCTTATCCTGTGCTGTCAGCTTCTCCTCCTGCCCTCAATCTTTCCCAGCATCAGGGTCTTTTTCAGTGACTTGGCTGTTTGTAGCAGGTGGCCAAAGTATTGTAGCTTCAGCTTCACATTAGTTCTTCCAATGAATATTCAGAGTTGATTTCCATTAGGATTGGCTGGTTTGATCTCCTTGCAGTCCAAGGGACTCAGGCAAGAATATTGGAATGGAGAGACTTTTCATTCTCCAGGGGATCTTCTAGGACCAGGGATCAAATCCAGGTCTCCTGCATTGTAGGCAGATTCTCTATTGTTTGAGCCACCAAGGAAGCCTATTTTATCCATTAAAATCCCCCAAATTTCCTTATTACTAACATATCTACTTTTATATAATTTTATTTCCTTATGTTTTAATAGTAAATGAACAACAAAAGTAAATTCTCTCTAGTTACCTAGAGAAAAAGCAACAAAATAGAGACAAGAGCAGAGGTAAAAAGAAGTAGCTGGTAATGCCAGTCAAAATTTTAGCAGCCTCAGAAAATGTGTGTGATATAACAGAATGAGCTTTGTTTTGGAAATGTTGATAATTTCATCAACTGATTTAGGCCCCATTTACTTTCTATAAGATTCATGTCCCACATTTAGATAATGAGGTTGATACGTTTCATTATTTTTGGCATTCCTTCTAGTGTAAACATTCTATGGAACCTTTAATTTTATATCATTAGGAATGGAGAGAGAGGGTGACTGTATTCAAATAGGATTGCAAGATGCCTCATGTCATCTCATTTGATGACAAAGATCAATGCTGGGATTTTCCTAAATCATCACATTTGAAGAAAAAAAAAAACCAAAACCTCTTCTAATCTTCAAGGCCAGCTTCCTGAATTCTTATGTCAGCAACTCCTGCTATTCCCATATAACACCAGGAGATGATAAATTCTCTGTCCTCTGAATATCCATAGATAAAGCAATGTCTTGTACTCATGATTTTTATAGCAAGTGACAGTTATCATCACAGTACAAGTACCCTAACTTGAAACTGTAGGTTCAGTTGAAAATATAGCATTTTCTAGCCAAATATGCTTTAGCCAGGAATATATAAATTGTGAAAATCAAGCTATCATTCTGCAAGTAACTCATATGCTCAAGTATCAAGAGCTGCGAATGGAAATATCACCTAAATATACCCACTTCATCTAAACAAATAAACTGAGACACAGCAATTACAAGGTTTTCCCATGGCCACAAAATAAAATTGTCCGCCTCTGAATTAGAATGCCTACCATCAGTTGGTGAATCTAAAGTCATTTTCTATACTGAACACTGCAGCAAAAATAAATCCTGCCAAGGCAAAGGAATCCAAGACAGAACACAAGAGTCAGCTGCAAACTCTTTGGATGCAAAATACAAGATATTCAAGTGCATGCTTCCAATCCTTTCATTCTCTCTTGTAATGACTGCAGCTAATCCCTGCCAGCTAACGTTAATGCTTCAATAGTGGCAATCAATAGAATAGATTTGCTGTGGAAACCCTCCATCCATATTATCCCTACTTTCCTTTCCAGATGAAATTGTCATTCATCAGAGTGTAAGTGACATGTGAGTTTTTCTCCCTTCTTGCACAGATTAAACCCATTAGCCTTCAAGGTTGTTGCTAGAACTTAACATGTAAACTAAGGAGCATACCTGTAGATTTAATAAAACAGCACCGATCCTCATGGCCTCGCTGATTTCAAGGCTATACATTAGCTGTGGGAAGCGAGGAGGGCTTTGATTATTTGGAGGAAGCACTTCAATGTACACAGTGCAGATGGAATGCCTGCAGAGAAAGAGAAGCAAACAAGATGGGTAAAAATCTACATCACATTTAATGACAGACTGCATTTGATATTCTGTTGTTTAGTTTACAGGAGAGAGAAATTCTGAACTTTTATGGGAAATAATAAAGCAATTCAGAATAAAAGGGTGGAAAAACAAAAGCTACCACCAAACGATGATGCTTTTATGAAATTATTTTAGCAAAAGGAGAAAAAATGTCTCAGGTACGGATTTTTCCTACTTAGATTAAATAGTGTGGATTAAAAAGAAATAGCCGTACAAATAGAGGTAATGAATTAAACTGCCTTGACTTTTGACTTTATTTTGTAATGCTTCTCTAATAGCAAAAAGACACTGTAAATATTTGATAATAAGAGATGTCTTTGGGGATTTCTTCCATTAAACCAGCAGAGGGAGTGTTGATTAAAATAACACAGAAAACAAAATATGGGCTCCTTTATTAGCTTTTTTTGCTGACATGGCTTAATGAAGTGCATGTCAAGAGTCAGGATCATAAAGTAATAGTTGTGTAAAATAGTTGCAAACAATACCAAATCTGTTTTTAAGTCTTCTTTAAAGAGTATAATATAAAATTTTGCAAGTTAGATTTAACTGAAGGCTTAGATCAATGGACATTTGTTTCTGAGGGACAAAAGTTATTCTACTATTAGAAGGACAAAACCATTAGCATTGATATAATCACTTTTATTGATATATCTAAACTCTGAAATTTCCGTAAGTAGCAAAAGCCAAAGAAGCAACATACTCAAGATTGGTACAGAAGAAACGCTGGCTGCAGTATATTAATGAGAATGGGGTTTACAAAGTTAGTATTCTATCATAAAGAACATACCACCACTGCCTGAGTTGTGTGATTTAACTTATTTTAACAAAATCATGCCTTTTTATTCAAAACACATTTCTTACAATTTCTATTTGGGGGCTAAAATTTTCTTAAAGTACCCAAAGTTCTTTACATTAAGTGTATCAGTTAAAGACATGTTACTGAAAACATTTTTCTGAGACTATTATTCTATATTTGTTTACTTTGAAAAGCTCTTAAGAGAAATACAGATCATCAGTTCAGTTCAGTTCAGTTGCTCAGTCATGTCCGACTTTTTGCCACCCCATGAATCGCAGCAAGCCAGGCCTCCCTGTCCATCACCATCTCCCGGAGTTCACTCAAACTCACACCCATCAAGTCAGTGATGCCATCTAGCCATCTCATCCTTGGTCGTCCCCTTCTCCTCCTGCCCCCAATCCTTTCCCAGCATCAGAGTCCCAGTGAATCAACTCTTCACATGGGCAAAGTATTGGAGTTTCATAGCATCATTCTTTCCAAAGAACACCTAGGACAGAGCTCTTTTAGAATGGACTGGGTGGATCTCCTTACAATCCAAGGGACTCGCAAGAGTCTTCTCCAATACCACAGTTCAAAAGCATCAATTCTTTGGCCTTCAGCTTTCTTCACAGTTCAACTCTCATATCCATACATAACTACTGGAAAAACCATAGCCTTGACTAGACGGACCTTTGTTGGCAAAATAATGTCTCTGCTTTTGAGTATGCTATCTAGGTTGGTCATAATGGCTGCAGTCACCATCTGCAGTGACTCTGGAGCCCCCAGAAATAAAGTCTGACACTGTTTCCACTGTTTCCCCATCTATTTGCCATGAAGTGATGGGATCCATATGCCATGATCTTCGTTTTCTGAATGTTGAGCTTTAAGCCAACTTTTTCACTCTCCTCTTTCACTTTCATCAAGAGGCTTTTTAGTTCCTCTTCACTTTCTGCCATAAGGGTGGTGTCATCTGAATATCTGAGGTCATTGATATTTTTCCTGGCAATCTTGATTCCAGCTTGTGCTTCCTCCAGCCTAGCATTTCTCATGATGTACTCTACATATAAGTTAAATAAGCAGGGTGACAATATACTCCTTGATATACTCCTTTTCCTATCTGGAACCAGTCTGTTGTTCCATGTCTAGTTCTAACTGTTGCTTTCTGACTTGCATATAGGTTTCTCAAGAGGCAGATCAGGTGGTCTGGTATTCCCATCTCTTTCAGAATTTTCCACAGTTTATTGGCACTGAAAAAATTTTTTTAGTTTATCACCTTACAATATGCCTAAGTTCAAATTGTTTCTGAACATATTCTCAGTAGAATAGATACCTACAGAATACTAAGCACCTCTAAAAATTTGTAGTGACTTAAAAAAACTTCATACTTAAATTTACCACAATATTGTTCCAAAGCAATCTCAATCTAAATTAAAATCTTTTAGACTTCATAATTAGTTAATGCATCTGCATTATTTATTGCTCTGATATTATCTCATATTTAAAATTCACCAGTAAAATTAATCAAAATATAATTGCCTTTCTTTTCAATTTTTTTTTACAACTCATGTTTTAAGGATAAGATGTTTAAAGTAGGTTAAAATGAATGATGAAATGTTGCTTATAAACTTAGAGGTACCAAGTTTACCCTTATAAGTACTATAATGGTGGGCTTCCCTGGTGGCTCAGTGGTATAGAACCCACCCGCCATGCAGGAAATCCAAATTCAATCCCTGAGTCGGGAAGATCCCCTAGAGAAGGAAATGGTAATCCATGCCAGTATTCTTGCCTGGGCAATTCCATGGAGAGAGGTGCCTGGCAGGTTATATACAGTCCATAGGATTGCAAAAGCGTCAGACATGACTTACTGACTAAACAACAACTATGATGGATAGATTAAAAAGAGAAATATCAAGAAGTTAAAAATTTACTGTGCAAAGAGCCCTACTTTTCATGTTGTGGGAATAAAGTAATTGTCAGTATGAGTGGGCATATTATTCTCCCAGGTGGTGATCTCATTCCAATGGCCATCCCAAGATAAACATTACTACTAATATTACCCTTCAACATTCTGAGTTATTTTCTTAGTGTTTTTACATATAAAGTGATTCACACATTTTACTATTTCTTCCTTTTTGCTGCTGGCACATCCTCTGTGCATAATAAGCCCAATAACATTTACCCTACACCATTTTGATAATAATCCTAGCTGAGCAATATTGAGCACTGGATTTTTAACCACACTTTCCTGGGTTAAAATTTTGATGTTACCAGATGTGATCCTAGGCAACTGACTTCTTTCAGTTTCACTATCTTCATCTGACAACTAAATATAAGAATAACATTAAGATTAGCATAAAGATTAAATATGTGTGTGTATGTGCACATGTGTATGTGTGTGTATATAAATATATGAAGTCAAGTGAAAATGTTAGTTGCTCAGGTGTGTCTGACTCTGAGATCTCATGGACTGTAGCCCATCAGGCTCTTCTGTCCATGGAATTCTCCAGGCAATAACACTGTAGCGGGTAGCCAACCCTTTTTCCATGGGATCTCCATGACCAAGGGATCAAACCCAGGTCTCCAGAATCACAGGCAGATTCTTTACCATCTGAGCCACCAGGGAAGTACATACGGAAAAACATACATATATCAGTTATTATTGATAGCTATTCAAAATAAGGTTGCTTATTCTATTCTTTGAAATGGAATTAATAAGCTTGCATTTATCTTATTCATATCTCTTTAAATATTTTACATTTAATTGCATTTTTTTCACTTCTCTAAGCTAAAATCTACAGGCACAGTATCCTCTCTCCCTTCCCGAGTAGATTGTGGTGGTGTTAGGGTTTAGACATACTGGATCCTAATCTTTTGGTGTGTGACTGGAAATCTACATTTTCCATGAGTACAGAAGGTTTTTCTCACACAAATTTGATTTAGAAGACCAGGTCCCCGAAGTTCAT
>SJYV01029600.1:0-10487 GCA_006410875.1 Neotragus pygmaeus
ATGGCATCACTGACTCAGTGGACATGAGTTGGAGCAAACTCTGGGAGTTGGTGATGGACAGGGAAGCCTGGAGTGCTGCAGTCCATGGGGTCAAAAAGTCAACATGACTGAGGGACTGAACAATGACAACAGGTGAAAACAAAAAACATATCATCAAGAAAGTGGGTAAACAAAGTGTGGTATATTCATTCAATACAATACTACTCAGCATTGAAAAGGAAAAACTACAGATATATGCAACAACATAAATGAATATCAGAAATAATATGCTGAGTGAAAGAAACTAGACATTAAAAAAATGCATGTAATATGGTTCCATCTATATGAAGTTCTGAATTAGGAAAAACTAATCTATGATAATAGAGAATCAGAAAGTGCTTAAAAAGAAGAAAGTGGAGAAGGGTAGGAATTTACTGGGAGATAGCAAGAGGTGTAAGTGATGGAAATGTTCCATATGTTGGTAGGTGTGTGGGTTACATGAAGTGTACGGATTTATCAAGTTTTATCAGACTGTACACTTAAGATCTGTGCATTTCACTAAGTGTTAAACCTTAATGTTAAAAAGGAACAAAGTCATGCTTTTTGTTCCATAATCTTGTGTGTATGTATTGAATTTAGCCTTCTTGGGTGCTTTTATGAGTTTTGTATATTTTTATGTTTATGGTTTAAGTTGTCTTCTGCCTTCTCTCGTGGTTTCAAAGGCTATGCTCTTAGAGCCTTTGAGGAAGAGATGTTCTAACACAACTGTGTGGCTTCCCCAAAGGTCCTCTGATATCAAGATGACCAACAGATCCTCTAAACAATAGTGCCAGGGTAGGTCTTATCGTTCCACCAGGAGGTCCATAGATGTTCACAGGCTACACTCTCTTTATTATCCAGTTGTTCCAATCTTCTTTGCTTTCTGTCTCTATACTCACTGTAACCTGAGGCTTCATTTGTGCCACCTAATGCCCACCATGTCTGTCTGCTGGTTCCCCTGTGTTAATGTTTCAAGCAGAGTCATATGGTTGAAAGTAGGTGAAAGAGATGTGCTAGCCTGATTGTTTTTTGTAAACCACCAAGTACCCAGAACTGTGTGTTTTTGTATTACATAATCACTCAAAAAATACTTGTTGAGTAAAGAACACAGTTGGATACAGACTTCCCTGGTGGCCCAGTGGATAAGACTTTGTCTTCCAATGCAGAGGGTGTGGGTTCAGTCCCTGGTCGGGGAGGTAACATCCCACATGCCTGGTGGCCAAAAAGCCAAAACATAAAACAAAAACAATATTGTAACAAATTCAGTAAAGACTTTAAAAATGGTCCACATTAAAAAATCTTTTCAAAAAGAACATAGTTGGATAAATAGGAGACTCAGAGAATCCCAGCATCATAGAATGTGCTAGTGTTTCAATCAAAATCTCCCCTCTTTGGGGGCATTACAATCAAGTAGCCAAATCCAAAGCTGAGTAGGAACTCATGCTGGGAAGGTGAAGATGATGATCCGAATCTGCCACCAACCGTGGAAGCAACCAGAAGCAGATATTCAACATGTGTTGTAAAGCAAGAGGTCTTTGGACTACTAAGACAAATAGGAAGGGATGGGTTGAGAGAGTAAGCAGAAGGATTGTCCTTGGAAAAACTGTGTAAGCTTTGTGGTCCAACAATAGAGACCCTCAGACCTCCTTAATAAAGTAACACCTGGAGGACTTCCAGCTTCTGTTTAGCTGGAGAGAGCTGGAAAAAGCATTGCTCCCTCCATACAACAGTAATCTAGGTAACCTAAAGAATCATAGATTTTATTAAGCCACTCAAAGAGCTGAGGACATAGAGCAACTCATGACCTGAAATCTCGGGAAAGACAGGTGCCTCTAAATGCAGAGGGGATGCAGGCACAGTGTCACCTGTGGAGAGTGTGGGCAAGAAGATGGGGCAGCCATACAGAGAGGAAGGTAGAGTTCTGCTGAATGTTTAAATACATTGCTAATGACTAAGTGCAGACTAGGGCTTCCCAGGTGGCATTAGTGGTAGAGAACCTGCCTGCCAATGCAGGAAACATAAGATGTGTGGGTTCGATCCCTGGTTAAGGAAGATCCCCTGGAGTAGGAAATGGCAACTCACTCCAGTATTCTTGCCTGGAAAATCTCATTGACGGAGGAGCCTGGAGGGCTACAGTCCATGGGGTTGCAAAGAGTTGGACACGACTGAAGCAACTCAGCACGCAGAGACAAGTGCATGTTGGCATGCTTGTAGAACCCCATGGGAACCACAATCATATAAAGAGTTCATATCCACTCACAGGCCCTTCTCCAGGGACCACCACTGAGCAGCCAAGACAAAGATTGGGGGCAGAGTGGAAGGTAAGGGAAAGACTTCTGTGTCCTTCAGGCCTAGCGGAGAGGAGTGGCTGCCATTGCAGGAAACACAGGAAGAAACCCAGACCCTCCTCCTGCAAGGAACAAAGACTTAAGCTGATGGGAGAAGGCAGCAAACCCAGTTGTTCTCCAGGGGACAGGTAAAGCCCTACTGCAGCCGGAAAAATGGGAAAAATGAAACAAACAAACAAAATCCCCGAAGCAAAACTTCTAATCCTGAAGAGTGGCCTGGAAACTGTCTACTAGTAGAGTTCATAATGCTCAAGAGAGGGTCAGGATCCCCAAGACCCAGAGACACAGAGCCTGCCTGAGAATGAACCTGGAGCAGGGCCACGGAGAAACTGTCTTCCTTCCCCATCACCACAGGCAGTCTAGTAAGTACCGAGTACCAGTACCAAGGTTACTGCTGGGAGAAGCGCATGAGCTTAGCGGGACTCCTCTGAGTGGTAAAAGCACAGAAAGCCTAAAGGCTGAAAGTGGGACAGTAACACTGATGAAAAAAAACACCAAACCCTTTAGAAAAGCAGCCCCAACTCTAAGCAGAAAATAACTTTAGAGGAATTTGAAAATGATGATGCACTGAAGGTAACCATAGCAACCCTAAAACCCAAGCCCAGCTCAACTCCTGACTAGAATAACTCAGCCTCTTACACTAACAGCTTAGCAGAAAAAGATGTGTGCCCATTTCCAGGCATATATAATATTTGCCTCCATCTCTCCAGGTCACAGCTTCCCTGGTGGCTCAATAGTAAAGAATCTGCCTGCCAATGCAGGAGAGGTGGGTTTGATCCCTGAACTGGGGAACATCCCCTGGAGGAGGAAATGAAAATGTACTCCAATATCCTTGCCTGGAAAATTCTGTAGAGAGAGGAGCCCGGCGGGCTTCAGTCCATGGGACCACAGACAGTCAGACACGACTGAGCGACTAAGCACAGCACAGAAGGGTCACAAAGTACGCGATTCAGAAGACAATGGAGTGATATGTCTGAGTGATAAAAGGGAAGGTGTCTGGACCTTACGTTTTAATGGTTTTCCCTTCAGCTGTACCTTTTCTTTGGGGATAGTTTAATAAACACTATCATTCTAAGAAAACAAAAATGAAAACCCACTGCTACCCCATAACATCCTCACACCCATCTACACGCTGACGTTTCCTTTAATTTACCCCAGCAGCGGTGGATGATGGAACCATTCAGTAATGGTTTCTAAGATGTAACTCAGGGCTTGGGGAGAGCAGAGGAAATTACACGTGTGTGGCGTGGCAGTCCTAGCACTGGTACTGTGCTCAGGGAAGGTCGGCCTTTCTTCCTCCCCTAAGGTAGGTTATGGTCGATCTGGGCAGGAGCCTGCAAGCGCTTTCTGTTAAGGGTCAAATTGTATTTTAGATATCGTGAGTCACATTTTCGTTTTTGCTGCTGCTTCGTCGTCTTCAGATTGCTTTCCCCTTTTCCCTTCTTCTTCTTCCATTTACACATGTAAAAATAGAGAAACATTCTTAGCTTGTGGGCCATTGAAAAAAGGCCGAGTGTGCCCTGTGAGACAATTTAATTTGCTAACACTGCTCTACTCCATTTCCTTTTGATAGTGAATGGTTTAAGATGACATATGCAGTCCAGGTCTGGCCAGTGCATTGTGATGGGAAGTCTTCCAGGGGACAAGTTTAACCTTGCAAATAAAAAGTGGTGCAGGGGAAGAAATCTGTCCCCTGTGGTTAATATTGGTGTGTTGTGTGTGTTATGTCTGTGTATGGTACTAGGTGACAGCCACTGGAAGGCAAGCCTGTGAATTAAAACCTTGAGAACTGTGGTATGGCCAGGAGGAATGAGCCAGGAAGTTTACGGATATCTTTTCTTTACTGAATTATCCCAGAGAAGTCTGCTGCTGCTGCTGCTAAGTCGCTTCAGTTGTGTCCAACTCTGTGCGACCCCAGAGATGGCAGCCCGTGAGGTTCCCCCGTCCCTAGAATTCTCCAGGCAAGAACACTGGAGTGGGTTGCCATTTCCTTCTCCAATGCATGAAAGTGAAAAGTGAAAGTGAAGACGCTCAGTTGTATCCAACTCTTAGCCGACCCCATGGACTGCAGCCTACCAGGCTTCTCCGTCCATGGGATTTTCCGGGCAAGAGTACTGGAGTGGGGTGCCATTGCCTTCTCCGAAGAGAAGTCCATTTCTATGCTATTTATTTTATTAGCTGTGCAGACAGTTCATGGTGGTCCAATGGTTGGGACTCCAGACTCCCAATGCAGGGGCCTGGGTTTGATCCCTGATCTGGAAGCTGGGTCCCACATGCCGCAACTAGGAGTTAGCATGCCGCAACTAAAGACCCCCAGTAACTATGACACAGGACAGCCAAATAAATAAATAAATAATACATAGGGGTAACCCACAAGGACCTACATATAGTCCTGGGAACTCTGCTCAATGTTATGCGGCACCTTGGACGCAAGGGGAGTTTGGGGGAGAATGGATACATGCATATACAGGGCTGGATCCTTTTGCTGTCTGTCTGAAACTATCACAACATTGTTAATTGACTATAAGTTCAGTTCAGTCAGCTCAGTTGTGTCCGACTCAAATTAAAAGTTTAAAAAAATGAATGAAATATATAAGCTACTTTTCCTTGGGCTTTCTGTGACTTGCAACTGATAGCAGAGTAGTTACTATAGTCAGTAAGTTACAACTATGTAGCAGATAGCTTTGTGGCTAGCTTTGTGAGTTCACAGGCTCCAGGTCAGGGCCAGGTCTAGAATTTTTACAGAGGAACAACAAAGAATAACAGTTTCACTGGAATTTCTCACCTGCCTCTTGAGAAATTTGTATGCAGATCAGGAAGCAAGTTAGAACTGGACATGGAACAGCAGACTGGTTCCAAATAGGAAAAGGCTGTATATTGTCAAGGCTGTATATTGTCACCCTGCTTATTTAACTTATATGCAGAGTACATCATGAGAAACGCTGGATNGGGCATTTACCAAATTTGACACTGGTTTTGGTAAAGGTTTCTTCTGTTCATTTTCTATTTTCTTGTATTCAAGGGACAAACCAATCAGTTATTAAATATATCTTTCTAAGGAAGAACTGAAGTGTTCTGGGTGAGACAAACTGACACCCTAGTGCTATAGTAGCCCTGCAAGGCTACCGTCCCTGTGCCACAGTGTTTCTTCAGCCAGTCACAGCGAGACAGAGAACATAGTTTCTAGTTTTTATTTACTTTATATAGCTCAGATAACTCTATTGTTTAGTGTGTTCATATTAGTGTTAATATTCTCTTTGTGGCAATCTATATGCCTTGTCTTATGATAGCACACTGTGGAATTATTCCTCAATGAAACATGTCTGCCCTATAATACAATTAAAGAAGAGATGCAATTATCTTATAGAAGTCCATTTAAATATACTAATGTTGTATACTTTCATCTACATTCCATTGACTTTTACACCTTTAGCTTTCTTTAGGATCTGATCAACATGTTTTTTCTTAGAGAAGGAGTTTTAGAAAATTTTTGACATTGTTTCTGTTGCTGTTTCCTGTCCATTTTATCTACTTTTAAATAAAAAGCTCTAGGATCCCCAGAATGGCGTTGAGCCAAGGAGGCCAAGCCTTTTGGCCTAAATGTTATACCAAATCATTGCTTGCCAGATATCTCAGTGTAAATTTTTCTAGTCCCTTTAAACATATATTGGCCAGCTGCTCTCCCACCTCCCANGGAAACTCCAGTACTTTGGCCACCTCATGCGAAGAGTTGACTCATTGGAAAAGACTCTGATACTGGGAGGGATTGGGGGCAGGAGGAGAAAGGGACGACTGAGGATGAGATGGCTGGATGGCATCATGGACTCGATGGACATGAGTCTGAGTGAACTCCGAGAGATGGTGATGAACAGATAGGCCTGGCGTGCTGCAATTCATGGGGTCGCAAAGAGTCAGACACAACTGAGCGACTGAACTGAACTGAACTGAAGGAGGTTAATTCTGTGTAAGCACTGCAATTTACAAAAGATGGAAGGGCCATTTGTCTTTGTCAAAGAAAGGGGTGTTTTCATGAAGATTATAAAGTATGAAAGTGCTCTGACCTCCTCCCATGCTACACCTGTTTAGGCTGATGTACACTGCATCTTCGCTTTACCTCCTCTGCTGGTTGGAATCCATGCTCCCAATTCTTCATTTTCTCTTTGTACTAGAATTTGTAATACATCCATGCCGTTTGCAGTACCTCTCACTAGGGTACAAAGAAATGTATACCCTCCATCTCACTGATGTTGGGCTTGGTTGTAAGACTTGTTTTGGCCAATGGAACATAAGCAGAAGGGACAGTGTGCCCGTTGATTAAAGGGGAGTGTTAGTTGCTCAAGTCGTGTCTGACTCTTTGTGACCCCATGGATTGTAGACCCCACCGGGCTCCTCTGTCCGTGGAATTCTCCAGGCAAGAATACTAGAGTGGGTAACCATTCCCTTCTCCAGGGGATGGTCCCAAGCCAGGGATCTCCTGAATTGCAGGCAGATTCTTCACCATCTGAGCCACCAAGTTAAATCAGAGGGTAACCTTTAAAAGGATACCTGTTTCCACTCCGTTTTGTTGTGTTCCTGTGATCCATTAGGAGAAGAGTGTGCCCTAGGTAGCTAATACCCTATTAGCTTGGGCCCAGAATTAAAATATATGGAACAGATGGAAGCCCAACCAAAAGCCTAGGTTCCCACCTGGCCTACCTGAGCCCAGCAAGCTAGGCTAAACCAGGAGACAAATAAATGCTAGTGATTATAAGCCGTGAACAATTTTAAGATATTTCATAATTACAACGAAAAGCAAAGGCTTCCCTGGGTTGTTCTGAAAGTGAAAGTCGCTCAGTCATGTCTGTCTCTTTGCAGCCGCATGGACTTGTTAGTCCATGGACTTCTCCAGGCCAAAATACTGGAGTGGGTAGCCATTCCCTTCTCCAGGGGATCTTCCCAACGCAGGGATCGAACCCAAGTCTCCCTCATTGCAGACAGGTTCTTTACCGGCTGAGCCACAACTCTAGTGGTTAAGAATTCCCCTGCCAATGCAGGGAACATCAGTTTGGTCCCTGGTCCGAGAAGATTCCACATGCTGTGGGGCAACTAAGCCCGTGCTCCACAACTAGAGAGGTCGCTGCAGTGAGAAGCCACACATCTCAACTAAAGAGAAGCCCCCACTTGCCACAACTAGAGAAAAGCTCACGCACAGCAATAAAGACCCAGCGCAGCCAAAAATAAATAAACAGATTGAATACTTAAAGAAGTCAACTTAAAAAAGCCTCTTCCTAGTTTTTAGTCTTTCTGGAGGCAGACATTTTCTTTTCCCAACTAGATGGAAAGGGGAAATATTCCTTCAAACTCATTAAACTCTCTGTGAATGTATGTTAATTGCTCAGTCCTGTCCGACTCTGTGCAACCCCATGGGCTGTAGTCTGCCAGTCTCCTTTGTCCTTGGGGTTTCCCAGGCAAGAATACTGGAGTGGGTTGCCATTCCCTTCTCCAGGGGGTCTTCCTGACCCGGGGTCTGCTGCATTGCAGGCAGATTCTTTACCATTTGAGCCACCAGGGAAGCCTGGAACTCTGTGTCCAAGTCTGAATAAGCAAGGCTGAGAAAGAAGAATCACTTCCCTCTCTCTGTGTGAGCCCTTATTTCAAGTTCCCATATCCTGTCTCAAGATGTGCCTCCCAGGATGGCTGATATTGGCAATATCTACTTCCTCCAAGGGAAAACCCCATTCCTAACCACAGGGATGGTTATAACCTGAACAGGGCAACAACCTCAGAACACAATAGCGGAGCCCCTACTTCTATCCTTTGTAGTAGAAAAACAACAATGACTAGTATGGAGGCAAAGGAATCATAAAGCCAGAGGAAACGTAAATGAACTTTACTTGAAACCAACAGATGATTTTAGTGGTTGGTTTTGTTTTTTAGGTGGTTTGACATTAATCACATCCTGCACCATAAGTGAAAAAATCTGGCATGTGTTCAAAGTGATGCTGATCTGCACCCGTGAGTCTGAGTTGCTTCAGTCGCATCCAGCTCTTTGCGACACCTATGGACTGTAGCCCACCAGGCTCCTCTGTCCATGGGATTCTCCAGGCAAGAGTACTGGAGTGGGTTCTCATGTGCTCCTCCAGGGAATCTTTCTGACCCAGAAATCGAACCTACAGCTCCTATGACTCCTGCATTGCAGGTGGATTCTTTACTGCTGAGCTACCAGGGAATCCCTGATACTGATCTGCTGCTGCTGCCACTACTAAGTCGCTTCAGTCATGTCCGACTCCGTGCGACTCCATAGACGGCAGCCCACCAGGCTCCCTCGTCCCTGGGATTCTCCAGGCAAGAACACTGGAGTGGGTTGCTGTTGCCTTCTCTGATACTGATCTACATTCCCTTATTCCAAACCCTTGGGTAGTGATGTGTTTGNCTGTCCATCACCAACTCCTGGAGCTTGCTTAAACTCATGTCCATTGAGTTGATAATGCCAGCAACCATCCCATCCTCTGTCACTCCCTTCTCCTCCTGCCTTCAATCTTTCCCAGCATCAGGGTCTTTTCCAGTGAGTCAGCTCTTTGCCTCAGGTGGCCAGAGTACTGGAGCTTGAGCTTCAGCTTCAGCATCAGCCCTTCCAGTGAATATTCAGGGCTGATTTCCTTAAGGATTGACTGGCTTGATCTCCTTGCTGTCCAAGGGACTCTCAAGAGTCTTCTCCAGCACCACAATTGGAAAGCATCCATTCCTTGGTGCTCAGCCTTCTTTACGGTCCAGCTCTCACATCTGTACATGACTGCTGGAAAAACCATAGCTTTGACTAGACTATCTGTTGGCACAGCGGTGTCTCCGCTGTGTTCAGAGGCCAGTGAAAACTCTGTTGTCAAGGGCAAGGAACAGTGAGAGGAAGCTTCTCAGGGGTGCAGCAGCCATTCTGAGGCACCGGTTGTATGGAGTGAGTGCCAGCTGGGAGAAACTGGATTCCAGTCAGGTTGGTGGACTGGGTCAACATCTGAGTGGGCTGGGCTGCCTACTGTGAGGATCTAAGTGTCAGCCAGTTGTATGGACTGGAATGCCAGCTGTGTGCATTGGAGTGCCAGCCAGGTGAGGACAGGATTACCAGCCAGCTGTGTAAACATAGGTGCTCAGTATGTGGACTGGGATTTCAGCCAGCTGTGTGGGCTGGAGGTCAGCTGTGAGAACAGGGGTGCCAGCACAGGCCAGGTTGAGACTGGACGGTGTCTCAGCTGCTTGCCCACTGCGTGTGCGGCTGTTTATTGCCCTGATGGTCTCCTTAAGCAATTTCAATAAATCAAGGTCATTGAATCAAACAGTCTTTACCCAGCGACTTTGTTGCAGAATTGGAGATGTGTTTCTCTGGTGTGAAGAAAAGAAAATGTCCTTAAGAATAATAAAACCATCACTAGGAATGGGCCGGAACTTTTGGAATGCTATTTTAAAGGGAAAGAATATTTATGCCAAGAGGTTTATTTGTTCATATTTGTTGAATGCCTACTATGTGCTAGACATTGTGTAAATAATCATACTTAAAATAGATGATCAGGGGTCAAGATAACCTGGGGTTGTTTGTGTACTTACTACCTGCTGGAGTGAATGCTGCAAGGCTGAGGCCAGAAGCGTGGAGAAGGCTCTGCTTTGACCTTTCTTCTCATGGGAAACAATCTTTATCCCTAACCAACAGGGGCCCAGACTGCAAGGCCGGTGAAGGACCACAGTAGGTATTAATACAGTGGTTTCAGACCAGAGCCAGGGTGTTCTTCGAGCTGCTGGTTGTAAGGGCTGTGGCTCCATGGGGATCACATGGAGCGGATCTGTGTGTGTGTGTGTGTGTGTATGTGTGTGCTCAGTCATATCTGACTCTTTGTGGCCCCATGGACTGTAGCTAACCAGGCTCTTCTGTCCTTGGAATTTTCCAGGCAAGAACACCAGAGTAGGTTGACATTTCCTACTCCAGGGAATCTCCCCAACCTAGGGATTGAACCAGTGTCCCTTGCATCTCCTGCATAGGCAATAGCATTCTTTACCACTAGGGCCGACTGGGAAGCCTTGAACAGTTTGCAGAAGGAGGCTGTTTTCTGACTTATCTAGCTAGTCAGCTTGATCATTTCCACACTTTATTTTTAT
>SJYV01029604.1:0-50925 GCA_006410875.1 Neotragus pygmaeus
AAAAAATTTCTATTTTTTTCTGAAGTTTACTGGGAAAAAACTTCCTTCTATTTTCCTGGGTCAGCTTTCTTCTTATTATCTCTTTTGCTTTGAGGATGAAACATTCTAGGTCCACTCATGATAACACCTGTAAATAAACCAATATTCTTCTGCAACAGATGAATCTCCCAGTGAAAGAGTTGCTTAGAGGTAAGGATGGGGAGGCACTATTGGCTTAACCTATTCATGTCACAATCTGAAAGCAGTAATCTCCTAGACATCTTCATTTCCCCAGGTCCCCTTGCTAAGCCCTCAATTTAGAGGAAAAAAAAAATCTATTTCTTACTTTTCTAAGTGGAAACTCTCAGCTGATTATNGCACTATTGGCTTAACCTATTCATGTCACAATCTGAAAGCAGTAATCTCCTAGACATCTTCATTTCCCCAGGTCCCCTTGCTAAGCCCTCAATTTAGAGGAAACAAAAATCTATTTCTTACTTTTCTAAGTGGAAACTCTCAGCTGATTATAGATAAACTGTGCAGCAGAGCTGTCAGCAACAGATGTGGTAAAACCCCAGGAAATGTTCTTTTTTTCAGATGTCATTTGACTTTGCCTTGAATAAGCTGCACTCTTAACAGCAGGCAATTGTCTCTCTCTCTCTCTCTCTCTCTCTCTCTCTCTCTTTTTTTTCTCTTCTTCTTCTTCTTTGGCTGCCTCTAGCAATACTTTCTCTCCCTACTTGTTGCATAAAGGCTCTCGGTCCCCCTTCCCCCCAACCCCCAAATGTGCATTCACACACACACATTTCTGCTGCAGAACATGAAAAATGTATTCCAAGTTTTTGTTTTCATAAAAAAGAAAAAGAAAAGAAAAGAAAGGGCAAAACTGGAGAGAAATGAATGCCTGAAGTTAAAGTTTAGAAAAACCTAGACAAGCATATTAAAAAGCAGAGACATTACTTTGCTGACAAAGGTCCATCTAGTGAAAGCTATTCNAAAAAGAAAAGAAAAGAAAGGGCAAAACTGGAGAGAAATGAATGCCTGAAGTTAAAGTTTAGAAAAACCTAGACAAGCATATTAAAAAGCAGAGACATTACTTTGCTGACAAAGGTCCATCTAGTGAAAGCTATTCCAGAAATCATGTATGGATTGTAAAGAAAGCTAAATGCCAAAGAACTGATGCTTTTTAAAAAATACTTTAAAATTTTTTTTTATTTTTTAAAAATTTTATTGTAAAGTAATTAAACTCCAAGTAAAATAAATAAATTTATATTAAAAAATAAAATAAAGGAGTTGATGCTTTTGAACTGTGGTATTGGAGAAGACTGTTGAAAGTCTTTGCCCAGCAAGGAGATCAAACCTGTCAATCCTAAAGGAAATCAGTCCTAAATATTCATTGGAAGGACTGAAGCTGAAGCTACAATACTTTGGCCACCTGATGTGAAGAAATGACTCCTTAGAAAAGACCCTGAAGCTGGGGAAGATTGAAAGCATGAGGAGAAGAGGATGACAGAGAATGAGATGGTTGGATGGCATCACTGACTCAATGGACATGAGTTTGAGCAAGCTCTGGAAGTTGGTGGTGGACAGGGAAGTCTGGCTTGTTGCTATCCATGGGGTCACAAAGAGTCAGACACAACTGAGTGACTGAACTGAACTGAACTGAACTGAACTGAAATTCAGTATAGTCAACTTAAAAACAAAAATTGGGAGTTTGAGACTGAGGATTCCAACTGGGAGTCTAAGACCGAGGATTCCAACTGGGAGTCTGAGACTGAGGAGTCCATTGAAAGTCAAGTTTAAGATGAATTGCGAACCAGCTTGTGAGTTAGAGGTTCTTAGATACCATAAATTCTTAAGGCAGGGAACATCTTGCTCACATAATTATATAACTCATAATTATATGAATGAACAAGCAAATTAATGAGCAGGGAGGAAACCAGGCAGTTACTTGGAAAGTAAGTTCTGGAAGATATTAGAGAATTGAGGTTAAACATTTTAATATTGTTGCCTTAAAACAATAGTCACAACCTGAGAGTTGTTTTATTGGGTAAGAATATATAGGAATAGGACTTCAAGCCTGGGAGATAGCCTCTCAAGTGACCCTGAGAAACTGCTCTGAGGATACTGGAGGAGAAGGAGTCAGGATACATAGAAGTTTGCAACAAAGGGGGCAAATAATCTGAACATCGAAAATTACTGTCAGTTAAGGAAGACCAGATATCTCAAACTAAGGAATTTAGTGCTCCTCTATGTGTGGGAAGATGCAAGCATCTGGGCTGACTGAATTCATTCCTTTCATATGTATCTTAACTATCTAGAGTCAATTCTCCTTCTTGATTATTCACATCCTTAATTTCTCTTCACCATAGGGAGTGGTAGATAGAGTAGATGGCTGCCATTGGCTGTTTCTCAAATCTCCCAATCTCCTTAAGCTTACCAGAAGAGTTCTTACCACTAGCTTACCTGGGAAGTGACTGATGGTTGCCTGATAACCCTTTTTGTTCTTCCTGGGTTCAGAAATTTACATTTGGAAGTCTAGAATCTCTAATGGCTGTGACATCCTTGTTTACTGATATGACAGGAAATATTCCATTTCACAGGACCTAGACAATGCTCCAAACAATAGCTAGAATTTATCCCACAGATGCTAAATGTACACTATAAATTCACTGGAAACTATAGTGAATTGAGCCAGCATTTTAAAGGAGGTTTTGATTTTTCATCTCAAGGATACTGGCACAAAATGCCCCCACATGGAGTGTTGTTATATAATTGGATATATTTCCTTGTTTCCATCAAATTTTCAGACTTCTTTAGAGAAATAACAAAACAAGCTATTCCACAGAATTAAAAAAATAATCTTTTCTAAATTAATTAATTGATATATTTATTTTTAAAATTTTATGTTGGGGTATAGTTGATTAACAACATTGTGTTAGTTTTAGGTGTATAGCAAAATGATTCAGTTATACATATACATGTATCCATTCTTTTTCAAATTATATTTCCATTTAGGTTGTTACATAATATTGAGCACAGTTCAACCTCCCTGTGCTATACAGTAGGTCCTTGTTGGTTCAGTTCAGGTGCTCAGTTGTGTTAAACTCTTTGAGACCCATGGACTGCAGCATGGCAGCCTTTGTTGCCCATCACCTACTCCCAGAGCTTTCTCAAACTTATGTCCATCGAGCCCATGATGCCATCCAGCCATCTTATCTTCTGTCATCCCCTTCTCCTCCTGCCTTTAATCTTTCCCAGCATCAGGGTCTTTTCAAAGGAGTCAGTTCTTCCCATCAGGTAGCCAAAGTATTGTAGATTCAGCTTCAGCTTCAGCATCGGTCCTTCCAATCAACATTCAGGACTGATCTTCTCTAGGGTTGACTGGTTGGATCTCCTTGCAGTCCAAGGGACTCTCAAGAGTCTTCTCCAGAACCAAAGTTCCAAAACATCAATTCTTTGGTGCTCATTTTAAATATAGTAGTGTGTACATGTAAATCCCCAACTCCCTAACTATCCCTCCCCGCAACTCCTTTTCTTCTGCTGCTACTGCTAAGTTGCTTCAGTCCTGTCCGACTCTGTGCGACCCCATAGACAGCAGCCCACAAGGCTCCCCCATCCCTGGGATTCTCCAGGCAAGAACACTGGGATGGGTTGCCATTTCTGTCTCCAATGCATGAAAGTGAAAAGTGAAAGGGAAGTTGCTCAGTCGTGTCTGACTGTTAGCAACCCCATGGACTGCAGCCCACCAGGTTCCTCCATCCACCAGACTTTCCAGGCAAGAGTACTGGAGTGGGGTGCTATTGTCTTCTCCAAACTCCCCTTCTACTAACCATAAATTCATTCTCTAAGTCTTTGAGTCTGTTTCTGTTTTGTAAACAAGTTCATTTGTATTATTATTATTTTAGATTCTGCAAGGAGGTGACATATGATACAGAAAGTTTCTATCAATTAATAAAATAGTAAATAACTAAAGATTATACAGTATTTACTATAGCCAACAAGCTAGAGTCCAAAGATTTTAATACATTTTAATTTGTTTAGTCCACTTTATGCTCATTTTAATCTCCATGTTTCACATGACGAAACTAAAGCATAGTGGTAGATAGTTATAGCCATGTGATTATGTCACATTGTCAAATCCTTGGTAGATCCAGAATTTGATTGCAGACAATATAGCTTCAAAATCCAGGCTGTAACTTACCATGGCCAGCTATGATTACCTGATGAGGTTGTTATTGGTTGAATCTAAACAATGTATGTAAATAAGGTTTAAAATGTTATAGTGATTTGAGGGCTTTGCTAGTGACCCAGTGGTAAAGAATCCGCCTGCCAAATCAGGAGACACCACTTCAATCCTTGATCCAGGAAGATCCCACATGTGACAGAGCAACTGAGCCCATGTACTACAACTACTGAGCCTGAGCTCTAGAGCCCAGGAGCCACAACTACTCAGCCTCCATTCTGCAACTACTGAAGCCCCCATGTCCCAGAGCCAGCCCATTCTCCACAACAAGAGAAACCATCACAATGAGAAGCCCATGCATTGCAATGGGAGAGTAACCCCTACTTGCCACAACTAGAGAAAAGCCTGTGCAGCAACAAAGCTCCAACACAACAAAAAAATAAATAAGTAAAATTATATTTAAAAAATGTTAAACAGTTTGAAAGAGAAATGTTATTTTAGGTTAAAAAAAAAGATATATCAGAAAGTTGATCAATAAAATTTATTGACATTAACCTGTACAGAAGTGCTAGAAGAACTATACAAAAAATATCTTCATGTCCCAAATAACCATGAGTGTGTGATCTCTCACTTAGAACCAGACATTCTGGAACATGAAGTCAAGTGGACCTTAAGAAGCATCACTATGAACAAAGCTAATGGAGGTGATGGAATTCTAGTTGAGCTATTTCAAATTCTAAAAGATGATGGTGTGAAAGTGTTGCACTCAATATGCCAGCAAATTTGGAAAATTCAGCAGGCGCTACAGGACTGGAAAAACTCAGTTTTCATTCCAATCTCAAAGAAAAACAATGCCAAAAAATGTTCAAACTACCAAATAAGTGCACTCATCTCACACGCTGGCAAAGTAATGCTCAAAATTCTCCAAGCCAGGCTTCAATGGTATATGAACCATGAGCTTCCAGATGTTCAAGCTGGATTTAGAAAAGGCACAGGAACCAGAGATCAAATTGCCAACATCTGCTGGATCATCGAAAAAGCATGATATTTCCAGAAAAACATCTACTTCTGCCTTATTGGCTGTGCCAAAGCCTTTGACTGCATATATCACAACAAACTGTGTAAAATTATTCAAGAGATGGGAAAACCAGACTACTTTCCCTGCCTCCTGAGAAATCTGTATGCAGGTCAAGAAGCAACAGTTAGAACCAGTCATGGTACAAGAGACTGGTTCCAAATCAGGAAACAAGTATGTCAAGGTTGTAGAATATCACCTCCGTTATTTAATTTATATGAAGAGTACATCATGCGAAATGCCAAGCTGGTAAAAGCACAAGCTGGAATCAAGATTGCTGGGAGAAATATCAATAATCTCAGATACACAGATGACACCACCCTTATGGCAGAATGAAAAGAACTGAAGTGCCTCCTGATGAAAGAGGAGAGTGAAAAAATTGGCTTAAAACTCAACATTCAGAAAACTAAGATCATGGCATCTAGTCCCANAAGGACCTACTGGATAGCACAGAGAATGTTACTCAATATACTCTAATAACTTATAGGGGAAAAGAGTCTAAAAAAGAATAGATATATGTATATGCATTACTGATTCAATTTGCTGTACACTTTAAACTAACACAACATTGTAACTCAACTGCACTCCAATAAAATTTTTGAAAAATAAAATAACGATAAGTGGAGAAACAGATATTAAACTGATAGATGGATAAATGAACTAGAAAGATGGATGGATAGATAGATGTTTAAGACAGAATTCAACTTAAAGACAATAGTAACATAAAAGGTTGGGGAAGGATACAAGAAGTTAAATTGTTCTGAGATTCTTAAAATATTTTGAGTAGTAAAATCATTTATTCATAGTAGTATCAATAAGTCAAAGGTGTATAATATAAATGTTTTGGTGGTGGTGTAAAGTATACAGAAGTAGTAATATAATGTTGTATATGTGAAAATATAACGTTACAAATCAATGTTACCTCAATGAAAGTAATCTTTAAAGTTTGTCTTCAATAGGAAAAAAGCAAACATAAATAAAATCTAGCCACAAAAGTATCCTATAACTAAAATAAATGGATAAAAGAGAGAACAATAATAGAACCAAATGTCTAAGTAGAAAGCAAACAATAAAAATGATAGGTGCTGGACAATAAAAAATGCAGAGTGCTGAAAAATTGATGCCTTTGAACTGTGATGCTGGAGAAGACTCTTGAGAGTCCCTTGGATAGAAAAGAGATCCAACCAGTCAACCCTAAATGAAATCTACACTGAATATTCATTGGAAGGACTGATGCTGAAGCTGAAGCTCCAATACTTTGGCCATCTGATTCAATGAGCCAACTCACCTGGGAAAAGACCCTGATGCTGGGAAAGATTGCAGGCAGGTGGAGAAGGGCCAACCGAGGATAAGATGGTTGGATGGCATCACCAACACAGTGGACATAAGTTTGAGAAAACTCTGGGAATTGGTGATGGACAGGGAAGCCTGGTGTGTTGCAGTCCATGGGGTCACAAAGAGTTGAACATAACTGAGCAACTGACCAGCAGCAACAACAGCAAAAATAGTAGGTTACAAGTATACCTGTAACTATTTTAAAAAGTCTCAATGACAATTTCTTGAACGGTGAGGAAGAACAAAACAACAAAAAAGAAGCACATCTCAACAGCAGTTTCACTTAAGAAAGTTGAAACATCTCAGATACAGTTTGTGATCCTTTCATCAAAGTAGTTGCCTTCAATTACAGGAGATGAAGCAGATGCCTTCTGCATTCTTCATCTGCTTTTATACTGTGCTCGTCACATAGACCCACTAGGTTCTATGTGATGATATTTTCACAGTCTTTCCAGTGTACCTGGAACTCATTAGTAAGACTTTTCACAATAAATAAATCTGATTACCAAGCAAATTGACTTGATAGATAACATGGTTAAATATCATCATTTATCTTAACTGACTTTATTCTAAGAGCAGTATTATGAAAAGGGTTAATCCCCAGGTATCTCTGGGTCTGGAGTAAAAGGTTAGTGTACTTTTTAGTACTTTACCTATACCATATAAACACTAATCAAAAGAAGTCAGTTTTATCTATCCTAATGTCAGGAAAAATAAACTTTATGGCCAGAAATATATTTCATGAAGGTAGAAGGGTCAATTTACCAGAACTATATAACACCTCTATATATTTATATAGAATGTATAAATACATCTAATAACATATATAAAGCAAAGTTCATCAGAAATAAGTGGAGAAAGTCAGATCCATGATCATATTGGAATATTTTAATGTCCTACCCCCATACTTGGGGCTTCCCATGTGTTGCAGATGTAAAGAATCCCTCTGCCAATGCAGGAGACTCAAAAGATGCAGGTTCAATCTCATGGTTCTGGAAAATACCCTGGAGAAGGAAATGGCAGCCCATTCCAATATTCTTGCCTGAAAAATCCCATGGACAGAGGACCCTGGCTGGCTACAGTCCATGGGGTCTCAAAGAGTTGGACATGACTGAGCAACTGAACACACACAGCACACACCCTTATACTTAATAGAATAAGCAGAGATAAACAATTACTGAAAGCATAGAGTGTCCAAACAATAATTTTAAAAAATTTACCTAATTGACATATATAGGAAACATACCCAATAATTACAGGTTAGATGTTTGTAATTAATTGCTCATAGGATAGTTACCCAAACTGATCATAACCTGATCTGCAAAGCAAGAAATTGGTTCATATAAATTTTGTTCTTTGATCACAATAGATTTAAGATGGTCAATGCCAAAAGAATCCTACCACATAAGAAAATCCTCATGGAATCAAAGAGTTAACAGGTAGTTGGTAGAATTGTCTCAAGGCTAAAAGATACCTGATAATTTTATTCTTAACCAATCTTTCTTGTAATACTAACTCAAAAATTATGTACCAGATCCAAGATAAAGTTAAGTCCCTTTGACATTATACATTGAAGCAAGTACCTCTACTTGCTGAATAAAATTATTTATTGAGTAACTGGTAATGAGAAGTAACTTGTAATTGATGTGATGCAGTTAAAGCAGAGAATGACAATTAGTCACCTAGTTTGAAGGTTTCTATAACTAAATATATATAAGGGACGAGCTCCCAAGTACCTAAAGACCATGATGACTACCTAGCTACCTGCTTTGCAATTTCTCTTCCCAAAACAATTTAAAATAGTAAATGAAAAGTGAATTTATATCTAAATGATACCTTCTATATTACTTGATGCTAAGAATGCCCAAATGTCAAAGTGATTGTGAATACAAAAAGGGAATGTTCACCAAATACCTGCATATAATTACTTATGTTTAAGCCCCATCATCACTATGTTGCAGTGTTTGTGACAAGCAAAGGTATACTGAAAACAAAGCTGAAGAAGACAGAAACAGAAAGCCAGAAACATAGTCTAAAGCCTAAGTTTACCTTCAGTCTGAGGATACTAGCAAATGTTTGGTAAAAATCACATTATGGACTACAGAGATAGGACTTCAAAGTATATGTGGCATTGAGTCAGGCACAATTTTGCAGGAGCAGCCTCCAAAACATTTTGCTTCTGAGAGGGAATAAAGGTGAAGGCAAAGGAAGGAGGACTGCGTTCTTTGACAATTTGTTGATGAAGGGTTATGGAAGCAAAATGAGGAAACTCCTGGTAAAAGTAGAAATTTTTACTTCATCAGCACCACATCAACCCAGCTGAATCAATAGCATTATATGTAGAGTGAATAATGAAAGAATCACTCCCCAAAGAAAAGTAACAAGGAGAATGTGTCACCAGTGCTAGGAAATTTATCCAGAAGTCTCCCTTGGGACTCAATTGACGTTGAAAAACAGATAAATCCTTTAGTATCGATGCTATGTCACAAATTCAGCTCCCTCATTGCAGCTTAACCAGGAGCCATTGTTAAGAGAATGAAAAGATACGTCTTTTCTGTTAAGGACTGAATGTCATCATACAGATTTTTCATGCCTCAATGAGACTTCTATTATCTTTTATATTGGTTGTTCAATAAACTGTCATTTAGATACAAGATAGACTGAGAAACTACATGAGCTGGAAAAATAATACTTAGGTCATTGTTGATGTTGTTCAGTTGCTAAGTCTAACTCTTTGGACCCCATGGATTACAGCATGTCGATTTCCTCTGTTGTCCACTATCTGCCAGAATTTCTCAAATTCATGTTCATTGAGTTGGTGATGCTATCTAACCATCTCATCTTCTGTCACCCAGTTCTACGTTTGCTTTCAATCTTCCCCAGCATCAAGGTCTTTTGCAAGAGGTCTTTTTCAGCTCTTCACATCAGGTGGCCAAAGTATTGGAGCTTCAGCTTCAGCATCAGCCCTCCCAATGAGTATTCAGTGTTTATTTCCTCTAGGATTGAATGATTTGATCTCCTTGCAGTTCAAAGGACTCTCAAGAGTCTTTTCCAGCACAAGAGTTCAAAAACATCAGTTCTTTGGTGTTTAGCCTTCTTTATGGTCCAACTGTCACATCTGTACATGACTACTGAAAAAGAGATAGCTTTGACTATATGCACAGAAGAATTGATGCTTTTGAACTGTGGTGTTGGAGAAGACTCTTGAGAATCCCTTGGACTGCAAGGAGATCTAACCAGTCCATCCTAAAGGAGATCAGTCCTGGGTATTCACCGGGTAGACTGATGTTGAAGCTGAAACTCCAATACTTTGGCCACCTGATGTGAAGAGCTGACTCATTTGAAAAGCCCTTGATGTTGTGGAAGATTGAGGGCAGGAGGAGAAGGGGATGACAGAGCATGAGATGGTTGGATGGCATCACCAACTCATTGGATGTGAACTTGGGTAAACTCCAGGAGTTGGTCATAGACAGGGAGGTCTGGAAGCTGCAGTTCATGGGGTCATAGAGTCGGACACGGCTGAGCGACTGAACTGAACTGACTATACGGACCTTTGTCGGCAAGGTGGAGGGAATTAAGTTTGTTTCTTAATAACACATCAAAACAGATACAGCTCAACTGTACAAAAATAATAGTTCCTTGTTAGAATAGTTCTGTCACCTTTAACAAATGTTTTTCATACATTTAGCACAACTATTGTAGAGACCTAAAAAGAAGCTGAAGTTACTCTGAAGGGAAATATAGGGAATAAAATACTGGATTTTGACACAAGATGTAATCAAATTAGCAGTAAGGTCTATATGGTTGAGATTGATACAGTTGTTAGAAAGTAAATTAATTTATCCTTACAGAGTGACATACTAAGTAGTTAAGGTGCTGGGATATGGGATCAGTCGGAGATATGCTTGATGCCTGGGTAATAGCAACTTTTGTGCTTTTCAGAACTAGTTTCTGGGAAGAAGATAGGAGACTTTTAATCAGGGCTTTCTTTCCTCTGGGAGAAGGGATTGTGGAGATTGGATTTGGGAGGAACATATACCCATGTGTGTGTGTGAGGTGGTGTGTGCTTACATATTCTATGCAAAAACATTTAGTGTGTCCTGCATGATAATACAGATATGTTCTTCATGGCTACTGACGTGTGCACGACAAATGTCACTTTATAATTCACTACCTGATCTCATCTGACCTAAATAACATTATCCCATTTTACAAATCATGAGAGCAAGGCCATGAAATAGAGAGAGTTGATGGCCAACAGAGGGAGACTAGGACTGGAATCTGCTTATCAATATTCAGAGGTCCAACTATAGCTTCAGTGCTACACAAATCCAATCAGGTTATTGCTGTGTTTAGTCCCCTAAAGGGTTGTCTCTTGCCATTAGAATCAATGACAAACTATACAAGAAAAATTAACATGCCTCTGTGTGTGTGTGTGTTTGTGTGTGTGTGTGTGTGTTTGAGTGAGTGTGCTCATATGCATGGGTCCTCAGTTGTGTCTAACTCTTAGCAACTCCATGGACTATAGGCCCTGGGGTCTTCTGTCCGTGGGATTTCTCAGGCAAAAATACTGGTGTGGGTTGCTATCTCCTTCTCCAAGGGATCTTCCCAATCCAGAGATTGAACCCGAGTCTGCTGTCTCTCCTGCACTGGCAGGTGGATTCTTTACCACTGCTCCACCTAGAAATGGACAACACGCATGGGTCCCTGGTACATACTTCAGGATCCTGTCTGGACACTCTCCCATCTCTCTCTCATTTATATGGTCTTCATCTTATACCTGAAACATACAATCCTTTAGCATCTTATACTCCTTCATGACACTTGACATATTTAATTTCACTGCTCACTATGAATAATCATTTATTTACTATCTGATTTCCCAGCTAGGCTATAAGTTTTGTATTGGCAATCCACCTGTGTGTTGTTAACGTGTTCTATGCCCAGTGCTTTGTTCAGTATCTGGAACATAGGAAATATTCCCTGCATTTCTTAAGTCACACCCTAACTCCAAATAAGAATATTATCCTTCTGTGACTTTGTATAGACCCTGCTCTTAGGCCATCTTTCTGAGAGCAAGCAAATTACATCCAGCTTCTTTTGTATAACTTCTGCCCGTTCTTCCAAATCCAATTTAAGACTGTCTAGGACAGTTAATTCTCCATCTTCCCATCTTCACACATATTCTGTTTGAACCACACATTCAACACTTGATTACATTGATTCTTTTTATAAAAATATGTATATTTCATGAGTACGTTTTCTTTTACTACAATGAGATTTAAATTTTTTTAAAGAAATTCAAGTCTTCTTATTCTCATTTTTTTTAACAAAGCCCAATGCTTGCTGTACATCTGCAGACTGATAAATAACAACTTGATAATATTTATTTGAAAGATATTGAAGAGTAGAGAGCAGTTTAAAGACAAAGGTTTTTGATGAAGCCCTTGGTCTGAGCTGATCAAAGACAGGATTTGGGAAAGACAGTTTTTTTCTTTTCATTTCTTTTTTAAGAGGTTGCATGTCTAGAGATTGCAGTGAACATTTCAAAACACATCTGAGCAAAATTACAGAGTAGATATTTGTCTCTTAGGATGCCTCTGTGAGAAATATACTGACGAAGTCAATCTGAAAACTACTAAAAAAGTCAAGGTTAATAGGAGTCATATTGTTTGAGAACTCCCAACACAATATTCACAGAAGTTCTAATTTAACTTCATATGAAAAAGTAAAACAGAAAGTGAAGGAAAACCCACTGGAATTTAAATCACTTAAAATCATCTGTGTATTTGGCCCCTTTTATTCAAATATTCTTATTGTTTTCAAACGCTGAATTTAATCAGCCCAATAGTTCAGAAATTGGCAATCTGACAGAAAGGGAATAATTGAATAGTGTTTTCTTCTTTCGTCATGAATAGAACTTGTGGACTGAGGAAAACTATTTATTCCCTATTCATCCCTTGCCATAAATCTATGGAACTGAACAACCTTGTTCTGAAAACCCTTTTCAGAGAGGGAACATGAAGCTCTTAATCTCAAAATCCTGTGTCCCAACCTGTATTAAGCTGATAGGTTTTTTTTTTTTTTTTCTTACATGCCTATTAGTTATGTAGTGTCTGCCTTTTATAAGGCACTTTTTTAAAGTGAAAAGATAGAAGGAGAAACTCAAGAAGATGCTATTGTGAACAATAATATTTTCAAAATGATATTTGGCAAACATGAAAGTCTCAGCCACAGTTCAGAAAAATGCATTTTTTGACTTAAGCAGGAACAAAGGTGATGAATTCCCTGCTGTAGCATATATCCAGAACTCTTTCTAAAGTACCTGGCATTTCCTTATTTAGTTTAGATTTAGATGAAGGCATTGCTGGTTCCTGTTAAAGTTTTAATGTGGGATCTGAGATATGAGTAATTTGTTGATCCCATATCAACTACATGAAGTAGTGTATCAGATATATCAAGCTGAAAGGTGAGGAAGTAAGTAAGATAAATTTTGACAAGAGACAAAGGGAATTATGATTCTGGCTTTATCCTCGAGGGGGAAAAGTCTTATGATAACCTCAAGGTAAGAAAATAGTTATTGAAAGGGGTAGAGTAGGAAAGGCCAAATTATTTAATTCTTAATTTCAATGTGAACCTACCGCAGACATGTCAGCTCAAAGATGTGACTAACTTTTGAGTTTCGATTGGCTTAGGATACCTTGCTGTGACATAGGAATGAATTAAAGAAATGAAAAAAAAAAAGTCATAGAAGTGTCCCTGTAGAGGCACAGAAATATATCTTTTCTCTCCTAGACTGGCAGCAGCTATTATACATTCACACAAAGTTGCCTACTTTGATGAGCTATGTTGACTACACAGCACAGTTATTTTTACCATCACTAAATCTGTTTGCGAGCCAAAACCAAGATGGTATGCACAAAGGATTTCAAGTAGGTGTTGGAGATGGGCAGAAGCATGGATTATGTGAATATGGCAATGCCTGCTCACTTCATAAAACAGTGACTGAGTCTTTCCTTGATTTTATTTTTCTCTCAATTCCACTCCCTACCCACCCACCACTCTACATCAAAGTTTACACCATCTCAAAACATTTTGTTAATTTTCAATGCAGATGACTCCCTGAATGTTTATCAAGTATACTATGCATTCAATAATTATAAAACATATTCCCTTAGAAATGTTGGATGGACAAGTTAGGACCTGGGAAGAGATGGAGGTAGGTGTAGAAGACAGGTTTCCTTTACTTCTTTCTCACTGATGCTGGCAATCAAAATTTTCTAAAATAAGCATCCCCCAAATGTCTTGTCCTAATCTCAAAACCCATGATTATGATAAAATATTGCACCTGTGAATATGTCAAGAGCAAGTTTGTAGATGTAATAAGGTTACTAATCAGTTGATCCAAAATAAGATTATACTATAATATCCAGGTGGATCCAATGTGGTCATGATTGCCCTCAAAAGCAGACATTTTTCTCTATCTAGAAACAGAAGACAGGAACAGGAAAGAAAATGTGGATATGAGAACATTTGAAGCACGAGAAGTACACCATTAGTGGTTTGACAATGAATTGAAGGGGATATAGATGAAATCCAAATAAGCTTTGGGAGCAAAGAGAGGAGACATTGACAATGAGGAAATGAGGACCTCAAACCTACAACTCATAGGGAACTAGAATTTGCCAACCATTCAAATGAGATTGCAGTCATTCTCTCCACAAGCCTCCAGATAAAATCTCAGCTGAAACCTTGGTTTCAAGTACATATGATCCTGAGCAGAAATCCTAGGTAAACCCTCATGGAGTTCTGACCATAAACTAATACAGACACATACTGATATATTTATATATGAAATTATGTGATGAAGGACTTGCATGAAAATAATCTAGTGGAGGGGGATGTAAGGATGGGGAATATATGAAACATGACTAACCATGAGTTGTTAATTGGCGAAGGCAATTAGGAATGGAGTTCATTACATTATTCTATATATTTTTAAAACTTTCCATTGTAAAAAGGTTAAGAAAATTGGAATGTGTGCCTGACACAGCATTGTTGTCATTCAGTCACTAAGTCATGTCCAATTCTTTGCAACCCCATAGGCTGAAACACTCCAGGCTTCCCTGTCCCTTACTATCTCCTGAGGTTTGCTCAAATTCACGTCTATTGAATCAGTGATGCTACCTAACCATCTCAGGGCAATAGTTGAAGTTGACTCCATAACTCTTTAAAGTCCATATCCATTTTGAAACTCTGAAGGATAAAATAATAGAAGAGATTGTGAGAATTATTGAATAATTTCTGCCTCTGCCCTCAAAGGAAATGATGAGAGGGCAGAGAGAGAGAGAGAGAGAGAGAGAGAGAGAGAGTTGCATTTGGGATATAAATAGACTCCTACCATCAGAGGGACAAAAATTATGTGGACTAGTGATTGTCAACATGCAAAGAAAGTAGATATGAGATCATGTCTGTAGGCTTTACTGGGATTTGATGATGATAGGCTATGCACAATGTGGGCTGGAGAAAACTAAGTGACCTCTTGAAGAGTGCATTTGCTCTCTTAAGACTTAAAAATGAAAGAGCTTCAGTGATGGGCATCTCTGAGAAACCCAAAACAGCACACCCATGAAGGAAAGTCTTGATGATGAAAAGGTCTACTACATAAGGCTGTGCCTTTCCCTGTATCCATCTGTTTTCTGGTTCTGCTTTGTAGGAATCCTAAACCTTTTAAGCACGTGACAGTTGACGGGGAGTAGTGGGAAAGAAGAA
Source organism: Neotragus pygmaeus (assembly GCA_006410875.1). Taxonomy (NCBI): domain Eukaryota; kingdom Metazoa; phylum Chordata; class Mammalia; order Artiodactyla; family Bovidae; genus Neotragus; species Neotragus pygmaeus. The sequence continues at coordinate 15,348 of SJYV01029604.1, forward strand.
CAGAATGGACCACAATTTTCCTCTATCCTGCCCCAGGTGGGAAGGAAGGAGGCAATAACAACCAGAACAAGTTAAATGTTTAATTATTACATAGGGCTGGGTTTTCGAATTGTCAGATGGGACTGTTTTGTGGCTTAGAGTGACAGTAATATTATCATTATAGATGACCATAAATATATCTGCAGACAGCCCCGTCCATTCCTCTAATCCACCTATATTTCCCAGAGTAAATTAATAGAGTTAAAGTCAGTTCATTACATGGGGTTTTGGGGCAAGAGTTGCGACAGTTCTTCCCCAGCTATACCCTTATGAGTTGTATAAACTGTAAAATGCAACAATGCAGAAACACACACACCTAGAGGGAATGATCTATCTGGTAGTGGAGAATTGAGACCTTGTGCCCAGAACACCATACATCTGCATCTCTCCTGTTTTCACTCTCAATCTCTTCTTGTCACACTTGGGCTGCTGAAATACCCTTATAGTTTGTCTCCTTGCTTCACAATCTCCACACTCTCCCTCAGTCCATTTTTCATACCACACCCAAATGATATTTCTAGGTCTGAATTAGGAGTATACAATTTCTTTAATTTTTTTCTAAGTGGCTCCATGGTAAAGACTCCACCTACCAATGTAGGAGATGCAGGTTTGATCCTTGGGTTGGGAAGATCCCCTGGAGAAGGAAATGAAATGGCAACTCACTCCAATATTCTTGCCTGGGAAATTCTATGGACCGAGGAGTCCATGGGGTCCCAAAAGAGGTGGACATGACTTATTAAATAAACAGCAACAACAATGCCCTTTATTAACACCTTCCGGTAGCTCTTTACGACCATTAGGATGAAATTCAAGGACTAAGGCAGACATATACATCCTTTGTAGGTCTCTGTGTGCCTACTACATGTCTCTTAACTTTTCAAATCTCAGAATCAGATTGAACATACACATCTGATTTCCTTTTCTGCATTGATCTTTAGCAAAGATTCATTCTAGAAAGGAAAGAAGTGTGATCTGACATTGAAACTTTGAACTGCCTTAAGGTAGTAATTATCTGGATTCTGACAGAAGTGCTGTACAACAAACTGAGAGAGTTACCATAATAAAACAGGACATCTTGTGGCAACTCTCTCAGTTTACCATGGAACCCAGACTCAGTTGGAACTGCTGTTAAGAAACTTGCTCAAGATAAGCAGAACAGGGTAGAGTTGGAATTAGAACCCAGTTCTCTGTGAGCCAAAACCAGAGTTTTGGGCCTCAGGAGTTTATAGTCTTTGGTTGGGAAAAGAACATGTGTATTAAAGTTTAACTGAAGTAACTCAGCTAGTACCAACAAGCTAAACATTTTTGCATTCCTCTTTGGGAAGTATTTTAAAGTGTATTTTGTTATTTGCAAATTTGTACAAACACTTTAAATAGTTCTAATTTCCATATAAATGATTTTTGATGTTAAAAAAAAAAAAAAANATGTGTATTTATTTTTTACTTCACTGGATCTTTGTTGCTGTGTCTGGATCTCTAGTTGCTGTGAGTGGGGTTACTCTCTAGCTGCCCTGCAGAAATTTATTGCAATGGCTTCTCTTATTGCAGAGCATGGGTTCTAGATACATGGACTTCAGTAGTTGCAACTCAAAGGCTCTAGAACACAGGCTCAGTAATTGCAGTACATGGCCTTTGTTGCTCCGCAGCATATTGGATCTTCCAGGATCAAGGATTGATTCCTGATCCCCTGTCCCTGCATCTTAACCCCTGAGCCACCAGGAAAATCCCTTAATGATATCATTTTAACTTAATTATCTCTTGGGAAAACAAACAAACAAACAAAGAAAAAAACCTGTCAAAAATATGGCCACAATCTGAAGGACTGGGAGACTAGAGCTTCAACATATAAATTTTGGAGGGACAAAAATTAGCTCAAAACTATGCTGCTGCTGCTGCTGCTAAGTCGCTTCAGTCGTGTCCGACTCCGTGCGACCCTATATACGGCAGCGTACCAGGCTCCGCCGTCCTTAGGACTCTCCAGGCAAGAACACTGGAGTNAGACTAGAGCTTCAACATATAAATTTTGGAGGGACAAAAATTAGCTCAAAACTATGCTGCTGCTGCTGCTGCTAAGTCGCTTCAGTCGTGTCCGACTCCGCCGTCCTTAGGACTCTCCAGGCAAGAACACTGGAGTGGGTTGCCATTTCCGTCTCCAATGCATGAAAGTGAAAACTGAAAGTGAAGTCGCTTAGTCGTGTCCGACTCTTCGTGACCCCATGGACTACAGCCTACTAGGCTCTCTGTCCATGGGATTTTCCAGGTAAGAGTACAAGCTCTGGTAAACTTTTTGGCCTCAGTGGGTTTTGTTTTCTTTACTCCTAAAAAACTGAGTACCCAGTTTCTACATGATTTCACATCCTGACAGCTCTGGTGATCTATTATTACATCCGTCATGTATTGTATAATGTGAGAGAATGCATTGCTGAAATATAAATTTGATTTTGAAAATATGAAATGTTGACTTCAATGATCATAAAAATGATAAAATTGAGATTTCAAATAGTTTCTGAGTCAATAAAAATAATTACATATACAATATATTCATTAAAGTTGTTAAAATATCAGAAACCTATAGATGGCATTTGATTGTGTACATACCAGTGTGTGATTGACTTGGTAGTTTGTAATACATTTTTACGTATTTATTATTTTTGAACAAATCTTGTGAGCTTAGAAGGACAAGTATCAATTCTGTTCATTTCTACAGATAAATTGAGCAAAATTTAATGATATATCATCTAAGTATTCACACTGAGTAAGGAAACTAATTCTTAGAGCTAACTAGATGCCAAACTTTGTGTTTATCTGCCATATTATGTTCATTTTCTTGGGGAAATAAAAATAAAATAAAGAAAATTTTGAGCAAAAAAATATTAAGTCCTTGACAATTTTATATGAAACTTACCAAGAAATAAAAGGACTTAAGTAATTGGAGAAAAAATATGACGTTAAATTGATAGAATTGAGAAAAGATGGAGATACTCACCAGAACAAATAAATACAGAAAAATCATCTGTTATTCTCAGCTAAGGAGTTAAAAATTGTCAGAGAAAATTCAATGCAAAAAGTAAGAAGAAAGAAAAAAATTGAAAATAGGTGGGTAAATTTAATGTATGAGATGATTGTACATGAGAACTTTAATATCAATCTAAATTCCAATATAAATGAAAAGACTGAATCAACATATATAGCTAGCTAAGATTTGCGGCAGATGAACATGGAAATCAGACAATTCAAACTAAATCTCATGCTTATTATCTAGTGTACAGGCAAAATGACTCTAAAATATCATTGAACTTTATCTGCAAAACTGTTTATAAAATTTTTGTTTTATGTATGCTGTGAGAAAATAATGTTTCCCAAAGAAATATCATTATTATTTCACTTCTTGCTTCTATAAATCTATTATTCATTTAAATACACCAACATTTATCCTTAGAATTAGATAATTAACAATCATGTATTATTAAATTACAAACTGCTTTCCTGATTCATGGCACATTCTTCCCTTTGCCTTCGTTCATTCCTTCCTTCCCCAGCCAGTGATCAGTGTTCCAAATGGCTGTACCTCATAATTGTTCCCATGTTTGCATTTTCTCTAGCAAAAATATCCTTATTTTTAAAGTAAACCCTCATATAGTGCTTGTTAAAATGTAGACAGTAATCTTAAACTGTATCAACATTACCACTACCAATAACAACTCAATTGTCTTTCTCATTTTTAATGAAAACTTGAAGATCTCAACATATCAATCCAAGTCCCAAACAGCCGATCCAATCAAATTTCCAGCTTCCCCCCTTCCTCACCACCATCAGACACAATACTATGGTTTGAGTGTTTCTGCATTTTATCATTCCCCAGTAAGTATTCGGAGGTAGTGTAGTCAAATCTCTAAGTACATGACTTGTTGGCTTTTAAGAGTTTGAGAGTTTTGTCCTGTCATTTCCAATGACAACATCCTACTTCCTCTTCACCATGAATTGTCTAGTCAAGATGTGAATGCAACTATTAGCAATAGATGAAGGCTGCCTATGGTGGGGTAAGAGGTAATGAACGGGAATGAATGAATGGAATACAGAAAACATAGTGCAACCAATTTGAAATGGAATGTATGCTGGCAAGGAGTCATATTCAAGATAGTCAGCTAAGAAAGACAGGGACTTAGTGACATCATAGGGCAGGCAGTTAAGGTGACTCGACTCATCAGGGAGCCTCAATGAGAGAAAAGGATGTGCTGCTGCTGCTGCTGCTAAGGATGTGAGGGATCACTGGATCCTCATTGTCCAGTGAATTCCCCTCTACTCCTTCTTTTCATGTCAGGATCATTTCCCATTTTCCAGATTTCTTCCTTGTCTCCCCTCCCTGAATATTTGTCTGCTGCTTTTCCTATTCCCTTCTCAGTCTTGCTCTTTGATGCTTCTAATTAAATGAGTTAATTTACTTAGTGACACTGGTGGTTGATAGTAGCTCAAAGTCTACTATCCTTTTAGAGTGTATTTTAGTATGCACACACAGACACACATGCACATGTTCACATGCCATGTTTTTGTGAGGGACTGAAATGCCTTTACATGGCTCAGGGCAGGCAGGCAGGATATGGAGTCCTTTAGAAAGGAGGGTTTGCTTTCCTTCAGAGAAGGCTCACACTGATTGGTACAGAGGAGAGTTTATCTCATCCCAGTGAGTTCCTGGAAAGAGGTGAGAGTAATAATGGAGGAAACAGAGTGTCACTGGGAAATGCAATAGACATGGCTCAAACTTTGCCTGCAGAGTAGAGTTTCTGCAGTTGTATCAATTAAAACAAACAAACAAAAAAACTTGAAAGGCTTCTCTCAAGTTCTTGAGTAACAGCATTTTTAAGCAAGGCCCTGGCAAAGACTTGTTTATGGTTGATACTGTGTCATTTCCCACTTTATGTTGACTGTTCTGGGAATATGTTTATATCCTTCTTAGTGCTGACATTTACCAAGCAGAGACACCACTTGGAAAGGGTGATTTACTTTTTGTGCCATTATGTTTGGAAAGACTTTAGGTTACAAGAAGCCTTTGAAATTAGAACCCATGATTTTAAGATTAATAACAGTAATTATAGGGCTCTGTTATAGCAGGAAGAGATGTAGCTTGCCTGTGAGATTAAATATGAAAGGTATCTGGTCCAAGGGAATAACAAAAGCTTGTTCTTTCTGCAAAGACACCACCAGAGTGGTGGTGAAGGTTAAAACTTTTTTCTGAAGCTATGGTGATTCTCTTTAACCTAACTCTGAAGACCAATGACCAATTCAGTCGTAATCACTTTTGTTTAATCTTCTTTTTTTCTTTCTGTGATGCCAGCACACCTGGGAAATTAGAAGTATTTGTATCCTTTCTCCCCAGCCACATGCTTCTAAGTTTGCAGTGATTTAAAATGTTCCCTCCTGTGGTTGACGTACCTGCCATCTGGTTAGGCAGCAATGACAGTGACAGTCATTCTTCTTGATGATAAGTGGCCAGAGTTGGGCAGAGAATGTATAGTCCACCTGTACTTTGGGGAAATAAGAACTGTCCCCTCAGAAACTTAAGCATGTACAAGCATGTAAAAGCAACCCTAATGATTTTCTCCCATTAACTTGATTTTGTAAGGGACCCTTTGGGAAGATCCCTGGAGAAGGAAATGGCAATCCACTCCAGTACTCTTGCCTGGAGAATCCCATGGAGGGAGGAGCCTGGTAGTCTACAGTCCATGGGGTTGCAAAGAGTCAGACATGATTGAGTGACTTCATTTTCTTTCACTTTCTTTGGGAAGTAGGAATAAAAGGTAAGATTAAATGTATGGAGTTGGAAAAAAATATTGAGGTGTGAGCTAGAATGGAGTGGATGAAAAGGAAAAGACATAGGATAATACAGGGAAAGAGATAAAGAATGATGTGGAAGAACACAAGCAGGGATGGAATGAAAGGCCAAAAGAAAAGGTGAGAGGAAAAGGAACTAAATTAACAGGAAGGAGAAATGGGGACAGCTATAGCACTGATGACAGGAAGAAGAATAATGAAGAGGGAGTACAGAAGAAGGGACAGAGGAATGTGGCACAAGAACGCAATTCTTATCTCTCTTCCAGCATCCTTTTTACTCAAAAGAAAGGCTTGGAATTCAAGCTCAAATGTAGAATCTTAGGGTTGTATCAACTATGCTTTAAAGAGCATATCTTTTCTTATTAAAAGAAAATATACATTTAGAAATATGGAAATAGAAAGATCATGCTTGAAGCTGTTTCCCAGAACATACAAGAAAGATAACAATGTCAAGTCTTAAGTATGACTGGACATCAGGAAACTAATACTTGGAAAGTCATTCAGGATGCTTGGTGCTGGAGAGTACGCTACTTTATCACCTTCTCAGGAGACCCTAAAGTCCTCCATGGGATTTCTGCATGCACAACATCCTTTGAATTGCATCTCCCTACTCCTGTCCTCATCCTTGCCATCAATCACCACTTGTATCTTCAGTTTCTTTCCCTTTCCCTTGTCTCATTTTTATCTGTAGCAGATTAATTATGGTTCCTAATTCCTCACCTTTTCTGTATCTAGGCCTTTTCCCATGTAACTTTTCAATTCTTCCTACCAAACATAGGGTGTGTGACCTTCTACCCCGTCAGATTTTAGCAAGTTTGATACAAATTGTGGCTTAAAGTATACTTACGTGACTGGATCTTCTCTCTGGTGCTTCTTCTATTGCCAGGAGAGAAACATACTCATGTGTCCTTCAGGTTCTCAAAGACTGAAACACATACCCAGCAGACAGAAGGAAACCAGTACCGGGGAGTTAAGCTAAATATTAGCTCAGCTGAGATCAGCAGAACTACTCTAGCAAAACCACAGTTACATGATCAGGAGAAGGTGTTCATTATTTTAAGACAACAAAATTTTAGAGTTTGTTGTTGCAATTTGATTTAAAAATTTTTAAAGCTATTTATTTATATTTTTCAATGTTTTTTTGACTTCATCTTCAGGTCCTGGTTAGCCTGTCAGTTGCTTTTCTAGAGCAGCTAATTAAGTCCAAACCCAAAACACTTGCTCATCAAGCTCTCATACTCTGGGACCTCTATGCATTGACACTGGGAACTCTAGGAATGAACCTGAGACAACTAAGCCCTACTTCCATTTATTCCAGTTAGACAATGCTCAGGGATCCTGAGAAGCCTAGCTAGCCATACTCCATGTACTCCATTTGCCATACATATTTTTTTTCCTACAGCTCCAGCTTGCTGTTACCCTGTCCTTGGACACAAAACCCCTATGTGGCCCTGTCCGGTGGTCTTTCAGTTGGAGCTCTGAGAAATGAAGAGCTCTGTCTTTCATCTATCCAAGTACCAGTGCTGTGTTCTGCCATCAAAACAGTCTTTACATTGAATGAAACAAAGATTTTTATTGACAGGATGCCTTGGTATACTAATTCATTTTAAACATGTGAAGAGAAATAAACCACTTTGACTTAGCTGCTATCTTGCTTATTGGGCAAAACTTTCAAATAAAACAAACTTATGTTTTCAACCTATCAGCTGGTCATTTTTGGGTCAAGTGCTGTCCTCTGAGGTATTCTGTTGTGCACAGAGAAATCATGTCACCAGGTAAAGAACAAGAGCTTCTATGCTGAAGAAATAGCCTAAGATCACTTTTCTCAACTTAATTGGTTTGTATAATGAAGCCACTCAGCCCTTTTTTAATCTTCAAATCTCAAATACATTTCTTGTTCTGTGGGTTGTTAATTTTGAGATGTTTTTATAAAGCTCTAATAAATCATGTATTAGGAAGTATGAAATAATTATAAAACTTTTTTATGTATATTGGGAGAGAGAGAAAAACAATTTAATTCCCTTCAATCAATAGCATAAACCAATCACTTCCTCTCTGTTCCTCTTACTCCAGTCCTTTCCAGGGTATTAGGTAAAGAATGTTTATAGAGTTAGAAAATCTGGCTCTGCTTCAAGTTTTCTGTTGTTATTATTTCTGTCACTGTTAACACACCACTCACTCTTGGCTTCTGTTTCCCAATTTTAGAATTAATATTCAGTTCAGTCCAGCCATTCAGTTATGTCCAACTCTTTGTGACCCCATGGACTACAGCACGGCAGGCCTTCCTGTCCATCACTAATTCCTGGAGTTTATTCAAACTCATGTTTATTGAGTTGGTGATGCCATCCAATCATCTCATCCTCTGTCATCCCCTTCTCCTCCCACCTTCAATCTTTCCCAGAATCAGGGCAGGGTCTTTTCAAATGAGTCAGTTCTTTGCATCAGGTGGCCAAAGTATTGGAGGTTCAGCTTCAGCATCAGTCTTTCCAATGAATANAGGATAAATATCCTATGATATAAGTTTACCTGCTGGCTCAGCAGTGAAGAATCCACCTGGAATGCAGGAGATACAGGAGATGCTAGTTCAACCCCTGGGTCAGGAAGATACCCTGAAGGAGGAAATAACAACCCACTTCAGTATTCTTACTGGGAAAATTAGAAAATTTATGCTTTCTTACTTTAATTTTGTAAATTGATTTCCAGTTTCTAGGGATTTGAGCCCAATGGATATAATTGGATGATTGCCTATTTGTGTTCTATATAGTGTTGGACATGAAGTTCTGAAATAATATTCACCGTAGAAACAAAAAAGCAAAGGGTAATAAAATATAAGAAATCTCAAACGTCTCTAGTGGCTAACACCTTCCTTTTACAGATAAGATTACGGACTGGTATAAAACCCTCCTCTGTTCTTAAGTTGAAGGAGTTTTCAATCCTTATAAAGTATTATTTACACTGCTTAGAATTCAAAATAGTATAGGAACTAACTACAGAATCAGCAGACAAGCATTAAGCTCCAATAAGCATGAAATTCCAATAAAACATACTTGGGCAAAAGAACAACTGGATCTAAGAGATGAGGGGTTAATGCAAACAAGGGAGGGTAAACGCAAAGCAATGCAGAAAGGAAATACCAACTGAGCTGGATTTCTGTCCTCCATTCTCAAGTTCTCTGTGGTGCCTGTGAAGCAATGCCTTTCTTATGGGCAGATAATCAGGAACACTTGGAAAATGAAATGCATAAAAATAGGATGTTTTAAATTCTTCTCGATTTGGAAAACACTGGGAGCCTGGGTAGTGTTAGCAGTTTAGGAGAATAGACTGAGTTTCTGTTCTAGTTTTGTTCTGAGAAATCAGTGTCACCTTGTCTCTGACACCTTTCCATTTTGGAGTGGTATACATTTCCTATTGTAATGTGGGAGACCTGGGTTCAGTCACTGAGTTGGGAAGATCTCCTGGAGAAGGGAATGGCTACCTACTCCAGTAGTCTGGACTGGAGGATTCCATGGACTGTATAGTCAAAGGAGTCACAAATAGTCAGACATGACTGAGCGAATTCACACTAGGGAAACTACAGTCTCAAAGTAAAGTTTTCCTTAGTTTGTGAAATAATGGATGGAAGGGATAAAGAAGTCAAGCTTATATTTTCTAGATGGTCAATATTACAGTCATATTCATTTATGCAATACACTCCTGGTGACAGTTTTCCCATAAAGATTGGATGTTTTCCATATTTAATTTAAATTTATAATTCATATGAATCATACTAAGTATGGCTTATAAAAACAGAAGATAACTAGTATAACTTCATTTACTAGCTATAGTTATGGCATAAAACAAAACAGCATGATATTTTAGTGACTTGTGTAACTAAATCAAGTTTATATGAAACTTGGAAAAAATATTAGATATATCTTCCAGTCTACTGCTAGTATTTTCATAAGCACATTCACAAGTGAAGATTATTAGTTAGATATGAGGTATAAGTAAAAATTTCTCATCTTAATTTACAGAATAATGTCAGCTAAGCTTCCAAAACTATCACCTCTTTAATCTAAATCGCATTTCCATACTATTCACCCATAGAATTTGGAGAAGGACTCAAGGAGTAAATTGTCATTCCAAAAATAAATGGCTATTCATCTGAGACTTAGTGGTCCTCTAAGAAAGTGGTTGGGACCCAACTCATTGCCCACTATGTAATTAAGCCTGTCATTTAAGCCTGTCTGTCATTCAGAAAGACACTGCCTACTACTGTTTTCCCTGTTTTTTTTTTTTTAATATTCTCTTTATTGTATGTAAATGAAAGAAAGAGTTAAAAATAAAGAATCCACCAGGCATTTGAACAAAGATGTTAACATGAAATGTAGAGGCTAAAATAAATCTTATAATCAGAAACTTTGAAAAACATAAATACATCAGAGACTAGAAGAAGACTTTAATTTTATATTACATATTTCAATGTAGTGAGATAGAAAATATATTTCATTCATGATAAAGAATGGAATGAAATTAGAAAGGGAATATGTATTAAAAGGACTTGCTATTTAAAAGAGTCAAAAATAGAACTGACACAATGGTAGAGTAAAAAGACCCTGAGCTCAGTTCCTCTCACAAGCACACTCAAATCACAACTGTCCAGAAACAACAATCAATTAAAAAGATAGGAATCTACCAGAAAATATCTTCTTCAACTAAAGATATAAAAAAGAAGTCACAATGTGATGGTGATGGGTAGGAGGGATGGACTCATGATATAATCAAATCCCGTATCCCCTAGGTGGGTGAGTTCTAAATTGGAGAATAAGTACATTTTGGAGGCTCTCCCATAGAAGTAAGAGTTCTGAGCCATGAGAGTATGGCACCAGGAAGATCAGCCTCCAGAGCAATTGGCTTTGAAGGCCAGCAAGGCTTAATTGCAAGAGCTTCATGAGACTTGAGGAGATAGAAATTTCACTCTGAAAGGACAAACACTTTCACTCTTAAAGGTCTCACATGCACCAGAACCAAGGTCAAAAACAGTAAATTCATAGGAACCTAGGTCAGACCTACCTGCTGGTTTTGGATGGTCTTCAAGGGAGAAAGTGGTGGCTGTGTCTCACCATAGGAGTGTAGACAGTGTTGGAAGACATATCAGGGAGTATTCATCTGCTTGAAATCTCTCAGTGGCTAACAATAATTACCTCAAATGTAAACAGATTAAATGCTCTCACCAAATGACACAGACTGGCTAGATTGACACCGAAACAAGATCTGTATTTATCTTGCCTAGAAAAGACGCACTTAACATCTAGAGACACATACAAACTAAAGTGAAGGGCTGGAAAAAGGCATTTCATGGAAATGGAATTCAAAAGAAAATCAAAATAGCAATACTTATATCAGACAAAATAGACTTTAAAGTTTCTTACAAGAGATAAAGGGCACTAGATAATGACACGGAGAAGGCAATGGCACCCCACTTCAGTACTCTTGCCTGGAAAATCCCATGGACGTAGGAGCCTGATGGGCTGCAATCCATGTGGTCGCTAAGAGTCGACACGACTGAATGACTTCACTTTCACTTTTCACTTTCATGCATTGGAGAAGGAAATGGCAACCCACTCTAGTGTTCTTGTTTGGAGAATCCCAGGGACCGGGAGCCTGGTGGGCTGCCGTCTCTGGGGACGCACAGAGTCGGACATGACTGAAGCAACTTAGCAGATAATGACAAAGAGATCAATATGAAAAGAAGATATAACGACTGTAAATATATATGCACCTAACACAAGAGCATCTAAATAGGTAGGACAAATATTAGTGAACATAAAAGTATAATTTGACAGTAACACAATAATTGTAGTAAGATTTAATGCCATATTTACATCCATGAATAGTCCATCCAGGCAAAAAAGCAGTAATGAAACACAGACCTTAATAAATGCATTAGACAAAATGAATTTAATTGATTTTTTACAGAGCATTTCCACCTGAAAGCAACAGAGTACACATTCTTTCAAGGGCACATGGAACATTCTTTAGGATAGATGACATAGTAGAACATAAAATGAGCCTTGGTAAATTTAAGAAAATTGACATCATATCAAGCATCTCTTCTCACCAGAATGCTATGCAATTAGAAATGAACTCTGAGGGGGTAAAATAAAATCTGCAGAAAACAAAAACACATGGAGGCTAAANACTCTTAAAGGTCTCACATGCACCAGAACCAAGGTCAAAAACAGTAAATTCATAGGAACCTAGGTCAGACCTACCTGCTGGTTTTGGATGGTCTTCAAGGGAGAAAGTGGTGGCTGTGTCTCACCATAGGAGTGTAGACAGTGTTGGAAGACATATCAGGGAGTATTCATCTGCTTGAAATCTCTTAGTGGCTAACAATAATTACCTCAAATGTAAACAGATTAAATGCTCTCACCAAATGACACAGACTGGCTAGATTGACACCGAAACAAGATCTGTATTTATCTTGCCTAGAAAAGACGCACTTAACATCTAGAGACACATACAAACTAAAGTGAAGGGCTGGAAAAAGGCATTTCATGGAAATGGAATTCAAAAGAAAATCAAAATAGCAATACTTATATCAGACAAAATAGACTTTAAAGGTTCTTACAAGAGATAAAGGGCACTAGATAATGACACGGAGAAGGCAATGGCACCCCACTTCAGTACTCTTGCCTGGAAAATCCCATGGACGTAGGAGCCTGGTGGGCTGCAGTCCATGTGGTCGCTAAGAGTCGACACGACTGAATGACTTCACTTTCACTTTTCACTTTCATGCATTGGAGAAGGAAATGGCAACCCACTCTAGTGTTCTTGTTTGGAGAATCCCAGGGACTGGGAGCCTGGTGGGCTGCCGTCTCTGGGGACGCACAGAGTCGGACATGACTGAAGCAACTTAGCAGATAATGACAAAGAGATCAATATGAAAAGAAGATATAACGACTGTAAATATATATGCACCTAACACAAGAGCATCTAAATAGGTAGGACAAATATTAGTGAACATAAAAGTATAATTTGACAGTAACACAATAATTGTAGTAAGATTTAATGCCATATTTACATCCATGAATAGTCCATCCAGGCAAAAAAGCAGTAATGAAACACAGACCTTAATAAATGCATTAGACAAAATGAATTTAATTGATTTTTTACAGAGCATTTCCACCTGAAAGCAACAGAGTACACATTCTTTCAAGGGCACATGGAACATTCTTTAGGATAGATGACATAGTAGAACATAAAATGAGCCTTGGTAAATTTAAGAAAATTGACATCATATCAAGCATCTCTTCTCACCAGAATGCTATGCAATTAGAAATGAACTCTGAGGGGGTAAAATAAAATCTGCAGAAAACAAAAACACATGGAGGCTAAACGATATGTTATTAAATAACCAATTGATCACTGAAGAAATAAAAAAGGTAGTCAAAAGATACTGAGGGAAAAATGAAAATGAAAACATGAGGATACAAACTTATGTGTGTTAATCACTCAGTTGTGTCCAACACTTCGCAACCTCATGGACTGTAGCTCACCAGAACCCCTATCCATGGAATTCTCCAGGCAAGAATACTGGATTGGATTGCCATTTCCTACTTCAGAGGATCTTGTCAATCCAGGGATTGAAACTGGGTCTCCAAACCTATGGGATACAGCAAAAATAGTTCTTCAATTCAAGTACTAACCAGTTCTGACCCTGCTTATCTTCTGAGATCAGATGAGATTGGAGATGTTCAGCGAGACTTGGCCATAGACCAAAAGCAGTCCTAAGAGTGAAGATCATAGTGATAAAATCTTTAGAAAAAAGAAACATTTCAAATAGAAAACCTAGCCTTACATACAAGGCAACTAGAGAAAGAAGAACAAACAAAAAGATGATTTTATAGATCACTTTTCATAATCTTTCAAGAGCATACATTTCTTTCAAATACAAATGGTTTCAAAAAAGAAAGAAAAGGATATGTATCTAAATCACTATGTGAGGCTAGACAATCTCAATAAATGTGTGAGGATAACCTAAGAAAAGTGTAAGCAAATATAACAATAAAAATTTCCTAAATAAATTATTTACAAACACAATTAGCACTGTACTTTATTAAAGATAGGTGGGATAAACTGAATTTATCCCACAAAATAATGGGCCTCCCTGGTAGCTCAGCTGGTAAAGAATCCACCTGTAATGCAGGAGACCCTGGTTCAATTCCTGGGTCGGGAAGATCCCCTGGAGAAGGGGTAGGATAGTCATTCCAGTATTCACGGGCTTCCCTGGTGGCTCAGATGGTAAAGAATCTGCCTGCAATGTGGGAGACCTGGGTTCAACTCCTGGGTTGGGAAGATATCCTAGAGGAAGACATGGCAACCTACTCCAGTATCCTTGCCTGGAGAAACCCCATAGACAGAGGAGCCTGATGAGCTACAGCCCATGGGGTAGCAAAGAGTCAGACACGACTGAACGACTAAGCACAGCACAACACAACAAAACAGAAAAAAGCCTAATTTGATAGAGCAAAAATAGTACTCAGTAAAATTCAAAACTCATTTAAAATATAATTTGCTATATTACATAGTAATAGATAAAATTAATTTAATGGAAAAATAAATAGTATTCAATTAGATTTAAACTCATTCATAGTTAAAAATAATTTTAAAATTTGTGCTAAACTATAAATAGGAGGAATTTTCACTAATAAAGTGTTTACTTACTCCCTTAAAGAAAAAAAACAAACTAATGATAAGACATGGCATGTGTATCTTTTAAGACAAGGAAAAAGACAGAAATGACTTTCTCATTATTATGCAATCTTATATATTTTCCTACACGTTAATCTAAATATTCAGTGCTATTTTAATCACAGCCTGAACAGGAATCCCTGTGGAATTTATCAATTTAATTCAAAGAGATATGGAAAAATCTTAGTGTGTGCAGGATTTAGGGAAATGATAGCTTGCAGAAATTGTTGCTAATTTAAAACTTGATGGACATGGGTTTGAGCAAGCACAGGGAGTTGGTGGTTGACAGGGAAGCCTGGTGTGCTACAGTCCATGGGGTCGCAAAGAGTTGGACACAACTGAGCAACTGAACTGAAGTTGGTACAATGACTTTGGAGACAAAAATTACAATATCAAGTTAATCTGCAGATAAAAACATCACCTCAGAATTTAACACATAAAGCCTTTTTACTTGCACAAGGAAAATATAATCAATTAATTATTCATAATTACTAACAGCTGATTGATAGAAAATTTTATCAATAGAAGGATCTATAATGTATTATGATATATTCATAAGATATTAAAAACAGAGCAACTGAATTAAATAATAACAATCAAATACTTATGTTGGAATAAATAAAAGTGGTCTAGGGTGATATATACGGTGAGATAGATTTAATGTAGTGTCAATGACATGCAAGACAACAATAGATTTTGTTTTGGATATATACAAATGTAGCACACTATGAAAATATTTGCTGTAAAGACACACATCATTTTTATAATAATGGCTACCTCTAGGGAGGAATATTTGGACCTGGAGGGAAAGTTAAAATGTTTTAAAAATATCTGTGATGTTTGATTTCAAAACATTTGACAGAATCTGTAAAATAGTATATGAACTTTATTATATGCTGTTTGGTCTCTAAGTCATGTCTTTGACTCTTTGCAACCCCATGGACTCTAGGCAGTCTTCCCTGTTCTTCACTAACTCCTGGAGTTAATGTCCATTGAATCTGTGATGCCATCCAAACTTCTCAACCACTGTCCTCCCTTTCTCTTCCTGCCCTGTATCTTTTCCAGCACAGAGTCTTTAGCAGTGAGTTGTCTCTTCTCATTAGGTGGCCAAAGTATAATATTCTCTATCATTTTCTGAATATGTTAAAATTTTATTAAAATCAATATATATATGTAAGTAAATTATAAATTATCCAGTTTCAGTTTAAACATAAAGACACTGCTATTTTGGTTCCATAACATTTCTTTTTGAGAATTGGGCTTTAAACAAAAAGTAGCTAAAGATTACCAGATGAAGAAGTGTTGAACATTAGGCCTATAATTACAATAATCAAAGAGAGGACTTTAGGATAGTTTTATAGGTGGTGCATTTTTTACAATGCAAGGAAAATAACAGATGCTTTATCAGCTTACCCACCTTGTACATTCTCCAACTGTAATTCTTGAGTGCATCACCCAGCATTCTAAATAGGCAGAAAAGCAGGCCAGTTGTGAAAAGAAATTTATAGAGATTTCTGCTCTCATCTTTCATTTCAGACAGATGGTTTGCATTCCTTAGAACATTGATTGCACCCAGTTTAAATTGCATAGTGATTTAAATATGCTTGACATCCACAGAATTACCAGACAGTTGACTTCAGGTTTTGAAAACTGAGTTTGATATGCTAGAGGTAATCTTGGGATTGCTGTGATCAGGAGTAACCCCATTCATAATTTTCTTATCTTTGAGACAATTACACAAACACTAAGAATTTTCCAAGTGGAATATAACTATTTTTCAGTTGGAGACGTCTCCAGGAAAGTATCACTTTAGAAGGGATATTTTTAAGGCACTTTGTAACTAAGAAAATGGAAATCTCTTGACAGTTGAACATTACCAAGATAAATTTGTTAATAAGCTTGTGAGGGCTTTGATCTGAAGACATGGTACTTGGATACTGTCTGCAGATTTCTCAGGCTTAATAACCTCTGTCCTCTGTCCTCATGTGATCTCTTAAAAATGTATGATGCTGGTAAGATGGTGAAGGGATAGGACAGGGAGACCACTTTCTCCCCCACAAATTCATCGAAAGATCATTTGAACACTGAACAAATTCCACAAAACAACTTCTGAATGCTGGTGGAGGATACCAGGCACCAGAAAGGCAGCTCATTCTCTTTGAAAGGAGGTGGGACAAAATATAAAAGATAAAAAGAGAAACAAAAAAGTTAGGGATGGAGACTCATTCTGGAGAGGGAGTCATGAAGGAGGAGAAGTTTCAAATACCAGGAACTCCTCTCACTGGTGGGTCTGTGGGGAGTTTTGGAAACTCAGAGGGCAACATAACTGGAAGGGGAAAACAACAACAACAACAACCACCCACAGATTCTGCGCCTAATTGCAATGTCCTGCAAAGAAGTAACCCAGACGCTTGTGTCTGCCAGCAGCGAGCTGAGGCTGAACAGGGAGGCACGGGTTGGATGCTTATGGTAAGGACTGGGCCTGAGTGCCCTGAGGACAATCTGAGGGAACTAACATGAGCTAGCAACCCAAACTGTGGAATAACCAGAGAGAGAGAGAGAGAGAGAAAAAAGAGAGAGAGAACTTTCCCTGCGAAAAGCTCTTAGGTAAAACCTGGCCTGCTCACAGAACAAAGGTTTGAGCTAATACCAGAGGAGAGCTGGCCAGCTGTGAACTGGTCCCTCCCCCTGCTGAAGGCAGAGGCAGGCAGATGGCAGCCAGAACTGAAAGGCAAGAGGCATCTTCCACCAAACTATGAGCAGGCTCCCAGTTGCTAACCAAGTCTTCCTGGGATCATGGACAGTTGACATCTGCCAGGAGGGTCACAGTCGGAGATCAGTTCCCTAGAGGACACAGGACAAACTTGAGATGGCGCTTTTGCGGTGCACCCAGGAAACCGAGTGACTGGGACTGGGGAGGGGTTAAGACATACCATACACCTGGGATAGTGCATTTGCAAAGCACCTGGACACCTGAGCTGCTCGGACCTGGGAAGGGCACAAAACACAGGCTCAAGCTGTGCCTTTGAGGAGTACCCGATAACCTGAACCTGAGTGGCTTAGACCTGGGAAGTGCACACAACCCAGGGCATGCTTTGGGTACTTCTCCTGCAGAGCAACCTGGAGCCTGAGCAGTGTAGACCGGGAAAGCACACATGCCGTGAGCAGGGGCAAACCTAATGTGGCCCAGACACTGCAAGCACTTCCCACACACACAAGTGATATTTATTTGCAGTGTTCCTCCGTCCCCACTGCACAATTGAACAAGTGAGCCTAAATAAATGGCTTCGCCCCCTTGTATCAGGGCAGAAATTAGACACTGAAGAGACTTGCAAACAGAGGAAGCCAAAATAAACAAAGAAGAGGGAACTACTTTGGAGGTTACATATGCAACAGATTAAAACCTGGTAGTTAGCATTGACTACATTGGAAGGGGCCTATAGGCCTTGAGAAGAAGTATAAGCTGGAACAAGGAACTATCTGAAACTGAACTGACCCCACACTGCCCTCAACAGCTCCAGAGAAATTCCAAGATATATTTTACTATTATCATTTTTTATTTTAAAAAATGTTTACATTCTTTATTGCTCCTTTAATTTTCATTTGTAAAACTTACTATTACCTTGCAAAAAAGACCCTGTTTTTAAAGGAATTTTCATATATATATATATAATAATTTTTGTGATTTTTTTTTTTAAAGTTTATATTTTTGAGAGTCTAACCTCTACTCTGGGCTTCCCTGGTGGCTCAGAGGTTAAAGCGTCTGCCTCCATTGTGGGAGACCCAGGTTCGATCCCTGGGTCGGGAAGATCCCCTGGAGAAGGAAATGGTAACCCACTCCAGTATTCTTGCCTGGAGAATCCCATGGATGGAGAAGCCTGGTAGGCTACAGTCCACGGGGTCACAAAGAGTCAGACACGACTGAGTGACTTTACTTACTCACTTAACCTCTACTCTAGATTTTTAATCTTTGATTGTTTGTAATTGTTATCAATTTTGTACCATTAAGAACTCAATCTTCAGTGCCCATTTTTACTCAGGAGTGTAATTACTGGCTTGATTGCTCTCTCTCCCTTTTCTCCCCCAGGTCACCTATATCTCCTCCCTCCCCCTTCTCTTCTCTACTTAACTCTGTGGATCTCTCTGGGTGTTTCAGGCTATGGGGAACACTCGGAACTGATTACTGGCTAGATTAGTCTCTCTCCTTTTGACTTCCCCTCCTCTCCTCCTGCTCACCTCTATCTCCATCCTCTTTCTTTTCTTCTCCATGTAACTCTGTGAACCTCTCTGAATGTCCCTCACTGTAGAGAATCTTTTCACCATTAATCTAGATATTCTATCATCAGTGCTGTAAGGATGGACTAATCTTGAGGCTACTGTAAGAATAAGACTGAAAGCCAGAGGCAGGAAGCTTAAATCTAAAACTTGAGAACACTAGAAAACTCCTGACTTCAGGGAACATTAATCAACAAAAGCACAGCCAAAAGCCTCCATACCTACACTGAAACCAAGCTCCACCCAAGAGCCAACAAATTTCAGAGCAAGACATACTAAGCTAATTCTCTAGCAACACAGGGACATAGCCCTGAGTATAAAAATACAGGCGGCTGAAAGTCACACCAAGCCCATAGGCATCTCAAAGCTCACTACTGGACACTTCATTGACTCCAGAGAGAAGAGATCCAGCTCTACCCACCAGAACACTGACACAAGCTTACCTAACCAGGAAACCTTGACAAGCCACTCATCCAGCCCCACCAACAGGGAGGAACCTCCACAATAAAGAGGAATCACCAACTTCCAGCCTACTTTCATCTCAAACACAGCAACCTAAACAAGATGAAAAGGCAGAGAAATTTTCAGGTAAAGGAACATGATGAATGCCCACAAAACCAAAGCAAAGAGGAGGGAATAGGGAATCTACCTGAAAAAGAATTCAGAATAATGATAGTAAAAATGATCCCAAATCTTGAAAACAAAATGGAGTTACAGATAGTCTGGAGACAAGGATTGAGAAGATGCAAGAAAAGTTTAACAAGCACCTAGAAGAAATAAAAAAAAGTCAATCAATAATGAGTAATGCAATAACTGAGATCAAAAACACTCGTAGTATAACTAAGGCAGAAGATAGGATAAGTGAGGTGGAAGATAGAATGGTGGCAATAAGTGAAGCAGAGAGGAAAAAAGAAAAAGGATTATAAGAACTTGTGTACACCTGTGGTTCATGTCGATGTATGGCAAACCCAATAGAGTATTGTAAAGTCAAATTAAAAAATAAATAAATTTAAATTAAAAAAAAAAAGAAATGAGGGCAACCTCAGAGACCTCTGGGACAATGTCAAATGCCCCAATATTTGAATCATAGGAGTCCCAGAAAAAGAAGACAAAAAGAAAGGCTATGTGAAAATACTTGAGGAGATAATAGTTTAAAACTTCCCTAAAATGGGGAAGGAAATAGCCACCCAAGTTCAAGATACCCAGAGAGTACCAAACGGGATAAATCCAAGGTGAAACACCACAAGACACATGTTAATCAAATTAATGAAGATCAAACACAAAGAACAAATATTAAAAGCAACAAGGGAAAAACAAATAACACACAAAAGGATTCCCATAAGGATAACAGCTGATCTTTCAATAGAAACTCCTCAGACCAGAAGAGAATGGCAGGACATACTTAAAGTGATGACAGGGAAAAACGTACAACCCAGATTACTGTAGCCAGCAAGGATCTCATTCAAATATGAAGGAAAAATCAAAAGCTGAGAGAATTCAGCACCACCAAACCAGGTCTTCAACAAATGCTAAAGATCTTCTCTAGACAGCAAACACAGAAAAGGCTTGTAAACTCGAACCCCAAAAAACAAAGTAAATGGCAATGGGATCATACTTATCAATAATTACCTTAAATGTAAATGGTTTGACTGCCCCAACCAAAATAAAAGACTGAATGGATACAAAAACCAGACCCCTATACATGCTATCTACAAGAGACCCACCTCAAAACAAAGGACACGTACAGACTGAAAGTGAAGGAAGGGAAAACAATATTTCACGCAAATCGAGACCAAAAGAAAGCAGGAGTAGCAGTACTCATATTAGATAAGATAGACTTTGAATAAAGGCCATAAAAAGAAACAAAGAAGGACACTACATAATGATCAAAGGATCAATCCAAGAAAATATAACAATTATACATATATATGCACCCAACATAGGAGGACTGCAATAGGTAAGGCAAATGCTAACAAGTATGAAAGGGGAAATTAACAGTAACACAATAATAGTGGGAGACTTTAATACCCCATTCATACCTATGGATAGATCAACTAAACATAAAATTAACAAGGAAATACAAACCCAACAGACCATAGCAAAAATCAACAAAGCCAAAAGCTAGTTCTATGAGAGGTAAATAAAATTGACAAACCATTAGCCAGACTCATCAAGAAACAAAGGGAGAAAAACCAAATCAATAAAATTAGAAATGAAAAATAGAGAGATCACAACAGACAACACAGAAATACAAAATAAATGACCCAATCAAAATATGGGCCAAAGAACTAAACAGACATTTCTCCAAAGAAGACATAAGATGGCTAACAAGCACGTGAAAAGTTGCTCAATATCACTCGTTATTAGAGAAATGCAAATCAAAACCACAATGAGGTACCATTTCATGCCAGTCAGAATGGCTGCGATCCAAAAGTCTACAAGCAATAAATGCTGGAGAGGTTGTGGAGAAAAGGCTGTTGGTGGAAATGCAAACTAGTACCTCCACTATGGAGAACAGTGTGTAGATTCCTTAAAAAACTTGAAATAGAACTGCCATAAGACCCATCAATCCCACTGCTGGGCATAAAACTGAGGAAACCAGAATTGACAGAGACACATGTACCCCAATGTTCATCACAGCACTGTTTACAATAGCCAGGACATGGAAGCAACCTAGATGTCCACTGGCAGATGAATGGATAAGAAAGCAGTGGTACATATAAACAATGGAATATTACTCAGCTATTAAAAAGAACACATTTGAACCAGTTCTAATGAGGTGAATGAAACTGGAGCCTATTATACAGAGTGAAGTAAGTCAGAAAGCAAAACACCAATACAGTATATTAATGCATATATATGGAATTTAGAAAGATGATAACAATGACCCTATATGTGAAACAGCAAAGGAGACAGAGATGTAAAGAACAGACTTTTGGACTCTGTGGGAGAAGGTGAGGGTGGGATGATTTGAGAGAATAGCATTGAAACATGTATATTACCATATGAGAAATTGATCACCAGTCCAGATTTGATACATGAGACAGGGTGGTCAGGGCTGGTGCACTGGGATGACCCTGAGGAATGGGATGGAGAGAGAGGTGGGAGGGGGTACAGGGTACCCCCTGTACACCAATGGCTGATTCATGTGAATGTATGGTAAAAATCACTACAATATTGTAAAGTAATTAGCCTCCAATTAAAATAAATAAATAAAATTTAAAAATGTATGATGCCATATCTACTTCAGCTCTTCAATTCAGTCTTTTTGCTTTTCATCAGGTATATTGGAGTCAAAATAAATTTTAGTACTGTCTTTTCTTTAACATTAATAAATAATAATAATAATAAAACTATCAATCTCTCCATACTTTAAATTTTGAGGCCACTGAAATGAATGACGGAGGTGTAGTAATGACCAATGTTGTTTCTAGAATTTGCCTTGCCACATGCATGAAAAACATTGGGACATTCTTTGATCTCATTTTTGTGAAACACATTACAGTAAATAAATACCAGAGAAAAATAAGCAACTATGTATTTAAAAACAGAAATGAAACTGATTATTTTGATCATTCATATAGTGAATAAAGCAATATATTTTTACAATTAATTTGTCTATTATTTTTCACATTATTGAGAAAGGAAAAATGATGTTCATTACCCAAATGTGTCTATCCATTAGAATATTTAAAATAACTCTTCATTCTTTGTAGGCAGTAGCAGTAGTGAAAAGATCATGGACTTTAAAGCAATTGTGTGATTCCATTGTACCAGATGGAGTGCTGCTGCCAGTGCTCCTGTGGTGTCAGGGACCACTCTGACCCTGAGTCCCAAGACTGTTGAATAAAATTTTTATCATTCATAAACTGAAAATAACATTTTAGTGGGTTTTGTTTTTGTGATGATTAAATTTCTTAGTGTTGTCTACTTCCCTGTTATAGTGTGGAGTCTATAAGAACATGATTCTTAACTGTTTTATCCACTGATGCATCTCCCTTATCTACAATAATGCCAGACACATAGTGGGGACTCAATGACTATTAAAGAAACCTATTAGCATCTGCATATATTCATAAATGCATGAACAAATAAAAAGAGTACCACCTGGCATGAAAGTGGTTAATCTTTATTTGTTCCATCTTCATTTTCTCCTCTGTCTTCAAGATAATTAAAGATGAATAAACAAGCCAACATATGTATTTTTATGTTTTTATCTGCTACTGAGAAAAAATTTGAGGCTCCCTTCCCTTCAGCATTGCTGCACATTTATTTATCTATTAATAATTTACACTTATATATATATATATATATATACACACACACATACATATATACATCTAAATTAGTTTACTGAAAAATATTTGACAGGGCAAATAAAAATGTGTATGAGGGTAAGTATAAGATTAATGTATGACTATTATTTNCTTTATCTATTAATACTTTACACTTATATATATATATACACACACACACACATACATATATACATCTAAATTAGTTTACTGAAAAATATTTGACAGGGCAAATAAAAATGTGTATGAGGGTAAGTATAAGATTAATGTATGACTATTATTTCAATATACTAAAATAAAACTATCATAATGCCCTCAGTCTCTGAGATTCACAGCATGCCTAGTGTATTGGAAACAATTCAGCATTCAATTATATACTGCCACAAATCTCACTTTGTTATATTAGGTATGTTTACCACCCTAACCTTCCTCATGGGCTGTCTTAGAAAAAAGAGAATGCAAATTCTCTTATGTCACAGCATGTAGCTAAATACATTCTATACATTATATTTATTAGGATGACATGACATTAATATTCTCAGATATGTCCTNTATGTTTACCATCCTAACCTTCCTCATGGGCTGTCTTAGAAAAAAGAGAATGTAAATTCTCTTATGTCACAGCGTGTAGCTAAATACATTCTATACATTATATTTATTAGGATGACATGACATAAATATTCTCAGATATGTCCTCTCTCTTTCCCCACTAAGTTTACATGAAAAAATAAAAACAGTCCAAAACTTGAAGGGATGCAGTGAGTGGTTAAAGTGTGGGCTCAGGAGTGAGCTGTTGAATACTGCTGTCCTTTCTACATCTGGGAGGGAGTTGTCCAATGCATAAAGTGAGATTAGTAATTACCTCTTAAAATGGTTACAGAAATTCAATCTTTTCTGCATTTAAGACACTTAGAACAGCTCCTAGCCATAGTAGGAGAACAATAATGTTAGCTCTTATTGTTACTGTCATTAAACAAAGCTTGGGAAATTTTTAAAAAATCTAGCTATTTATGAGAAACACACCTGAAACTGAAAGATGTCAAAGACGGAAATAAAAAAAAAGATTGATGATACACCAAATTTGAAGAACTTAAGAAATACAAAGAAAATAAGCATTTATAATCATAGTTGCAAACATGCGCANTTTTAAAAAATCTACCTATTTATGAGAAACACACCTGAAACTGAAAGATGTCAAAGACGGAAATAAAAAAAAAGATTGATGATACACCAAATTTGAAGAACTTAAGAAATACAAAGAAAATAAGCATTTATAATCATAGTTGCAAACATGCGCATGTGCACACACACACACATAATGTCAGAAAATCTATAAGAAAAAAGAAGAAACAAGATAAGTAATACAATCATAATTCTTACTATATTCAGTTCAGTCGCTCAGTAGTGTCTGACTCTTTGCGTCCCCACGGCTGCAGCATACCAGGCTTCCCTGTCCATCAGTAAACCCTTAGAGCTTACTCAAATTCATGTCCATCGAGTCAGTGATGCCATTGAATTATATCATCCTCTGTTGTCCCCTTTTCCTCCTGCCCTCAATCTTTCCCAGCATCAGGGTCTTTTCCAATGAGTCAGTTCTTCGCATCAGATGGTCAAAGTATTGGAGCTTCAACTTCAGCATCAGTCTTTCCAACGAATATTCAGGACTGATTTCCTTTAGGATTGACAGGTTTGATCTCCTTGCAGTCCAAGGGACTCTCAAGAGTCTTCTCCAACACCACAGTTCAAAAGCATCAATTCTTTGGGACACAAAGGTATAGTTAGATGTGAAACTTGTGTGCATTTGGCTATGGTTAGACTTGTTGCTCTGAAACATCAAAAAGTCCTTCAACAAAATTCAAACTCCAGAAAAAATTAGATTATGCTCAGTGATTCAGAAAAACATAATAACTTCAATCTCTTCCTTGAACTCAAGGGCTTCACTTAATATTCATGTCTAAGTCACTCTTCTGGGCAGAGACATGGACATAAAGCCTGTCTAGTGCACTACATTCAACTTATAGATTATAGACCCGGGTGATTTTCTTGTTGTTGAGTTGCTAAGTCATGTCTGACTCTGTGACCTCGTGGACTGCAGCACACCACGCTTCCCTATCCTTCAGTATCTCCTGGAGTTTGCTCAAATTCATGTCCATTGAGTCAGTGATGACATCAAACCATCTCATCCTCTGCTGCTCCTTTTGCCTCCAATCTTCCCTAGCATCAGGGTCTTTTTCAATGAATTGGCTGTTCTTGGAGGAAATCCCAACTCATCTGAAACAATTTGTTCATTTTGTGTGACTTCTCTGAAAGCAATTGTTAACTCACTATTTTCAGAAGTCATGTCAACTGAACTAATTGTTTCAGATGCTTTAAGGATAGAGATTGTAGCACAATGCACATATGACATAAAACAAAGATATTGTGAAGAAGCCTGGCATTCCCAAGGGTGACAACTGCTCAGCAGACTATGAAAGATTATTATCATTTTAGATTATGCACTGTGAGATATTGGAAGAGAAAAGATAATCAAGGTAAATTCTGCAAAGTTAAATAGAAAGAATCAAATTATTTGCGTGATATGATGCACATCTATTATTGAAGATCTCTTTTATGGAGTAACTGGAGCTATGAATGTGTTAGGCCCTGCTGAACAATTTTGGAGGAGGCACAGTAAACCTGCATGACTTCACTGCCAAATGCTAAATGGTGATTAACATCTTTAAAATGATGCTCTACATTTTTAATCATTTGATATGTTTAGTTCCGTTCAGTCACTCAGTTGTATCCAGCTCTTTGCGATCCCATGAATTTCAGCATGCCAGGCCTCCCTGTCCATCACCAACTCCCGGAGTTCACTCAGATTCATGGCCATCAAGTCAGTGATCCCATCCAGCCATCTCATCCTCTGTCATCCCCTTCTCCTCCTGCATCCCTCTCAGCATTAGAGTCTTTTCCAAGGAGTCAACACTTCGTACAAGGTGGCCAAATTATTGGAGATTCAGCTTTAGCTGAATAAGTCCTTCCAAAGAACACCCAGGACTGATCTCCTTTAGAATGGACTGGTTGGATCTCCTTGCAGTCCAAGGGACTCTCAAGAGTCTTCTCCAACACCATAGTTCTTCAGTGCTCAGCTTTCTTCACAGTCCAACTCTCACATCCATACATGACCACTGGAAAAATCATAGCCTTGGCTAGATGGACGTTTGTTGGCANTCTTAACCTTAGATTTGATATTTGAACAAATAAAGTATAACAATTATATTAGGAAGGAAGGGTCTTGGTTTTCTGATATTTTTTAGTGTATTTTGGTTTTATGAGTGCTAAGTTGCTTCAGTCATGTCCAACCCTGTGTGACACTACGGGCTGTAGCCTACCAGGCTCCTCTGTCCTTGGGATTATCTGGGCAAGAATACTGGAGTGGGTTGCCATGTGCTCTTCCAGGGGATCTTCCCTATCCAGGAATTGAACCCACATCTCTTATGTCTTTTGCATTGGCAGGCAAGTTCTTCACCACTAGAGCAACCCAGGAAGCCCTATATTGGTTTTACTTATTCCCTGAAATTTTGCTGTAGTATTACTTGTCAGAGGTCAAGTTTGATATTTGAATTTTCAGAAAATCTATCCAACTTCTCAAGAAGATTATGGTACTCTTCTTTTTACTCAAAGGTCATTTCACTGGCACTTATTTGTGAGAAAAAAAATTGATGTAAATGAAATTGTGTTAAACTTGCCTCACTGAAAAGAAATAACCAAACACAGAAGTGGTTCTTATCTATCTATTTCATCTACTCTGGGAAACAAGATTACACCTTTAAGTGCTGGCTCATTTACTCTGTTGGAATGGCCTAACTGCACCCATACCATGTCCAGCACACGCATTTATAGATGATCATCACGTTTCCCTCACTAAGTCTGATTGTGGGATCAGAGTTCTCAACACGGTAATCTACAAAGCTTTTATGAGATACTGTTGTTGTTGTTCAGTCATTAAGTCATGTCTGACTCTTTGTGACCCCTGGACTAAAGCAGGCCAGCCTGCCCTGTCCTTCACAATCTCCCAGAGTTTGCTCAAATTCATGTCCTTTTTGTCAGTGATGCTATCTAACCATTTCATACTCTGCTGCCCCCTTCTCCTTTTGCCTTCAATTATTCCTAGCATCAGGGTCTTTTCTAATGAGTTGGCTCTTTGCATCCGGTGGACAAAGTATTGGAGCTTCAGCTTCAGCATCAATCCTTCCAATGATTATTCAGGGTTGATTTTCTTTAGGATGGACTAGTTTGATTTCTTGCTGTCCAACATATTCTCAATAGTCTTCTCCACACCACAGTTCGAAAGCATTAGTTTTTCAGTGCTCAGCCTTCCTTATGGTCCAACTCTCACATCTGCCTATATTAGTATATTTATATGTAGTATACACACACATACACACACACACACACACACACACAAATATCTCAATCTCCTAACTTATCTCTCCCCAACATTACCCCTGGTAATAATCCGTAGGGTTGCAAATAGTCAGACATGACTGCAGTGACAGCACAACACACACAAAACCACACATTCATTTTCTACACCTGTGACTCTGTTTCTGTTTTGTAAATAAACTCATTTGCACCATTTGTTTTTAGACTCCATGCATAAGTGATGTGATACATATATTTCTCTGTCTGCCTTACTTCACTCTGTATGATAATCTCTAGGTCCATCCATGTTGGCGTAAGTGGCGTTATTTCATTCTTTTTACAGTGCTGAGGTTTTAAATGTATTTTTTTTCTCTAAGCTTTTATCTATAATTTCTCAGTTAGGAGTTTTATAAACAGAGTATCATTCACTAATTGTATTAGTTACATATTTTGTATAGCAACATGTATCCAAATCAAGTCCCTTACTGTGCATTTAGTATCACTTTTATTATCTTACACAGTTTCTGAGGGTCAGGAATGTAGGGGTGTCTTAGCTGTGGGAATCTGTCTCAAGGTCTCTTTTGAGATCACAGTAAGTCTATGATCTCTCTATAAAGATGCTCAGAACATGGCAGCTCTCTTCTCCCAGATTGAGTGCCTCTGGTTTAACAAGTCTTCCAAGTGATTCTTATGAATGCTAAGGTTTGAGAACCACTGACCTGTGGGGCTCTTTTGAAGATATAGGCCCATTAAAAATTCTGACATAATTTTCTGGTGGGGAAAATCACTCTTCCTGTGGTATCACATTGCTTCTGGAAATGTTTAGTTACATAAGGGGAGGAAGACAGAAAGCCATGGGAATGCACAATTTTAAGAGGCATACAACTACTCTCACAAATGTTTTGCACCATTTGTTTCAAAATGCATCTCAGCACGTGTGAGAAGAGTTTTCTTTTTCCTTTTCCTTTTTTCAGAATCTCAAACTTATCCACAGTGACTGCAAAAATAATCCTGTCGCCATTTTCACAAATACAGATCTTCTTACTCATTTTATTTCCCTCACTTCATTATATACAGCTCTCCTCTGTAGAGTTGTTTGGAACTTAGAAGGCTTTAAAACTTCTGTCTAATGCTTTCCGTAACCTTTTCCCTGTAATAGCTCAAACCCAACTGTACGTAGGTTGCAACATAATTAAAGCACTTGAACAANACTTCATTATATACAGCTCTCCTCTGTAGAGTTGTTTGGAACTTAGAAGGCTTTAAAACTTCTGTCTAATGCTTTCCGTAACCTTTTCCCTGTAATAGCTCAAACCCAACTGTACGTAGGTTGCAACATAATTAAAGCACTTGAACAAACAGCATATGGACAAGTACTTACCCAGCTATTAGCAAAGACAGTGTTTTAGGATACAATTTGTTTTCTCCCATAAGTGGAGGCAAATCTCAAATAAGAATTTGTTTTGAACTTTTCTATCTCCATGATTAAGTTTCAAGGCTCTGCTACTTTAGAAACAAAAAGCTTTTAAATTTAAACCACTCTCAGTGCAATGTTTCTCTTCATGATAAATGGACATATTTCATGCTGGGAGGTTAAAAGGTGAGAAAAGGCTAAACTAAAACCACCTTCAAAGCAGTGTTTCATTTAGTGATAAATGACACTGTTTCAACAGGGGAGGATGAAAGACATTTGCTTTGAAGCAGAGAAATAGCCAAGTGCTCACTACTAGTGATTATAGATGTTTCTAACAAAATGGGGGTAAATGGCTGAGTACAAGCCATTATTACACTGAGAAAATATATATTTTTCTCTCCTCTAAAAAACACATTTTGTGTTGCTTAGGAAATCAGTTATGTTGTTGTTCATAGAACAAAATTTCAAATTTATAACAAATATTTTTGATCAATACTTTCTCTTTCTTAAATTTTTTTCAGAGCAAATTTTAGGAAAAAAAAAAAAAAGGAGGGGGGACAAGAATATGCCCAAACCATCAATTTCTTATTCCCAAAACCTTATGAGTTATTGTAACCTGACTCATACCTTGAAGAACTCTGCCCTATTTTCANGCAAATTTTAGGAAAAAAAAAAAAAAGGAGGGGGGACAAGAATATGCCCAAACCATCAATTTCTTATTCCCAAAACCTTATGAGTTATTGTAACCTGACTCATACCTTGAAGAACTCTGCCCTATTTTCATAAAACACACTATATCCATGAGAAGGGAAATTAGCATATAATTTGTAGATTTGATTCTTGGGCCCATAAGAGAGCTTAAACATGTAAAACAACTTGCTGTTAGTTGAAAAGAACAAACAAAAAAGATGTGAGCTATTGTCTCAGTATATTTAGGTGTCATGGGGTCTATCCATATAGATAGATGGATTTTCATTCAAAGATCTCTGCCTTGAGGATTTCTCATTTCTGGAAAAGAACCAACCATCTACACTTAACCTGTCTTCAAGTGCATAAGACTGAAATAATTAGAGAGTAAATAGAGCACACAGACTTAGTAGTGTTCATAAACATTGCTACCATTTAAAATGACAGTATGAGTTATGTAGAGATTCTAAACAAGCTAAAAATAAGAGAAATTGGAATGCTTGGCATACTTTGACTCCTTTTGCATGAATAAATAGAGAAACTCACTATTTCTCCTTGGCTTACCAATAAATTTATTTCTACTTGGGTCTAGTTAGGGACATAAAAATTGCTGGTTCGATCCCCAGGTGAGGAAGATAACTTGGAGGGAGGACATGGCAACCCACTCCAGTATTCTTTCCTGGAGACTCCTATGGACAAAGGAGCTCAGCGCGCTACAGTCTATAGAACTGTAAAGAGTTAGACAAGGCTAATGCAACTTAGAACGCACTAGTTCTTTACCTTAGGATTTTTCATTTGTTTGTGTTTTGGTTTTACCTCCCAAATCTCTCTCTTCTGCTTCATTGGCCTGACTAGTTGTTTTGCCAAAAGTTTTAACTTTCATTTCAGGTTCAAAGGACTCATTAACAAAAGAAACCACTCATTATACACAAATAAACAACTTCAATGTCTGAGAGCTTGTTTGGAGATTCCAGCAGGGGAGCACAGCTGCTCGTATACCCTTGACTAAAGACCTGTCCTCCTCTATTGGGGAGGTCTTCCTCTTCCTCTTCAGGAAGGATGAGCATGGACTGGTGAGGGAGGAAGGGGGCACCTACTTAGCCAGCCAGATCAGCGGAATCAACCCTACCAATTAATGGGGTGACAGATGTCACCGCCAGATCACCATCATACCCATAATTTCAATATCTAAAGAGAGTTATCTAACTTACTTTCAATATACAATCATTAAAAGAAAACAGAGATAGGAACAGTAGAGGATAATAACAGTGCATACATCATCAAATTAGGCTGACTCACATCCAGATTCAAACAGTGCTTGGAAAGACCCATGTAACAACTGGAAACCCAGTTGGGAAAATGTTCTGAGCAGTGCATCTACCCTAGGGGTGATACTTTAAGTTGCAGTTTGGGGGGTTCCTGCTTAAAATCCCAGGCTGCAAACTGATAACATCATCAGTTTGTGAGCAAAAGTGCTGCTCTCATTTCACTTTAACCTTTCTACAGTGTGTGTCCTTTTTATTTTAGGAGCCATTGAATTTCACTGAACACCACGTATGGTTGGCCAGAGTTCCAGGGGCTCAAGAAGTCCAAAACCCCCTTCCTATCTTATCTATAGTGTCACTCAGCTTTCTGGTAACAATTGGTGCATTCATGAACAAGCATATAATCAGCACAGTGTCATGCAGGTTAGAAGCAAGGCCAGGGGCCTGCTCTGTTTTCTTGTCTCTGAAGCCTGAACAAGACTACCTTCATTTTATGTTCCCCAACACTAGTAATCTCAGACATCTAATTTTTTGGCCAGAATCCACTCTCAAACTTAGACATTTAAAATAAACCATTTTTTTTTTTCTCCCCTGCTGTATCTTCGCAGAGTAAAAATAGCAGGAAGAAAAACAAGGACATTTATACTGCTTTTGTTACCCATGCTCATCAATTTCCAAACACGATGTAATCCCCACAGTACTGTCACAGAGGCAAGCCCTTATCCTACTAGAATCCCTGCCTGGCTTCCATTTCAGACTGCTGCTCCAGTACCCACCTGGCCATGTTCCACACTGTAGTACCACTGGCTGTCTGAACTGGCTGTGAACTTACTGTGTGTTTTAAATACAGTGTCATAGGCTGTCTATTTCCCAAATCTACCCTTAATCTTCCCAGTCCAAGTGAGCTCCATTGGTATATTCATAGCATCTCTTTACTGTTCCATTTAATTTATATTTGGCTCTGCTGATTCTTCATTGCTGCAAGTGGGCTTTCTTTAGATGTGGTGAGCAGGGGCTATTCTTTGTGGTGTGCAGTCTTCTCATTGGAGTGGCTTCTCTTTTTGTGGAGCATGGGCTTTTGGGCACTCGAACTTCAGTAGTTGCAGCATGTGGTCTCAGTCATTACAACTTGCAGATTCTAGAATGTGGGCTCAGTAGTTGTGGTACCTATGCTTAGTTGCTTGGTGGTATGTGGAATCTTCCTGAACCAGAAATCAAGTCCATGTCCCCTGCATTGGCAGGTGGGTTCTGAACCACTGGACCACCAAGGAAGTGCCTCCTCAGTCTCCTGGAATAAATAATTTTTAAATTTGCTTTTGTTTTTATGAAGATAAATACTGGGTTTAATGTAATTATAGTCAATAGATCACAGGTATTTCAATTTGTCTCATCTCTGGTTATTTTCTTTTCCTATTCTCTCTTCTTCTACATTGCTTTCTTCCAACTTCTCCTCTTCTCTCCCCTCCTAATTTCTCTTCCTTTCCCTTTCCCTTCTCTTTACTTTCATTCCTTTCCTCGCTGCCTTTTCTTTCTTTTATCTTCTTTTTTTTTTTTTTCTAAAATAGCTGGCCAAGGCAGATGGTGACAAAATAGTGGAAGATACTTCACTTCTTGTTAAGTCGTAAAGTAATTTTTACTGTATAAATAGACATAAGAGAATGGAGGACATAGTGTAGCTATCATCATTGAATTTTCCTAACATTGATTTATCTGCTTATTTGACCAAGATTTCTCATCTAACTTGGAAAAAAAAAAAAAAAACACACATTCAATTGGAACACTTTATAATATTGCAGCCTCTGCTAAAGATTAAGCTTTTTCCAAAATAAATACTTATATTAATACATAAATGTACATGTGCACATGTATATGGGCTTCTCATATAGCCCTGGAGGTAAAGAACTCACCTGGCAATGCAGGAGACATAAGAGAAATAAATTCGATCCCTGGGTCAGGAAGATCCCCTGGAGTAGGTCATGTAACCTATTTCAGTATTCTTTCCTTGAGAATCCCATGGACAGAAGAGCCTAGTGGGCTACTTAGCAAGTACACACACACACACACACACACACACACACACACACACACACACACATATTTTTTTCATATATATGAGGTCAAATGTAGATCTTTTCCCTTTCACACTGTGATTCATGCTGTGATGTTAGGATATGCTGGTGAGATCCCTCTGTAGGACTGTTGACTTCATTCCCCCAGTGACTGGAAGGGCTGAGTGAAGATGCCTTTTGGAATTATTTGGGTGAAGGAAGCTGCCTTCTTCAAGGTAACAACCTCTGTCAAAGGATAAGCCATAACTGACTAATAAATGTGGCAGAAAAAAAAAAAAATAAAACAAAAAACCCCTACCACTTCACTCCAAAAATGGGAAATTCTGAAGCACAAGCTTGGCTTTAGTTATCTGTTTCCTTTGATCCATGTTCTCTGTTTGAGGCTTGCCAGGTGGTGGTAGTGGTTAAGAATCTGCCTGCTAATGCAAGAGACCTAAGTGATGAGGGTTAGTTCCCAGGTTGGGAAGATCCCGTGGAGTAAGAAGAAGCAACCCACTCTAGTATTCTTGCCTGGGAAAATCCCATGGACAGAGGAGCTTGGGGAACTACAGCCCATGGGGTGGCAAAGAGTCAGACATGACTGAGTAAACTGAGCATTTTCTCCCTTTGAATAAATCCGATTCCTTTTTTTCACATCCCAGGCAATTATTCCAGGAACACCTCTAATCAACTTCCTGAATCTCTAGTCACCTTCTTTATCTCAGAGTCTACTTCCCAAAGAATGCATATTGTAACATACTTCAACTGTTTTATAGTTTAAAACATTTAAAAAGCATTATTACTTATCTTGCAAAGTAGGATTTTTATTTTTATATCCAGGAAGAATTCAACTAGGGCAATAGAAACATTATAACTCCATTTATGCACAAATCAACTGGGATACAAAGGCATTAAAGATTGAAAAAGAAAAAAAAATGTGAGAAATTGTCAAAGCAAATTGGAGTGACTGTGCTTATCTTTTCAACATATACTGGTAAGCTGAGGCACAGAGACACCAAGAAATTTGCCAAGTCACTCATCACACAGGTAAGAAATGACAACTAGAACCAGAGCCAGCTTGATTTGATTCAAGAGCTTTCACATATAACACTACCATGTTCTTTTCATAAGGGTGAAGCACTTTCTGTTTAAATGCCGAAGGAAAAGTCTTCACGCACATGAGGAGAATCAACTCTGCCTCCGTAAAACTGCTAGTTTATTTTGCAATAATTAGAAATTCTGAGAAAGAAAAGAAGCAGATTTCCCATTGGGAATCAGGTGGTGATCTCCTTGTTCTATCAATTCCCACCTCTGTGCACTGTCTTCTATTTCTTATTTCCTTTCATTCTAAATCTTCTATTCCCTCGCAGTTCAGTTCATTTTGGTTGTTCAGTCATGTCCAACTCTTTGTGACTCCATGAATTGCAGCACGTCAGGCCTCCCTGTCCATCATCATCTCCCGGAGTTAACTCAAAATCATGTCCATCGAGTCGGTGATGCCATCCAGCCATCTCATCCTCTGTCGTCCCCTTCTCCTCCTGCCCCCAATCCCTCTCAGCATCAGAGTCTTTTCAAATGAGTCAGCTCTTCGCATGAGGTGGCCAAAGTATAGGAACTCAGCTTTAGCATAAGTCCTTCCAAAGAACACCCAGGACTGGTCTCCTTTAAGATGGACTGGTTGGATCTCCTTGCAGTCAAGGGACTTTCAAGAGTCTTCTCCAGCATCACAGTTCAACAGCATCAATTCTTTGGCGCTCAGCTTTCTTCATAGTCCAACTGTTACAACCATACGTGACCACTGGAAAAATCATAGACTTGACTAGATGGACCTTTGTTGGCAAAGTAATATCTCTGCTTTTCAATACACTATCTAGGTTGGTCATGACTTTCCTTCCAAGGAGTAAATGTCTTTTAATTTCATGGCTGCAGTCACCATCTGCAGTGATTTTGGAGCCCCCAAAATAAAATCTGACACTGTTTTCACTGTTTCCCCATCTATTTCCCATGAAGTGATGGGACAAGATGCCATGGTCTTCGTTTTCTGAATGTTGAGCTTTAAGCTAACGTTTTCACTCCCCTCTTTCACTTTTTTCAAGAGGCTTTTTAGTTCCTCTTCACTTTCTGCCATAATGGTGATGTCATCTGCATATCCAAGGTTATTGATATTTCTCCCAGCAGTCTTGTTTCCAGCTTGTGCTTCTTCCAATCCAGTGTTTCTCATGATGTACTCTGCATATAAGTTAAATAAGCAGGGTGACAATAAAAAGCCTTGACTTACTCCTTTTCCTATTTGTAACCAGCCTGTTCCATGTCCACTTCTAACTGTTGCTTCCTGATCTTCATATAGGTTTCTTAAGAGGTAGGTCAGGTGGTCTGGTATTCCCATCTCTTTCAGAAATTCCACAGTTTCTTGTGATCCACACAGTCAAAGGCTTTGTCATAGTCAATAAAGCAGAAATAG
Source organism: Neotragus pygmaeus (assembly GCA_006410875.1). NCBI lineage: Eukaryota > Metazoa > Chordata > Mammalia > Artiodactyla > Bovidae > Neotragus > Neotragus pygmaeus. Next base: position 50,804 of record SJYV01029604.1, read on the forward strand.
ATGTTTTTCTGGAGCTCTATTGCTTTTTCCAGGATCCAGCAGATGTTGGCAATTTGATCTCTGGTTTCTCTGCCTTTTCTAAAACCAACTTGAACATCTGGAAGTTCATGGTTCATGTATTT
>SJYV01029604.1:52243-62801 GCA_006410875.1 Neotragus pygmaeus
CTGATTCCTAGAATGTCAATGTTCATTCTTCCCATTTCCTGTTTGACCACTTCCAATTTGCCTTGATTCATCGACCTAACATTCCAGGTTCCTATGCAATATTGCTCTTTACAGCACTGGACCTTGCTTCTATCACCAGTCACATCCACAACTGGGTATTGTTTTTGCTTTGGCTCCATCCCTTCATTCTTTCTGGAGTTATTTCTCTACTGATCTCTAGTAGTGTATTGTATACCTACTGACCTGGGGAGTTTCTCTTTCAATATCCTATCATTTTGCCTTTTCATACTGTTCATGGGGTTCTCAAGGCAAGAATACTGAAGTGGTTTGCCATTCCCTTCTCCAGTGTTCCACATTCTGTCAGACCTCTCCACCATGACCCGCCCACCTTGGGTGGGCCCACGAGCATGGCTTAGTTTCATTGAGTTAGACAAGGCTGTGGTCCATGTGATTAGATTGACTAGTTTTCTGTGATTATGGTTTCAGTGTGTCTGCCCTCTGATGCCCTCTCGCAACACTTACCGTCTTACTTGGGTTTCTCTTCCCTTGGGTGTGGGGTATCTCTTCACGGTGCTCCAGCAAAGTGCAGCCGCTGTTCCTTACCTTGGATGAGAGGTATCTCCTCACGGACGACCCTCTTGACCTTGAACGTGGAGTAGCTCCTCTCAGCCCTCCTGCACCCATGCAGCCACCACTCCTTGGATGTTCTATTCCCTATAATTCTGTCCAAAGGACCAGTTAGTCCAAAAAGTTATCCCAGACTCTTCCACTCTGCAGAGATTAATGGACAGTTTCTTTAAACTTGCTGTCATCTTCTCAATTGTAATTAACAATTCATTTTGAACATGTTTTACAAATATTTTCTTCTTTAATCATCATAAAATAAGTTCAAGGATAAGGAGTACTACTATTATTTGCATGTGCAAATTAGAAAGTGAAGACACAGAGAGAATACATGAGTTGGTCAGTCATGTTCAAGTAACTGGTCAACCTGGTTTTGAACACAAGGTAGCTCTAATACTCTTGCTTTGGCTACAATTTCCTATTGTTTGTCCTCTTAGTAAACCACCTTCTTTTAATTATATTTATGCATTTTCTTGGGCTTCCCTGATGGCTCAGCTGGTCTGACTGCAATATAGGAGACATAGGATACATGGGTTCAATTCCTGGGTCAGGAAGCTCCCCTGTAAATGGTAACCCCCCCCACCACCATTATTCTTGCTTAGAGAATCCTATAGACAGAGGAGCCTGGCAGGTTACAGACCAAAGGGTCATAAAGAGTCAGACATGACTTAACAACTAAACATGCACACCACATGCATTTTCTTAAGTTATAAGCTAAATGATTAATTAAATTAAGATTGATATATGCAGATTTTGACTATAAAATATTAGGTTAAGCTCCTTCAATATGGTCAAGGCCTAGGTCTGTTTCTCCTGGTCACTCATCAGTATTCACAAGTCTATCTAGTAGAACAGCTAATGCTGTGTTAAGTTATCTAGAATTCACTTGAATACTTTTGAGACTTACTCTGTGGATGGAAAGGTTTGTAAGTCAAAAATGTATGCCCTTTGGATTCTGGTTTCCTTGGTGTGTTTGAATCAGTTCTAATGAGGTGGATGAAACTGGAGCCTATTATACAGAGTGAAGTAAGTCAGAAAGAAAAACACCAATACAGTATACTAACACATATATATGGAATTTAGAAAGATGGTAACGACAACTCTGTATGCAAAACAGCAAAAGAGACATAGATGCATAGGACAGTCTTTTGGACTCTGTGGGAGAGGGAGAGAGTGGGGTGATTTGGGAGAATGGAATTGAAACATGTATATCATATATGAAATGAAAAAAAAAGTATGCCCTTGCTATCTTTTTATTCAAAAATTTATTCCTCTATTCCTTATGAGATTATATTATTCTGTTTATTGGGGCTTCCCAGGTGGTGATGGTAGTAAAGAGCCCACCTCCCAATGCAGGAGACTTGTGTTCAACCCCTGGGTAGGAGAGTTCTCCTGAGGAGGAAGCAGCAACCCACTTCTATTTTCTTTTTTGGGAAATCCCACGGACAAAGGAGCCTGGTGGGCTACAGTCAATGAGGTTGCAAAAAGTCAACTCAACTGAAACGACTTAGCACATATGCATGCATTGTTTACTACTGTATACAGGGGGAAATGAGCAGTAACCCAACACTTCATGGATCTACTTTTTCTCAAACTCTGTGACATCTTGTAGCTTCTTCAGGAAGGAAGGTATCTTCCTGATAATATTCTATGCAAACTTGTCCTCAGTTGATGAGTTCAAACTCCTTCATAAATAAGTCATGGCACTCAGTTAATTAAAGTGAGACCACTCAAAGGGAAACAGGCTATGATTTAACTTAAAAAACAAGGCTTTTTTGGTGAATTTAAAGCTTCAGGAAATATATTTTGAAAAAAGTCAAATGATTTCATTCAAGTTATTTCTCTTCTTAACTTTAGGTATGACCAGAGGGGCATGAGAAATTAAATATATATATAATACATATATATATATATATATATTTCTGTCTTGTTTTCTAGTGTTTCTGAAATTTAGCTGTAGATATTGTGCTTGAGCCTTGGGAGATTTTCCTCACATGTCACAGAAAATTGAGATTCTCTTTTTGGTTATCAATATTCAATATGGCTAATTGCAACACAAACCCAAAAAACACATTATGAAACACTGTTTCCCTAAAGAACCATTGCTACTAGCTCAGCAAACAATCAAACTGTATTTAATTATTTGCTGTAATGACTTTTAGTAGAAAATCAAGATGTCTGGGCTTTATTAAGTTTATTTTGCTTTGCTGTCTTATTAAGGGCTTAGACTTTCTCTAAAAAAGAAATCAACATAGCCGGTGGTTATGAGAAAAACTTAGTCTTCTGCTTTGAGAAAATCTATAGTCATGCAACCTAATCAGAACATTTTCAAGTTTGAAGCTAATCATTTAGGAGCTTGCTGACTTCCCCCTCAAAGCATACCTTCCTGCTTCCCTGTCTCTGTTTTGGTTTTTGTTTGTTTTTTTCTATTCAAATAAATGTGTCTTTTAACAAGTGAATTGTCCTGAACTCCATTTCCCTTAAGGGAAAAATGTAGCTGTTAGTTCAATAAAATAGGTACAAGAAATATGAGGCCCCTACTGTGTACAAATAGTCAGATGTTTCAGTTTTGTTTCTAAAAAGCCCTATGACAAAGCTATTTCTTTTTAAAATGTTTAACTTTTTTTCTTCAGTGTGTATGTCTGTGTTTTTAAATACTCATATCTTTTTTTAAAGGGTGACAAATTAATTTTCTTTCTGAGTGATACCACACTGGATGCTATGGAAAGATGGAGACTCCTTGTTAGGTCTGAGTAAAGCTATCAAGTAAAAGTGAATTTGTTTTAACTGACTTGGGAAGATGGGAGGTCATAGTTAAACTTCTAGGATTCCAAGGAGTGTGCCTGTGTGCTAAGTCAAATCATTTGTGTCTGACTCTTTGCAACCCTATAGACTGTAGCCCACCAGGCTCCTCAGTCCATGGGATTCTCCAAGCAAGAATACTGGAGTAGGTTGCCATAACTTTTTCCAGGGGATCTTCCTGACCCAGGAACCGAACCTGCATGTCTAATGTCTCCTGACTTGGCAGGTGGGTTCTGTACCAATAGCTCCACTTGGAAAGCCCTTTTGGTGTACTGCATGTGTGTGTTCAATTGTTCAGTCGTGTTCAACTCTTTGTGATCTCATGGGCTAGAGTACACCAGGCCTCCCTGTCCCTTACCGTCTCCCTAAGTTTGCCCAGGTTTATACCCATTGCATTGATGATGCCATCCAGCCATCTCATCCTCTGATCATCTCTTCTGCCTTCAATTTTTCCAAGCAGAAAGGACTTTTCCAATGAGTCAGCTCTTTGCATCAGATGTCCAAAATACTATAGCTTCAGCTTCAATATCAATCATTCCAAATAAGTATTCAAGGTTGAGATAGATTTGATGTTCTGTGCTGTGCTTAGTCACTCACTCACATCTAACACTTTGTGACCTCATGAACTCTAGCCCACTAGACTCCTGTGTTCTTGAGGATTCTCCAGGCAAGAACATTGGAGTAGGTTGCCATGCCTTCCTCTAGGGGGTCTTANAGTATTCAAGGTTGAGATAGATTTGATGTTCTGTGCTGTGCTTAGTCACTCACTCACATCTAACACTTTGTGACCTCATGAACTCTAGCCCACTAGACTCCTGTGTCCTTGAGGATTCTCCAGGCAAGAACATTGGAGTAGGTTGCCATGCCTTCCTCTAGGGGGTCTTACCAATCCAGGGACCAAATCCAAGTCTCCTGCATTGCGGGAGAATTCTTTACCATCTAAGCCACAAGGGAAGCCCAAGAATATTGGAGTGGGTAGCCTATCCCTTTTCTAGGCGAACTTCCTGACCCAGGAATTGAACCAGAGTCTCCTGCATTGCAGGCGGATTCTTTACCAGCTGGACCACCAGGGAAGCCTCTTTGATGTTCTAAATAGCCTCAATTTTGATATGCAGATTTCATTGTCACTATTTCTAAATAATTTAAGATTTCTTAAAATTTCTAACTTTAAAATCAAATTTATTATTTAACTTATAGACTGTAAGTGTGATCTTTCCAATAAATATATTTTTAATTTGGAAGATCACACTTAAAGTCTGTAAGTTAAATAATAAATTTGATATAAAGTTAGAAATTTTAAGAAATCTTAAATTATTTAGATATAGGAAACAGATTGCCAGTNTGATCTGGGAGAATGGCATTGAAGCATATATACTATTATGTAAGAAACGAATCACCAGGCTATGTTTGATACAGGATGCAGGATGCTTGGGGCTGGTGTACGGGGATGATCCAGAGAGACGTTGTGGGGTGGGAGGTGGGAGGGGGATTCAGGATTGGGAGCTTGTGTACACCTGTGGTGGACTCATGTCGATGCATGGCAAACCTAATAGAGTATTGTAAAGTCAAATAAAAAAAAATAAATTAATTAAAAAAAATAAACTATGGAAAATTCTGAAAGAAATGGGAATACCAGACCACTTGACTTTCCTCCTGAAAAGTCTGTATGCAGGTCAAGAAGCAACAGTTAGAACTGGACATGGTACAACAGACTGGTTCCAAATCAGGAAAGGTGTACACCAAGGTTGCATCTTGCCACCCCGATTATTTAACTTATATGCAGAATACATCAGGTGAAATGCTGGATTGGATGAAGCACAAGTTGGAATCAAGATGCCAGGAGAAACACTGGTAACCTTAGATATGCAGATGACACCACCCTTATGGCAGAAAGCGAAAAAGAACTAAAAAGCCTCTTGATGAAAGTGAAAAAGGAGACTGAAAAAGTTGGCTTAAAGCTCATCGTTCAGAAAACTAAGATCATGGCATCCAGTCCCATCACTTCATGGCAATAGATTGAGAAACAGTGTAAACAGTGACAGACTTTATTTTGGGTGGCTGTAAAATCACTGCAGATGGTGACTGCAGCCATGAAATTAAAAGATGCTTGCTCCTTGGAAGAAAAGTTATAACCAACCTAGGCAGCATATTAAAAAGCAGAGACGTTACTTTGCCAACAAGTTCCATCCAGTCAAAGCTATCGTTTTTCCAATAGTCATGTATGGATGTGAGAGTTGGACTATAAAAAAGCTGAGTGCCAAAGAATTGATGCTTTTGAACTGTGGTGTTGGAGAAGACTCTTGAGAGTCCCCTGGACTGCAAGGAGATCCAACAAGTCTATCCTAAAGGAAATCAGTCCTGAATATTCATTGGAAGGACTGATGCTGAAGTTGAAACTCAAATGCTTTGGCCACCTGATGCAAAGAACTGACTCACTTGAAAAGACCCTGATACTGGGAAAGATTCAAGGTGGGAGGAGAAGGGGATGACAGAGGATGAGATTATTGGATGGCATCATTGACTCAATGGACATGTGTTTGAATAAACTCCGGGAGTTGGTTATGGACGGGGATGCCTCTTGTGCTGCAGTCCATGGGGTCACAAAGAGTTGGACATGACTGAGCGAGTGAACTGAACTGAATTGAACTTAGCATCAGTCCTCCAGCTTTGTTCTTTTCTTCAATATTTAGTTGACATTCCTGGATCTTTTTAACTCTCCACATTAACTTCAGATTCATTTTAGCAAAATTCATAAATAACTTGATGAAATTTTGATTTTGATTGCACTGAATAGATAGATTAATTTGGAAAGAACTGACATCTTGACAACATTGGGTTTTCCTGTTCATGAACATGGGCTCTTTCTCTACTTATTTTCTCTTTGACTTAATTCATTACAGTGTTTCCTTATATGAATCTTGTACATATTTTGCTAGATGTATACCCAAGTATTTAACTTTTGTAAGTGGTAATCTAAATATGTTATATGTTTATTTTATTTGTTCATTGTTGATATACAGGAGAGTGACTGATTTTTGTAAATTAACAATTTATCTTGTTGCCTTGTTACAATGACTTTTTACTCCTTAGAATTTTTTTTATTGTTGTTGATCCTTTTAAATTTTCCACATGGACAATCATATGATCTGGAAAAATTCTTTCTTACCATACACATAGAATCTAACATAATTTGTGTTGATAAACAATAGTACCCAGATATTTCACTGTATATCATTGTATTTAAAGCTAGAGTTGAAAGTATTTTTGAAGTTTAACATTTTCAATTCTTGTTATTGAATAAGAGCCTGCAATTCTTATTATTTACTCCTTCCTAATAAACTACTCTAAGAATTAGTGTCTTAAATAAAAATGTATTGTCACATATCAGGGTGCTACAGGTTGACTAAGCTTAGTTGAGTGGTTCTCACTGTTGTTTAGTTGCCCAGTCATGTCCAGCTTATTTTGACCCACGGACTGCAGCACACCAGGCCTCCATGTCCCTCACCAACTGCCGAAGTTTGCCTAAGTTCATGTCCATTGCATCAGTGATGCCAACCAGCCATCTCATCCTCTGATGCCCTCTTCACCTTTGCTCTCAATCTTTCCCATCATTAGGGACTTTCTAATGAGTCAGCTATTTGCATCAAAATACTGGAGCTTCAGCTTCAACATTAGTCCTTCCAATGAGTATTCTGAGTTGATTTCCCTTAAGATTGACTGGTTTGATCTCTCTGCTGTCCAAGGAAATCAAAAGTCTTCTCCAACATCATAGTTTGAAAGTATCAATTCATTGGCACTCTGCCTTCTTTACAGTCCAACTCTCACAACTGTATGTGACAACTGGGAAGACTATAGCCTTGACTACACTGACCTTTGTTAGCAGAGTAATTCTGCTTTCCAACACACTGTCTAGGTTTGTCATAGCTTTCCTGCCAAGACACAATCATCTTCTGATTTCATGGCTCCAGTCATCACCCGCAGTGATTTTAGAGCCCAAGGAGAGGAAATCTGTTACTACTTCCACTTTTCCCTTTCTATTTGTCATGAAGTAATGGGGCTGAAGGTGATGATCTTAGTTTTTTGAACATTTAGTCTTAAACTGACTCTTTCACTCTCGTCCTTCACCCTCATCAAGAGACTCTTTAGTTTCTTTTTGCTTTCTAACATTACAGTGGTATTTGATATTTTCCAGCTTGAACTCACCCAGCCCAGCATTTCTCATGATGTGCTCAGCATATAGATTAGACAAACAAGGTGACAGCAGACAGCCATGTCATACACATTTCTCAATCTTGAACCAGTCAGTTGTTGCATATAGGGTTCTAACTGTTGCTTCTTACCCACAACAAGTTTCTTGGAGACAGATAACATGGTCTTGTATTTCCATCTCTTTAAGAGCTTTCCACAGTTTGTTATGATCCACACAGTCAAAAGCTTTAGTGTAGTCGATGAAACAGAGGTCAATGTTTTTCTGGAATTCCCTTGCTTTCTCTATGTTCTAGCTAATGTTGGCAATTTATTCTCTAGTTCTCACTAGGAGTCTCTTATTCAGCTATACTCAGGTGCTAACTGTAGTTTATCTTTAGGATCAACTGTTGCAGAAATCTAAGAGGGCTTATTCACATGACTGTCACTAGGAAGTCTGTCTGGAGATTTTAACTCAAATGCCTTCATGTGACCTCTTCATATGACTTGAACTTCTCAAAGCAAATGCTAACTTGAGAGGCAAGATCCCCAAAATAAACATATCAAGAGAGAGAACACAGAGACATTTAAATCAAAATAAGGGCTTGTCTTAGTTTCCTAGTGTTGTTGTAATAAAGTACCAAAACCTGGGTGGCTTAAAGCAATAGAAACTTATTTTCCCCTGGTTCTGAGACTAGAAATACAAAACCAAGTTTTCAGCAACACAGAGGCCCCATCTGAAGGTGCTGTTTTGTGACTAGCCCCTAGAAGCCTCCAGCATCCATTGGCTTGTAGATACATCATTCTTTCATCTTCATAGCAACTTCCTTTTCTATTACTTGTCTCTGTGTCTTCATTTTCTCTGTAAAAGGACCCAGTCCAATTTTATAAACATCTAACTTTAACTTTGTTATATCTTTAAAGATTCTATATCCAAATAAGTTCACAGTCTGATTTACTGTGGATTAGGACTTCAGCATACCATTTTGGGAGTAGGGATACAACTCAATCCATAACAGAGATATGCCTCAGTAGACACAGTATAATACCTGCTGTGTTCTATTTGTTCAAGCAATCTCAAAGCCTGCCAGTTTAAAGGAGATATACTATAGATTCCACTTTTTAAGGATGAATTAACAAGTCATACAAAAAAAGCTTAAAGAATAAGAAGTATTGTTGTAGCCTTCTTTAAAAAAATACATCCTGTCATAGTATACCCTCCATCAACAGTAATTTTTTTCTCTGTGCCAAACTCACCCACGCCAAACAACTAATTACAATGTCATTTGAATGAGCTCCTGGTATGGATAAGATTGTTCAGGTAGAATTCTGTGAGTATACAACTTCTCAAGAATGGTTACTTTTTGATTTGAAGGCTTATGAACTAAAAAGCTACATGTCATTCACAGAGTGACACTTAATGTTGAAATAGAGATACATAACCACAATAGATATGTTGGTTTAAAATATAGGGAATGTAAAAGGGAAACAGTGGAAACAGTGTCAGACTTTATTTTTTGGGGGGGTTCTAAAATCACTGCAGATGGTGACTGCAGCCATAAAATTAAAAGACACTTACTGCTTGGAAGAAAAGTTATGACCAACCTAGATAGCATATTGAAAAGCAGAGACATTACTTTGCCAACAAAAGTCCGTCTAGTCAAGGCTATGGTTTTTCCAATGGTTATGTATGGATGTGAGAGTTGGTCTGTGAAGAAGGCTGAGCACCGAAGAATTGATGCTTTTGAACTGTGGTGTTGGAGAAGACTCTTGAGAGTCCGTTGGATGCAAGGAGATCCAAACAGTCCATTCTAAAGGAGATCAACCCCGGATTTCTTTGGAAGGAATGATGCTAAAGTTGAAACTCCAGTACTTTGGCCACTTCATAAGAGTTGACTCATTGGAAAAGTCTCTGATGCTGGGAAGGATTGGGGGAAGGAGGAAAAGGGGATGACAGAGGATGAGATGGCTGGATGGCATCACTGACTCGATGGATGTGAGTTTGAGTGAACCCCGGGAGTTGATGATGAACAGGGACGCCTGGAGTGCTGTGATTCATGGGGTTGCAAAGAGTTGGACATGACTGAGCGACTGAACTGAACTGAAATACCAATTACTAGTCCACTGTTGTTTCAGTCACTAAATCATGTCTGGCTGTTTTGTGACCCCCTGGACTGTAGACTGCTAGACTCCTCTGTCCATGGGATTTCCAAGGCAAGAATACTGGAGTAGGTTGTCATTTCTTTCTGCAAGCGATCTTCCCAAACCAGGATTGAATCCACATCTCCTGCATTGTAGGTAGATTGTTTACTTCAGTGCCACCTGGGGAACCCAATAACTTGGGCAAACTCATTCACTTTAAAGACAAGTGACCAAATGTAAAACAGCCAAAATATTGTTATCCCTATTGTACCCAGGACATTTTGCTTTACATCCCATTTCTGGGATTGCTCTGTACTGGAAAACTCCATGCAGGGGAAGAATAATTCCTATGAAAAAGAATAGTGGGCCTTGGAGAAGAGAGGCAGAGAAAGTGACCAGAGAGATATGCACTTGAGTCCTTTCACATATAAACTGTATGTTATGCATGAACAAGGGCTTCCCTGGGGGCACAGATAGTAAGGAATCTGCCTTTGATGCAGGAGATGCAGGTTCAATTCCTGGGTCAGGAATATACCCTGGGGAGAAGGCAATGCCACCCCACTCCAGTACTGTTGAATGGAAAATCCCATGGATGGAGGAGCCTGGTAGGCTGCAGTCCATGGGGTCACGAAGAGTTGGACACAACTGAGCGACTTCACTTTCACTTTTCACCTTCATGCATTGGAGAAGGAAATGGCAACCCACTCCAGTGTTCTTGCCTGGAGAATCCTAGGGACGGGGGAGCCTGGTGGACTGCCATCTATGGGGTCGCACAGAGTTGAACACAAGTGAAGCAACTTAGCAG
>SJYV01029604.1:63037-125529 GCA_006410875.1 Neotragus pygmaeus
GAAGAATTGATGCTTTTGAACTGTGGTGTTGGAGAAGACTCTTGAGAGTCCGTTGGATGCAAGGAGATCCAAACAGTCCATTCTAAAGGAGATCAACCCCGGATTTCTTTGGAAGGAATGATGCTAAAGTTGAAACTCCAGTACTTTGGCCACTTCATAAGAGTTGACTCATTGGAAAAGTCTCTGATGCTGGGAAGGATTGGGGGAAGGAGGAAAAGGGGATGACAGAGGATGAGATGGCTGGATGGCATCACTGACTCGATGGATGTGAGTTTGAGTGAACCCCGGGAGTTGATGATGAACAGGGACGCCTGGAGTGCTGTGATTCATGGGGTTGCAAAGAGTTGGACATGACTGAGCGACTGAACTGAACTGAAATACCAATTACTAGTCCACTGTTGTTTCAGTCACTAAATCATGTCTGGCTGTTTTGTGACCCCCTGGACTGTAGACTGCTAGACTCCTCTGTCCATGGGATTTCCAAGGCAAGAATACTGGAGTAGGTTGTCATTTCTTTCTGCAAGCGATCTTCCCAAACCAGGATTGAATCCACATCTCCTGCATTGTAGGTAGATTGTTTACTTCAGTGCCACCTGGGGAACCCAATAACTTGGGCAAACTCATTCACTTTAAAGACAAGTGACCAAATGTAAAACAGCCAAAATATTGTTATCCCTATTGTACCCAGGACATTTTGCTTTACATCCCATTTCTGGGATTGCTCTGTACTGGAAAACTCCATGCAGGGGAAGAATAATTCCTATGAAAAAGAATAGTGGGCCTTGGAGAAGAGAGGCAGAGAAAGTGACCAGAGAGATATGCACTTGAGTCCTTTCACATATAAACTGTATGTTATGCATGAACAAGGGCTTCCCTGGGGGCACAGATAGTAAGGAATCTGCCTTTGATGCAGGAGATGCAGGTTCAATTCCTGGGTCAGGAATATACCCTGGGGAGAAGGCAATGCCACCCCACTCCAGTACTGTTGAATGGAAAATCCCATGGATGGAGGAGCCTGGTAGGCTGCAGTCCATGGGGTCACGAAGAGTTGGACACAACTGAGCGACTTCACTTTCACTTTTCACCTTCATGCATTGGAGAAGGAAATGGCAACCCACTCCAGTGTTCTTGCCTGGAGAATCCTAGGGACGGGGGAGCCTGGTGGACTGCCATCTATGGGGTCGCACAGAGTTGAACACAAGTGAAGCAACTTAGCAGCAGCAGCAGCAACCTGGTAATCCTATGGATAGAGGAGTCTGGTAAGCTATAGTCCAAGGGGTTGCAAAGAGTCAGACAATACTGAGCAAACACACACATGCATGAACACATTTTCTAATTGTTGACATTCAGAAGAATATTTGGCGGAAAATGCTCTCATCATTTCATATTCAGTAAAGCATTTATCACGAATTCCAAAGTACTTGATTTGCTATCAACTGAGTCACATGGGTTTCTCCTCTCACTGACTCAGAAAACCTTATTAAATGAAAGTGAAACTTTTGCTACAGTGAAACTTTTGCTACAGTGAAAGGTGTCAAAAAAAAAAAAGAAAGAAAGAAAGAAAATACACAAGTCTAGTATGGGCACTTCATAAAAGTAACAGTAAGCTTCTGTTTTTGCAGAAGGCAGAGTGAATAAAATTTGTGAGAAGCAAAGCTCTGACATAAGATAAATTGTAAGAATGTGTTTTATCCTGAAGCACTAGAGACTACTGAAGAATTCTATGTTGAGCCCAACATGGTCAGATTGTGTTTTAGAAAATTCTCTACCAGCTGTAGGTATTGATTAATTTTTCGTGGTGATAGGAGAATATAACTTTAAGGGATTAAACTCTAGTGGAGTATAAATAAAAGAAAATTTCAAAAATATTAGAAGGAAAAAAGAAAAAAATTACAAAAGACAATAAAGGATAAAAATTGACAAAGAAAAATAGAGAATGGAAAAAAATAAGTAGTAGCAGTAAAAGTAAATGCAAAATTGATCAAAGTATAATGCATAGGTTAAACTTTCCAATTGGGAGACGATATTGCAAATAATAAAATACCAACTCTTCTCACAGTTCTCAACCTACCACTGTTTTTTGTCTACTACTTTTTTTTAACCTCAGTTTATCAATATAACATACACATGTTCAATCGTGTCCATATAGTGGGTTACCATTTTCTCCTCCAGAGGATCTTGGACTCAGGGACTGAACCTGCATCTCTTACATCTCTTGCATTGGCAGGCATATTCTTGGCCACTGACACCACCAAGGTAGCATCATCATTCACCAGTTTCTTAGCAAAAATGTATAAATTACATTTGATTTCTCCTATTTTCTTTTACTTGGCATCAAACCATCTAGCAGGATCTGTGTGATTCATCTCCAGTTATATCTCCAAACCACCACTTTTACTATCTCTACTGAAGCAAACCTGGTCCATGTGATTTTCATATCCAGCCTGGGCCATAAAAATGCACTTCTAGCAGATCTTCTGCCTTTCTCTCTTTTCCTTTTTTAGTGCATTCCCTTTCTCTGAGAATGATATTAAAAATGAATATGAATTCTCACATTTTGGTTTAAAATCATATCAGAGAGAACTCTTTAATTTAAAATAGTCCAAACTTCACTTGATGCCTGTGGCCAAAATTTGGCCCCTGTACACCAGGGCTAGATTAAATCTCAGAGACAGAGTTCTGGTTGAAGGGGAAAGAAATAGTTTTATTGCTTGCCCAAACAAAGGGGCCTACAATGGGCTAATGCCCTCAGGACTGTGTGTTCCACCCTGGAGGAGGTAGTGATAAGTTTTATTCAAAGAGAGTGTGATCAGCTCATGAACATTTTTCTGATTGGCTGGTGGTGAGGTAATGAGGGATCAGCATAATCAAACTTCTAGTTCTATTGTGGAATCTAAATGCTATGGACAGTATAATTCTACGTGGTGAGGCTTTTAGTATATGCAAAACAGTTCAAAGAACATGGCTCAGAATGTTATTTAAAGTCCTTGTGTGTGTGCTAAGTTGCTTCAGTCCTGTTTAACTCTTTGCTGTCATGTGGACTCTAGTCCTTCAGTCTCCTCTATCCATGCAAATCTCCAGGTTAGAATATTGGAGTGGGTTGCCATGCCCTCCTTCAGGGGATTTTCCTCATCAAGGGATTGAACAGGCATCCCCTGGATCTACTGCATTGGCAGGTGAGTTCTTTACCACTAGTGCCACTTAGGAAGCCCAAGAGCCCTTGTTCAGTTCAGTTCAGTCCCTCAGTCATGTCCGACTCTTTGCGACCCCATGAATTGCAGCANAAATCTTTGATGTTAATACTTGGATCTGAAGTTCTGTGTCTCTATAGGAGGTTTTCTGAGAGATTGTATTCTTGTATTTAAGGGCTTCCTTGGTGGTGCAGAGATTAAAGCATCTGCCTGCAATGTGGGAGACCTGGGTTTGACCCCTGGGTAGGGAAGATCCCCTGCAGAAGTAAATGGCAACCCACTCCAGTATTCTTGCTTGGAAAATCCCATGGATGGAGGAGCTTGGTGGGCTACAGCCCACGGGTCACAAAGAGTCTGACACGACTGAGCGACTTCACTTTCACTTTCACATTTGTGAAAACACAGCTAGCTCAGACTAACAGGAGTGGAGACAATAAAAAAGATTATTTTGAACTCTGAAATATTGTGGGCTGAAAGCAGGCTGAAAAACTACTCAAACACAAACCATTTATTATGGAAAAGAAAAAATGATTCAGAATATAGCACCCACATCTCAAATGGCAGAGCTAAGCATCAAAATGAATACTCTCCAGACAAAAGACATGCACTTTAACACACTTTAACAAGAGCAGGATTTCAAATTACCTGAAAAAAGTTGCTCCTATGAGCCCCCTATTTATTTATTTTATGAAATGGAACATTTGGGACACATATCTTCTGTATTTCCCACCAATGTATGTTGGGTGTGTTGGGTGGGTGCAGACAACTTGTCTCTTTAGTTCACAGATCTTTAGATCAAGAGAAAATTCACTCCATGAACTTAACCTGGGTCACTTCATTCATACCTGACCTTGATTTAGAAGAGGAGATACTTGACGGCAGCCTGCACTTGAGGCATAAAAGATGTAAGTAGAGGGTATATTTGGGGAAGAGTGAATGTATTTTGTATATGAGAGGGCTATCAGTGGGGGCACAGGTAGACTATGGTATTTAGCTTCAAAGAGGACCCCAATGACCCTCATCTCCCAGTAGTTATGTCCTTATGGCATCTATTTCCATACTGAAGTGGGACTGGCTCAATATGACAGGCAATGGAAACCAAAGTGTATGACTTCTATCTATAGAGATCATTGGAGAGTAACTGAGGCCTTTTTCCAATAGTAGGGCTAACTCACCAGACATGCAAATGAGCCACCCCATAAGTAAATCCTCCAGCCCTAATAAAGCCTTCAAAAAGGCATCTGACTGTAATCTCATAAGACACCCCAAACCGGAACCACTCAACTGAGAAACTGTGAGAGATAACAATTATTACTATTTTTAACCACTAAATGTTGGGGTGATTTGTTATACAGGAAGAGATACATAAAATAGATTATTTAAATAGGTGCAAAACTATGTGAAATCATTAACTATTCAAAAATATACAGGAAAAGGAAGAGGTCCAAAGCCTGATCCCAAACACACTTCAACACATAAGGATCCCATGGGTGAAGGTAAATCAGCAAAGTACACTCAAAGAAGTGGCTAGAGAAAGAGAAAACCAGGTGAATGCAAAATCCTGGAAATCAAGAAAAAAAAGTGTTTCAAGAGGAATGATCAATCATGTAAAATGCTGCTGATGGGTCAAGATGAATGAGAATTAGCATTAGATTTAGCAATATAAAGGTCACAAGGTATCTTGGTAAGAGCAGTTTGCAGCAAATTTGATGGAAGTTAGATTTTAAAAGCTTTAGAGGAGAAATGTATATTTAGTTCTTTGGCCCTTTTTTTTTTTTTAATTGAGTTGTTCGTTTTTCTGGAATTGAGCTGCAAGAGTTGCTTGTATATTTTTGAGATTAGTTGTTTGTCAGTTGCTTCATTTGCTATTATTTTCTCCCGTTCTGAAAGCTGTCTTTTCACCTTGCTTATAGTTTCTTTTGTTGTGCAGAAGCTTTTAAGTTTAATTAGGTCCCATTTGTTTATTTTTGCTTTTATTTCCAATATTTTGGGATGTGGGTCATAGAGGATCCTGCTGTGATGTACGGATAAGAAAGCTGTGGTACATATACACAATGGAGTATTACTCAGCCATTAAAAAGAATACATTTGAATCAGTTCTAATGAGGTGGATGAAACTGGAGCCTATTATACAGAGTGAAGTAAGCCAGAAAGAAAAACACCAATACAGCATACTAGTACATATATATGGAATTTATAAAGATGGTAATGATAACCCTGTATGCAAGACAGCAGAAGAGACACAGATGTATAGAACAGTCTTTTGGACTCTGTGGGAGAGGGAGAGCATGGGATGATTTGGGAGAATCACATTACAACATGTATAATATCATATATGAAGTAAATCGCCAGTCCAGGTTTGATGCATGATACTGGATGCTTGGGGCTGGTGCACTGAGACAATCCAGACAGATGATATGGGGAGGAAGGAAGGTGGGGGGTTCAGGATGAGTTGTGGTGCACGTGTATACCTGTGGTGGATTCATGTTGATCTATGGGAAAACCAATACAATATTGTAAAGCAATTAACCTCCAATTAAAATAAATAAATTTAAAAAAAAAAGCTTGAGAAGAGAGAAATTAGAATCAGTGAGTATAAACCACTCTTTTAGAAGTTTTCCTACAAAGGAAAAAGAGGACAATGAAAAGGTACACAAACACATTCAGACTTCCCTCAAAAGATACTGGTTCAGTAATAACTGTACATCATTTCAGTCAACAAAAGAAATACATAAGTTCAAAGCATACTGAAAAAAGAAAATACTACCAAATTTATACATATTCCATATTTTCAAAGGTAGGCTAGAACTGACAAGGAAATAAACTATCCAAAGCGGAGGAATGCCTGTATGATTTTGCTAAATGATGTATCTGACAGTCCTACCTGCCACCAATTCACATCAACACATGATTTCCAAAACAAATAAAAACAGAGCCAAAGAATCTCAGAAATCACATTATGAATGTGCTATCATATTGTGTCAGACAACTGTTATATTGCGTCTCTTCATCATTACAAAATTAAATAGTTACTGAAGAAGATGATAGTTGGATCTCAAGGGGAAAAAAATTCTTCTTCTATGTCTCCTGAAATCAGTAGATGGTACACTATTGTTAAGTATTTTTTTTTAATTTTTTGTTTATGTATGTATGGCTGTGCTGAGTCTTCCTTATTGCAGGCAGGCTTTTTCCTAGTTATGGTGAGTTGGGCTTCTCTCTAGTTGTGGTGCATGAGTTTCTCATTGTGGTGGCTTCTCTTGTTGAGGAGCACAGGCTCTGGGCACATGGGCTCAGTAGTTATGGTTCACAAGCTTAGTTGCCCTGTAGCTTATGGGATCTTCTTGGACCAGGGATAGAACCAGTGTCACCTCCATTGCAAAGCAGATTCTTAACCACTGGACCACTATGGAAGCCTGCGTCAAGCATTGTGAATCTTTAGCAACAAAAACTAATGAGTTTGTGTGATTATTTCTAAATTATGAGTGGGAAAGAGTAGAGATTTAGGAGGCTACAATACAAATATCTGAGTAGTGTACTTTTCAATATACAGGAACAGAGATTAATGAAACAGTGCTATGAAGTGATGTCATTTGGTAGTGGACATAACATGGATATGAACTCAAATCTTGACTTGCCACTTATTAGTTTTGTTATCCCAGGAAAATAATTTAAGCCCCTGGCCTCAGTTTATATATCAACAAAATAAGCAATAATCACTGCCTCGGGGTCATGGTGAGCATATGGAAAAATAAAAGTACCAGGCATGTGTCTAATACAGTATGGTAGATATTAGCTTAGGCTGCCAACAGTGATAGATAGATAGTGAAGTCGTTCAGCCATGTCCAGCTCTTTGAGACCCCATGGACAGTAGTCAACAAGGCTCCTCCGTCCACGGAATTTTCCAGGCAAGAATACTGGAGTGGATTTCCATTTCTTTCCCCAGAGGATCTTCCCGACCCAGGGATTGAACCCAGGTCTCCCGCATTGTAGGCAGACGGTTTACCATCTGAGCTGCCAGGGAAGTCACATACCGAAGGCTGCCATAATATCCACCTTAAATCAAATGGTTTAAACAATGGAAAAGTACTTTTTCATAGTTCTGGAGGCTAGAAATCCTAAACCAGCTGCCAGCAACATCTGTTCTAGTAAGAGCTCTCTCCATGGCATATAGGCTGCTGCCTGTTTGAGATGTTCTCACAGACCTTTCTTCAGGACATACACTTGGAGAGAATGACAGAAATAGAAGGCAGGTGGGAAAGTCAGCTCTCTGGTGTCTCGTCTGTTGAGCATACTAATTCTANCTCTCCATGGCATATAGGCTGCTGCCTGTTTGAGATGTTCTCACAGACCTTTCTTCAGGACATACACTTGGAGAGAATGACAGAAATAGAAGGCAGGTGGGAAAGTCAGCTCTCTGGTGTCTCGTCTATTGAGCATGCTAATTCTACTATGAAAGCCACAATCTCATGTCCTCATTAAACCCTAATTACCTCCCAAAATCCCAAATTCAAAATACCATCACGTTGGGAGTTACGGCTTCAACATATAAATTTTATGGGGAAATAAACATTTAGGCCATAAGAAATGGTGATCAAAAAGAAAAAAATATGATATAAAAATTATTTTTACAGAGACTTTATTATAATTAAATCAAATGCTAATCTGGATCCTAACATTGTATTTACCATCTATTTTGGCAAACTACAGTGTTATAATAGCTTTTCTTTCTTTCATAAGAATTTTATTTTTTTTATTTACCATGAAAAGAACTTATACCTAAGGGTAGGTAGGATTGAACTATAAAGATTCTTAAGGGCAACAGCTATGCAATATTCATTTTTAATTCATGACATCTACCATAATGTATGGCACATAATCAGTGTTTCACAGATGCTTGATGAATGGGTATCTGGAATTACACTCTATACATCCATTGTGCCTTTAGTGAAAAAATAGAATCTGAAAGGGAAGACAATATTATAACTTGTCACAAAGAATGTCACACGACACACACACATACAAAGATATATATTTAGAGACTCTATTAGGATATTTGTTGATAAAGGCTATAGTCTTAAATTTTTTATGCTATCTCTTTGCACTTTGACTAGAAAAGTGGTTCTCCACAACAAACTTGCCACAGCAAAACTCTAACTCTTATTGGCAAGGAAATTAGCAGACAGACATGATTCTGGTTTTTAATGGAAATGTAATCATCAGTCTGTCTTTAGGAGGGTGCACTGCCATCACTGAATATCCACTTAGGGGGCAAGGCCAAAGCTGCAGGCAGCAGTCCAAAAGCATTAACATCCCCCAGGTGACAATAAGAGGATGAAAAATGCTCATGGGGAGAAGATCCATTTCAGATTTCCTATTATTTTGAAAGTAAAACAGAAAGTGGATCATTTTATATCAATTTAGTCTGCTGAAGTTCTCTAATTTGCCAGTAAAAGACCTTACCACCATCTAGCCAATAAGAACTCAAAGTGCATCTGTTAGTTAAAGGGCATATTCCCTTTGCAACAATGCATAATGAGCTAACCAGCTCCCAGTAAAAGCCTTCAGAGTAGCTCCAGATCTTTCTCATGACACAAAACACCATTCATATCCAACCCTTTTATTTCTCTGAAATTTTCCTTTCCTGGTGTTGTTCTTCTCAAAATATACCTTCTAAGGTTGCAGAACTACCTGTACTTTCTAATTATACATATAATTACATGATTCTGTATCTTTGTATATTCTTCTGTATCATTTTGGAGTGCTTTCCTTCTCCGGTTCACCTGGAAAAATTCTTAATATCCTCTCACAGGTATCACCTCCACTATGGATAGGGGGTAATCTAAGAGGATATCCAAGGGGGTAATCCAAGGGAATAACCTGTCTCATTATTNTCACCATCTCTTCATTTGAAAAATTGATATAGTAGAGTTGCCAGTCTTGATTATTGTAATAATTAAATGATTCAATGAATATCTAGGATATATTAATAGTACAGTACCTGAAAATATAATCAACATATCTTGTTACATGAAATTTTCTGAAAAGAAAGTCCAGGTGAAACTCTCTCACTCCTCACCCCAAATGAAGAGAACTGAGAACAATTGTCTGAACATTTCAGCAAAGTATTTTTTTTAAGTCACAATAGTGTAACATGTGGAGGTAATTAAAATCCTGATCTGCGCTTGTTATTTCCTCTCTGAAGATATACTCATTACCCTGATCTTGTTTCAGAACCACTAAAGTTAACATCTTACCTTCCTTTATTATTAATTTTTCTCAGCATCATATTAAAGGTTTTGTTCTGGTAAAGATAGTAATAACTTCTTAGCCTTGAAACTTGCTTCCAATATGGAATTATCTATCATGAAGTAGACAAAAATTATAATTCATTTAAATAGAGTTTTAGAAATAATCTTTAGTTAAAGCAATTGCAANGGGACTGGAAAGTCTACAGATTAGGCAAGTGGCCTAGAAATTCAGGCAGGATTTATAAGTTACAGTCTTAAAAAGGAATTCTTTCTCAAGAGAATCTTCATTGTTTACACTTAAGGCCTTCAACTGATTGGATAATGTCCACTGGCATTATCAATTGCCATCTCCTTGAATTATAGTCGATTGATTTTAGATGTTAATTACATCTACAGAATGCATTCACAATGCCATCTAAGATAATATTTAACCTAACAACTATAGCCTAGCTTAGTTGATACATAAACTTAACCATTGTATCTGCAGGTGTCAGCAAGTGAACTTACTAGTAATGTTTCAACAAATATAAAACTTTCCAGTTTACCTTTGCATGATGACAATTTTTAACCAATTCTATTCATTCCTTTGAAAAAGTGATGACTCATCAGAATTCTATAGACAAAATGGTGAATTTGAAATTATCTCCTTTGTCCAGTCTCTCTAGTTAACTATATAAAACCATATCATTATAAGTTTTCTCACCTGAACAAGACCAATTATTTGGTTAAGTTTGGAAGAGTTCACATCATTCTAAATCTCACTAAGGACTCCAGTTAATAATAAGATTTCTACCTTAAGGAAATTTAAACTACCCAGCTTAGGGGACTACATTGATCTTATAATGGACTTTAATCTCTCTACTTATTGGCAGACATCCCTAATGTGAAATGCCCAAGTAGAATTTGCCAAAGGCAGTCAACACCAGATGCCACTGAAGCTATCACTGGATACCATCTTAAGATGTGTCCATCTTTTTTTCCCCCTTGCCCTGCTTTACAATATGTAGGGTCTCAAAAGAGTTGGACAAAACTTAGCAACTAAACAACAATTATATATTAATTATATTATTTTTACTATATCTTTATGATGTGAAATGCTATGCTGCTACAGGTACCATGTAAAGCAAAGGTCTCTAACCTTTTTGGCACCAGGGACTGGTTTTGTGGAAGACAACTTTTTTTCTGTGAAATGGAGGTAGGGATGCTTTTGTGGTGATTCAGACACATTACATTTATTGTGCTCTTTATTGCATTATTATTATGTCAGCTCCATCTCAGATCATCAGTCATTAAATTCCAGAGGTTGGGGACTCTTTGCGTAAAGGATAACTTATATTCTCTTTTACCATGTGTAGAATTGCTTTCCACATATATTTAATTAATCTCTTTCATCTTTTCAAAACAGAAGCATAAAGCATATATCAACCCATGTTTTTATTTCCAGAGATTCTTAGCCAGTGAGTATCTCCTGGTAGGAAAAACTCTCTCTCAGTAAAAAAAAGTCATAAAATGAAGTCATGTTTTGAAAGCTGCTTTAGGTACAGGCCTTACAGTTCCACATATGAAATTCATTGTAAGAAACATTAGTCAATAATCAATTATCTTTGAAATGTTTGCCTTCAAGAAGTTTTTATTGTGCCAACCAGAAGAACACATTGAGATCTAACTCCTCTAAATCAGTTATAGAAAATATAGCAGGGATTCTAAAGGATTGGACTATGCCTGGTACAGAACAGATGGAGGGAGGGTGTCTTAGGAACAGGGAAAAAGAAAAACACAGAAGTATGAAGCTTTCAGAAACTGTAAGAGCTGTGTGGACATTCAAGTTGCATATAATTATTTTGGAGAGATACTTATGGTTTGAGATGGGAATGTTTTAAAAGGTAATCAGCATGCTAGAAGCTAAAGATGGGATGAGAAATTGGCATGACCCCATACATAAAAACTATCTTCCACTAGATTTACTTCTTTGAGGATTAAAAATGCATCAACTTTGTTAACTGTTATGTCTCCTATATGAAAACATGTTTTGCATCCTAAGCACTGTAACCACTACATTTTTGTTGAGTAATTAAAGAGTGGATAAATGCTAAGAACTTAAAGATTGAGAGAAAGTGTTTAGCATTGTTCTTAAACAAGGAAACAGACAAAGGCTATTTTTGCTCTTCTGGACTTAAAATCTTTAAGCAGTAGTGTCAGGATCTACATTTATCTCAAAAAGACAACACTGCTTGACACTGAGAAATTGATTATTAGGGTAAAAGACTGGAGGTAAAAAGAACAGTTAGGAGCCAACTAAAACACTATTGAAGAAATAAAGCAAGTTGTAAAAGTGTAAGGGTGACCAGAAGATAGTATGATGGAGGGTGGGTGGGTGGAGATTTATGATGTGCAAAGGTACAAAATTGTAATGAAAAGTAGTAAATAAACCATAGAGATCGAATGTACAGTATTTTAATATATACAACAGCACTGTAATATAATGATATAATGTGATAAATATCACTTCAATGGCAATCATAATACATAAACACTTCAAAGTAACACTGTACACCTTAAATTTTAAAAATGTAACATGTCCAATGTATCAAATATAAAAAGCAAAATGGTAGAGGAATTTAGAAGAAAAAAAATCTGTGAATGAATGGAATGGAGAAATCAACAAGGTTTAGATAGAGGTAGTTGGGGAAAGTAGAGAATGGGATATACGGTAGGTATATATATATATATATAGTATATATATAGTAGAGAATGGGATGGTCCAGGATGTTCTAAGGAACGGTACTTAGTGGAGAAAAAAAAGTGAAAGGGGAGTGGTTTGTCTTTATCCACTTTCCCATCATCTGAGTCTTCATATGAAGATCACTTTGAGAAATAGAAAATATCTAAAATTTTATGATTACACTAAACATCCATATGTTTACATAGAAGAAATGATTTAGTTTACTCTATTTAATTTTTATTAATTTTAATCAGTTGTTTTAAAAGGATGCTCTGTTAACAGCAAAGATTTTCTAACACTGACAAGTATATCTTACTCTTTTCACACTTGGAAACTTGCGTATGATGCAGCAAATGTTCATAGATTCTTCAAATATTGCTTTGGATATATTCAATCTAAACATGGTCCTGATACTTTTAAAAAAATTTTTCTAAATATTAAGTTACTCGTTACCTAATGCATGCCTGTAAGTCTCTGCTCTTTGGGCACACTTCTTCCATCAATCCCTCTACACAATATTTCCAATGGAGAGCTTCTGAGAACTGTCTTCATCTGAACTTTGTTATCTAAATATCACTTTATTTGGCCATTAGTTCATTGTTCCAACCCAGATATTTGTGAATCATAAAAAAGTTGACAAGGGTTAAGCATTTGACCATTGATTTATGAATGCCTATTTTCTAAAATTTGAAATGTCATGAGATTGACTTGTTCTGAACATTATAGAGGTTGGCATTTTTAAACAGAAATATAGACAGAGTTATAAATAGATATCTTAGCCTTCATCTTTTTGAACTTATTTAAGAATAATGAACAGTGGAATAATTTTTTGGTTTTGGAGGTCCTAGATTTCATGTTATCTAAAATGAATTTCAAGTCGCAATTTAACCATCTCTGAATGCCATCCCAAAAGCAGATTGGTTATGATTCAAAATGGCAGAGTTTTCTAGTCCTAAAGAGAAATAAAGTTATTTCTTGAAGGTGAATTTAAGAATGTGGTATTGTAAAGTAATCAATCCAATGGTAACCCACTCCAGTATTCTTGTCTGGAGAATCCCATGGACGGAGAAGCCTGGTAGGCTATAGTTCACGGCGTCGCAAAGAGTCGGACATGAATGAGCGACTTCACTTACTTACTTAGTTAAAATAAATAAATTTATATTTGAAAAAAAGAAAATGAATGAATGAAAATGATAATTTTAAAAATTAAGTATCATTGCTTTGTTGATTCTAGAGATAGTACATTATTTAATGATACAATATATTATATAATGCATTAGTAATATTTTCTTCATTATATTACATCTGTGTATAACATATAATCTTTAGTTTTGCTTGTAAGTCTATTTTCAATTCTTCTGTTCATGAGGGAGCATGGAACATGGGGCTATATATCTGCTTCCCTTTCATTATGTCATTCAATGAATTTATATTAAAAATATATTATATATCTACTATTTCCCAGATACTCTATACTCACTGGAATAGTTTTGAATAATGCACACACAGTCAATGTCATCTTAGGATGATGAGTAGTCAAATATTACTTGAATAATTTATTTTTAAGCTTCTGGAGAGGAGTCTGGAGAAGGCAATGGCACCCCACTCCAGTACTTTTGCCTGGAAAATCCCATGGACAGAGGATCCTGGTGGGCTGCAGTCCATAGGGTCGCTAGGAGTCAGACATGACTGAGCAACTTCACTTTCACTTTTCATTTTCATGCATTGGAGAAGGAAATGGCAACCCAATCCAGTGTTCTTGCCTGCAGAATCCCAGGAAAAGCAGAGCCTGGTGGGCTGCCGTCTATGGGGTTGCACAGAGTTGGACACGACTGAAGCGACTCAGCAGCAGGAGCAGGAGATGAGTCTGCCTGTATCTAATCTTGCTCTCAGAATTCTGGATTGTACATTCAACCCATTTTACATGTTATCCTCTAAAACTGATGTTCTTATTTTCTGTTATTCCTTTTTGAATAAAAAAGAAGTTTCAATTATTGTTCTTTATATGAAAGATATAAAAATATTGTTCTTTACATGAAAGATATAAAATTATAGAAATCACAGATGGAATATTCCACTATTGTTCATGACATAACCCATAATCTCCACAGATAATAAAAAAAGAGAAACACCAATATACAAGGCATCAGAAATATGACATTGTAGGGTTCTAAGCAGCCCTTAAGACTTGAGAAAATTCATTTAATTTTGTAGAGTTAACTCATCTGTAAAAATGGGAACTCCAATATTTTCCTGTTTCCAATTGCACATATGCTTTAAGGAGTTGAGAATCAGCTCAGTCACACACTGGCCTTGGAGAAGGAACCAGGCAGAGAGAGGCTGGTCATAATGGGCAAGTGTGAAACAGAGAACAGTGATTCTCTCTGTTTGAACTGTCTCTGCCCTCTAGGCTCTGCCTAATTAATTTATTTATTAGTTTTCACTTTTTAGTGTATAAGGAAATAAATGATCCATATAGAACATTTGCCAAACACAGGAAAAAAAAAACAGTAAGGAAAAAGAAATTATTGTCTGCACATCCTTTACCTATCACTAATACGTACATGTATAAATATGTGGGTATGTGGGAC
Organism: Neotragus pygmaeus; assembly: GCA_006410875.1. Lineage (NCBI taxonomy): Eukaryota > Metazoa > Chordata > Mammalia > Artiodactyla > Bovidae > Neotragus > Neotragus pygmaeus. The sequence continues at coordinate 77,790 of SJYV01029604.1, forward strand.
ACACTACTAAGTGACTCAGAGTGAGTTATTCTCTGGTATCATACCCTAATGAATGTAGGAGAACTAGTGACTGTCTTTTCAGTCAATAGGCTATGGCAGAGACAATAGGATAGTTATATCTGGATTACCCATTTTAGAGCTGTCTTAGTAGACTAGAGAGAGAGAGACACTTCTATCAGCCTTGTAAACAGCCATATTGCTAACTGCCTATAAAAAGGGCTACATTGCAGAGACCTGCAGATGACCTCTTAAAAATGAAGGTGTCAGCTCTATCGCTAATAATAACTGAATTCTACCAAAAAGACTGAATGACCTTAGAAGAGAATTCTGGACCTGACCTGCAGAAAGGGATAGAGTAGCCTGGCAAACACCTTGAGTGTAATACCCTGAGCACATAGCCCATATATATGCATGTTAAATATTATATAGTACTTATAGATTATAGTACTTAGGCTTACATAGTCTATGATATATACTATTAGCAAAATATATGCTGGTGACCTCAGACAATTATCTTAACCAACATAAATAGAGGACTGGTAAAGACATTTATATAAATAAATAAGCATAAATTCATATTCTTCTCCTTGCTTTTAACTGATATAAAACTTTATTATATAAAACAATAAATACACCATATAAAACTGTAATGAATTTGTACATAACAGCACACAAGAATCAGATTGCAGCAAAGTTATATTGAGTCAGAAAATAACACTATATAACCATAAGTAGAAGGCATTGGCACCCCACTCCAGTAACCTTGCCTGGAAAATCTCATGGATGGAGGAGCCTGGTGGGCTGCAGTCCATGGGGTTGCTAAGAGTCGGATATGACTGAGCGACTTCACTTTCAATTTTCACTTTCCACTTTCATGCATTGGAGAAGGAAATGGCAACCCACTCCAGTGTTCTTGCCTGGAGAATCTCAGGGATGGGGGAGCCTGGTGGACTGCCGTCTATGGGGTCGCACAGAGTCATACGTGACTGAAGCGACTTAGCAGTAGTTGCAGCAGTAACAGATAGTAACTAGCATTTGCAAGAATAAATGAAAAGAAATATTGGCTTAATTCTTGGCAAAGAACGTGTGAGTTAAAAATGTATCTGTAGTCATCACCAAAAGTCATCTGAGTTTGAAGTGTAATTTAGGAGCTGACACAGAAACCAAAGGAAAGGCCTCTCCAAGTGTGAACAGTTCAGTTAAGTCGCTCATTCATGTCCGACTCTTGGCTACCCCGTGGACAGTAGCCCACCAGGCCTCTCTGTCCATCCCCAGAGTTTATTCAAACTCATATCCACTGAGTCTGTGATACCATCCAACCATCTCATCCTCTGTCATCCCCTTCTCCTCCTGCGTTCAATCTTTCCCAGCATCAGGGTCTTTTCCAGTGAGTCAGCTCTTCACATCAGGTGGCCAAAATATCGGAGTTTCAGTTTCAGCAACAGGCCTTCCAATGAATATTCAGGACTGATTTCCTTTAGGGCGGACCGGTTGTATCTCCTTGCAGTCCAAGGGACTCTCAAGAGTCTTCAACACCACAGTTCAAATGCATCAATTCTTCAGCCCTCAACTTTTTTTATAGTCCAATTCTCACATGACTACTAGAGAGACCATAGTTTTGACTAGAAGGAACTTTGTTGGCAAAGTAATGTCTTTGCGTTTTAATAACCTGTCTAGTTTGGTCATAACTTTTCTTCCAAGGAGCAAGCATCTTTTTATTTCATGGCTGCAGTCACCATCTTCGGTGATTTTGGAGCCCCCCAAAATAAAGTCTGTCACTGTTTCCATTGTTTCCCCATCTATTTGCCATGAAGTGATGGGACCAGATGCCATGATCTTAGTTTTCTGAATGGTGAATTTTAATAGTGAACACAGTTCGTTAAAAAAAGAATCTTAGACTAGATTATGGGTCAGTCACAATAAATCAAATGGGGAAGACTATGACAACTCCTTCCCACTCTGTACCCTACCCTTATTCTTACTTCCTCTCTAAATCTTGCATGCATGCCTATATCTGAAATGAATATATAAACTTGTGTTGATTATCAATTCACTATGAGTACACAGGTGTGTGTGCTTAGTCGCTCAGTTGCATCCAATTGTTTGCAACCCCATGGTCAGTAGTCTTCCAGGCTCCTCTGGCCATAGGATTTTCCAGACAAGAATTACTGAAGTGAGTTGCCATTTTCTCCTCCAAGGGATCTTCCCAACTCAGGGATAAAACTCGTGTCTCTTGTATCTCCTGCAATTGGCAGGTGGATTCTTTATCACTGTGTTACCTAGAAGGCCCTATGTATAGGCATGTAGGTGGATAAACTTATCTAAAGCCACTTCAGAACCATTGGCAACATTGATTCTAGGGTGACACAGTGTTCCTAAGGTGGTGGTGGTGGTTGTTTTTCCTAAAAAGTTGCACAGAACGGTTTATTTGCAACATTCAACTATAGAAGTCTTTTCTCTCCTTCCTTGTGTTAGACATTGCCACTTAGGTGATGATTACTCAGGTGATTATCTGTCTGTCTCACTCCATTTGCCCTCTGCTGTAAACACTGGTAAGAAGATAAACACAGAAGAAAGAAAAATCTGCTTAGATTAGCAGATGCCCATGGACCCACAAACTGTATGTATATGTTTTGTAATGTGTTCACCAGGATGCATGTTTGTGATTTAATCCAGGTATTTTCATGAGCTTCCCACTGGGGTGTTGGGTCACTCAAAGATTAATGAGCTTTCACCTGTCAAGTCCCCTATTCATTTTGAACATTTTAATTATTTTTAATTTATATAATTATTAATATAATTATTAAAATTATAATTTCCTACTACTAATTTCCTACCACTTTCCTTCTACTACATGTTGGAATGTGTGTTTGTATTTTTATACAGAAAAAAAGTATCAGGATTGCCAAGAAAATTAATACATTTTATTTATCATCGATGGTTTTTTAAAAAACTAGGGAAAATAAAACAGAGTGAGTTATTCAGTTTTTTGGTGTATTTTAAAGGAAATACCTCAATGTAGCTTGTGCATCCACTTACCTTCCAGATGCCACATCATATTTCTGCTGAGTTTAGAAAATTTAAGACTTGATTCTCAAGAGAGTCCAAAGTTCTTAGCTAAAGCAGGAGATCTAGAATTAACAGTTTGGAGGATTTTCAAACTCCCAATGCCACCACTTTTATTCTAGACTCTAGAAACAGTTGAATGTTGAAGTTATTTTTCACACATTTATGAACTGTCTGCCTTTGCACACCCTGCCTTTCCATCAGGTATTGCAGTCTTGAGGTGTGGGGGGTGTCAGTTTTGAATCTCTGAGTTTCTTAACCAAACAGACACATAATGGCAGTATTCCCAGGTTGGCAGAATTTAAGCCATATGGATTAATACTTACTGATATATCTACACTATATAAATCTGATATGAAATGTAATATCATTTTCTCTACCACCAAGGACTTCCTAAAATCTGTATTGAGAGACCATGCACATTGTTCTACCATCCTGAGAGACAACAGACTTGAGGTGAAGAGGCATCACGTTGGTTACAGAAAGAACAGTTCAGAGGGATCCAGCCTCTACTAGTATCTGAAGTGTGTGATGGAGAGGATCTCATAGAACATAAGTCGGAAGAGTCACAGTGGGTCTCACAGTAAGAGTAGCTGTGTCTGGACTCTAACAGGGAACTACTACAAGAGACGGAGAGATGGGGACAGGCATTGGTAAATCCTTTCAAACTGTGTCAATAAGGTAGACATTACTAGAAATAAGTAACTCATAAACATAAGATAAACAACACTTCAGGCTGAATGTCACAGAATTGTAAGCATTTCTCATTATGAGATGAATTCCTTGTCTTTTGTATTAGAGAGGTAATGTCGCTTGTTTGAATTGTTTCTTGGGAAGATAGGAAATTATAAATATTAAACTACAGAAAAGTATATGCATTCCTCACAAAAGACTGTATTTCTCATAACATCTTGTGCATACATACAACCCACTTTCTTAATTTCAAATGAGTTGAATTAAACAAGGAGAGATCAAGACATAATTTAGAGACTGGTATTGATCTTACAGCCTTGCTATGTGGCTAGTGAAAGTTAAAGTCGCTTACCTCATGTCCCATGGTCTATAGAGGATTTCTTCAGGCCAGATTACTGGAGTGGGTAGCCATTCCCTTCTCCAGGGTATCTTCCCAACNCAGAGACTGGTATTGATCTTACAGCCTTGCTATGTGGCTAGTGAAAGTTAAAGTCGCTTACTTCATGTCCCATGGTCTATAGAGGAATTCTTCAGGCCAGACTACTGGAGTGGGTAGCCATTCCCTTCTCCAGGGTATCTTCCCAACCCAGGGATCGAACCCAGGTCTCCTGCATCCCAGACGCATTCTTTACCAGCTGAGCTAACAGGGAAGCCTGCTATGTGGCTAAGGTCTGGTTTATTAACAGTGTGGTAGAGATCTATGTTATGTGTTCACCTAATGTTTTAGAAAATGACCCAGGTGGCTTCCATGTCACAGCCATTGTAAACACTGCCACTGAAAATTGGGGTGCATGTATCTTTTTTGAATTAGAGCTTTTATCTTTTCCAAATACATACCCAAGAATGGGACTGCTAAATATGGTANTTTCTTATCTTATAGTTTAAGGGGATGACAGATAAATTACACAAAATTATATAGTAGTATCATCTGTGCTCTGATATAAGACAGTAGAAGGACCTAAGAACACGCATAGGCGGGAAGACAAACCCAGTTATAGAAAGAACACAATCTCCCAGCTCTGACTACTCATAATGCATATGACATTATCTGAATGAAAGATACACCAAGAAATTTGTTCTTTTATAACTTTTCCATGAAATGTATTTATTGTCTTGTATTTTAAATCTTCCCTGTGAAAGCAAAACCTAGGAAACCGAAAAGTATTGTAGGAGACTGATTTAGGCTCCTTCTGGGATAGTTTATAATGTGAAGCAGGATGCTTCTGCATCCTGAGAAGCTCACATTTCTCCAGAGAAATTTCAACCTTGGACACGTAGGGTAGAGAGACAGAAGTTCGAAGACAAGGTTCAGAACCCTGTTTCTGAATCAATGAGGGAAGCTAACTTTCTTGTGTTCATTATAGTGAGATCTTCTGTAAAATCTCAGTTAGAGTAAGTTATTGTTTGTTGTGGGTGGTAAAAATACATTTTAAAAGCTCTGATGAAGTCAGCAGAGAAAATTCTTTATTCTATAATTATTTTCTACTTAACATTTTCAGGTCTAAACCCCTTTGCCTATATTGAGGTCTTGTAGAACAGCTTCTACCTGCTCTTTCTGAGTCATTTCTCACAGTCTTACCCTCCACTAATCCATTACCCCAAACACTTGAGAGTTTATTATATGTCTTCATTTTACAGTATCTGGGTATTATTACTTTTCAAATTTTAAGCTTATTAAGTACATTAAAATAAATTCTGTTTTTGCTGGTCTGCATGGAGAATTAGAATTTGTTTTTTGTTTGTATTAATTTACTGACATTTTGTTCTGCTTGTTTTTCATACACAAAATAATGCTAAAAAATATCTGTTTCAAGATAGAAATGTGACATTTAAGATTTTATATGAGCCAGAATATGTGTCTTTTAGAGAACAAGCTCCCTTTCTATTCATAGAATTTAGAGTTTAGGGTTAGGTTTTTGTCTCACCATTTAATACTGAAATACTATTAGTAGTATTTCAAAATCCTTGAGGTCAGCATACAGAGAAACTCTTTGCATTGAGACTCATGGTACTAGTGTAAAGGGTGACTATTAATTATTATATTTTGGGTGACAGTTCCAGTGAAGTAGCATATAAGCTTTGGAGAAGTAGCTTTCCAGGAAATAATTTCATTTTTCTCTCTCAAAATTATCCTGATAGAGAATATCATACACAATTTTCATGTAGCATATTTTAAATGAAAAAGTGAAAAATTTAAAAGGAAGTAAAATTTCCTTCAAATACAACCTACATCAAAACAAGAGTCAGTTATTTAGAAAATCAAACATTTCAAGTGATAAAATGGGAAATGTTAGCATGTATTCTATCAAAGTTTATTTTTATATAATTGAGAAACTAACTAGGGCATCAATATTATTAGGAAATAGAGCTTAATGATAATTCTCCCACACAAATTGCAATCAAGAAGCAATTAAGTTGCATTATTCAGAGTATCCATTATATGGAAATAACTATTGATGACAACCAGATAAAGAAAATTGAGTGTACACTTACAATAGAACATTATTCAGGCTTAAAATGAAGGAAATCCTACTATTCGCAATAATATAGATAGGCCTGGGGTCTTCCTTGATGGCTCAAATGGTAAAGAATCTGCCTGCATTGTAGGAGACCAGGGTTCCATCCCTGAGTCAGGAGATCCCCTGGAGAAGGAAATGGCAACACATTCCAGCATTCTTGCCTGGATAATCCCTTGGACAGAGGATCCTGGTACAGATGGTCCTGGATAATATGACACTAAGTGAAATGTCAGTCATAGGACAAGTACCACGTAATCTCACTATACTTAGAATCTAAAATAGTCAAATTCACAGAAGCAGGGACTAGAATGGTGATTTCCAAGTGATAAGGAGAGGTGGAAATGGGTAGCTGTTTGATAGGTATAAGTTTACAGTTATAGTAGATGGTCTTCTGTACAATTTAGTATTTACAGTTAATGAGACATTGTTTTGCACTTAAATGTTTGTTAAGAGCATAGATATCATAATGTGTTCTTACCAAATACACACCCAAGAGTAAAAGGACACAAGGAATCTTTGAGAAGTAATAGGTATGACTATTGCCTTGATAATAAGATATTATCACAGTATATGGATATGTGGAAAAGGCGATGGCACCCCACTCCAGTACTCTTGGCTGGAAAATCCCATGGACGGAGGAACCTGGTGGGTTGCAGTCCATGGGGTCGCACAGAGTTGGACACTACTGAGCGACTTCACTTTCACTTTTCACTTTCATGCATTGGAGAAGGAAATAGCAACCCTTCCAGTGTTCTCGCCTGGAGAATCCCAGGGACAGGGGAGCCTGGTGGGCTGTCCATGGGGTCACACAGAGTTGGACACTACTGAAGCGACTTAACAGCAAACACATCAAAATACAAACATTAAATATGTGGACATTTTTGGTTTATTAATTATACTTTGAAATTCCCAGATGCTGCTAGGGGTAAAGAATCCATCTGCTGATGCAGGAAATGATTCATGTTCAATCTCTTGATAGAGAAGATTCCCCTGGAGGAGGAAATGGCAATCCACTCCAGTATTTTTGTCTGGACAATCCCATGGGCAGAGGAGCCTGATGGGCTACTGTCCATGGGGCTGCAAAGTCAGATATGACTGAGTGACTGAGCATACACACACAAGTATAATTCACTAAAGCTGAACATAAAAAGAAGTAGGACTCCCACTTCTGATATGGCAGTGTGAGTTGCTTCCCAGATCGGTTTCTCTAAAACAACTTGTAACAGTTGAATATTCATTGAAATGACTGATGAAGCTGAAACTCCAATACTTTGGCAACCAGACATGAAGAGCTGACTCATTGAAAAGGACCCTGATGCTGGGAAAGGTTGAAGGCAGGAGAAAAAAGAGGGCAACAGAGGATGAGATGTTTGGTTGGCCACCGACTCAATGGACATGAGTTTGAGCAAATTGTGAGGGATAGTGTAGGACAGGGAAGTATAGCATGCTTCAGTGGCAAAGAGTTGGACATGACTGAACAACAACTAACAATAATGGTTGAATAATATCCTCCCCAAATACTTGTTAACTCAAAACATTAGAATGTGACCTTCTTTGGAAATAGGGTCCTTACAGATATGGTCAAGTTCAATATCTTGATATGCCATCACCCTAAATCCAGTGATCAATATTCTTATCAGGAGAGTTCACACACAGAGGCATGGGGAAGATGGCAATGTGAAGACAGAGGTAGAAGTTACAGTTATGTAGCCACAATCCAGAAATGCCAAAAGCGACTAAAAGATGAAAGAACTAAGGAACGATACTTGTATAGAGCTTTCAGAGAAAGCATGACCCTCCTGCCTCCTTGGTTTTACATTTCTGGCCCCCCAAACATATTTCTGTTGTATGCCTCCAAGTTGTGGAGATTTGTTACAACAATCTTCAAAATTAATAAACAGCCATAACTGTGGAAAACTGTTAAAAAGATGTTGCTGTTGCACTCAGTCATTCAGTCATGTCTGACTCTACAACTTCATGCACTGTAGCCCAACAGGCTCCTCTGTCCATGGGATTTCCCAGGCAAGAATACTGGAGTGGGTTGCCATTTTCTTCTCCGGGGTATCTTCCCAACCCAAGGATAGAACCCAAGTCTCCTGTATTGAGGGCAGTTTCCTGTATTGTAGGTGGATTCTTTACTATTGAGCCAACAGGAAAGCTACTACTAAAATCTGTAAAAATGCATATTGTACTGAGGACATAGAAAAAGTATAAACACCTAAGAGCATCCACTAAATGTACATAATAGCAGGGATTATTGCAGCTCTTGAGCCATGAGCTGCTTCCACCCAAACCCTCAGTCTTCATGGCAGAAACTACATCCTAGGTAATTGTGGCAAGAGGATGGGGCTTCCTTACTTCTCACCCATCAGTCAAGAGAAACAGATAAGTTCTGTGATACAGATTCTGGTATATCTAACCACACTCATGAAATCAATCACTGTTAACTTCAAAATCTATGTATGTACACCTGCAAAGATAACCATATATTAAAGAGGAAAGTGGGTGAATAAAGAAAAAAGTGATCTTATTTTGACTGTGAGATTTTGCAAAAAAGTCTGTGAGAGATGAAAAAAAATGATAGATGATGTTTTGTTTAAAACTTCAACAAAGAAGGAGTGCTGTTTGTACTCAGATGTAGGCTCTGTGAGGATAAACTTTCATTCTTGAGGTTACTGTTAATTACTTGAATAGCTTGTGTTCCAGGACTTACCACACTATGTTAGCGGCACACTTAAGAAAGAAGTGAGTTTATATAATCTAATGTTGGAAACTTAGATTGGCATATATACTCTATTATATATAATGTGGGCTTCCCAGGTGGTGCTAGTGGTAAAGAAGCCAATGCAGGAGATGCAAGAGATGTGGGTTCCATCCCTGGGTCAGGAAGATCTCCTAGAGTAGGAAATGGCAACCCTCTCCAGTATTCATGTTTGGAAAATTCCATGGGCAGAGGAGCCTGATGAACCACAGTCCATGGGGCTGCAAAGAGTTAGGTATGATTGAGAGACTGACATCATATATAATAGTGGTGCTACTATAATAGATAATAAGAATCTACTGTATAACAAAGGGAACGCTACTCAGTAATAATGTCCTGCTGCTGCTAAGTCACTTCAGTTGTGTCTGACTCTGTGCGACCCCATAGATGGCAGCCCACCAGGCTCCCCCGTCCCTGGGATTCTCCAGGCAAGAACACTGGAGTGGGTTGCCATTTCCTTCTCCAATAATGTCCTATATGAGAAAATAATCTTAAAACAATGGATGCATTATATGTGTATGTATACCTGATTCACTTGGCTGTACACTTGAAACTAACACAACATTGTAAAGTATTTATACTTCAATAAAAATAAATAAATAAAATATAATCCCACAGTGCTGAAAAATTAATTGTGCACTTTATGTAATCTCAGTTTTAAGTTCTTAAATATCCTAAGCTAATTCATTATGTGCTAAATGCCAATTGATCCTTAAAGAAATAGGCTTTCTTTTCCCCCCGATCTGGAGTTTATTCTACCTGTAAAAGACAACATAAAACTATTTCCTCTTATTACTATTATTTGTCAAAAAGCCAAGTGTAAGACCCAGAGGGAACAAGTAATGAAAAAAGTAATGCTTTTGGTCTAAGCTATTTAAAAAATTCCAATGTATTTATATTTCTTTCTCTATAATAATGTTACCAATAATTATTTTTAAAAAAACTACTCTCTGAAAAAAACATGTACAATGGTAATTATAAGTTTAAATTAATTGGCAGACTTTCCCCATCCTATTTATAGATAAGATATCATTTTTGAAGCTACTGAATTGTCAATTGTATTATATATATAGCAAATATCTTTATAGACTGAAAAAGAATACTTGTCATGGACTTGAATGAACAAAGATCTTTTCTTCCTTTTACCCTACAATTCATCTTGTTTATTTGCTTTGTAATTATTTTCATCAACCTCAGCAACTAGAATATTTTATTTGCAAGCAATTTCTTTAATTATTTTCTAATGAAAAATTACTAATGCACCACAGGCAAGCTACAGATTATATATTTATGAAATATACTTGGAGTTTTTCTAAGTTTTTCTTAATGAATTGTGCTTCCACCTCAAATAGCAACCAGGAAAATATTATTTGAGTTGACTATAATTAATAAAATTCACGAGATGAGTGAGCATTTCTTATTCACTGATGGGCCTGTCTCAGGCATCTAGAAAATTCTCATTACATATGTAAATAAGCTCTAATGATAATTCCCACAATGGAAGTTATGATGATGTGAATCATTGTTTAAACTGCCACAGTGCTACAGAGACATGAACACTGTAAAATTTGTTTGCTTGTTAGAAAGGGAGTCAGAGAAAACATAGGAGAAATATAGGAAAAATTTCAGAAAAAATCTTGCATCTTATCAGTCAAGTACAAAATTAGCAAGAATTTTTAAAATATAAATAAAATTATTTAAAGGATATCCTACACAATACTAAAGAATGCTAAAAAATTCACCACAGCAGGAGGGTGGGAGGGTAACTGTGTGTCTTCTTATTAAAAATATTTTGTAACTTTTGCTTCTAAACTAGCCTCTGGATATTTTTAGTGTATGTTAATGTATATAATTGTTGTCGATTTAAAATATCTTTAATAAATAAAGTTATTAAGTATAATATAGTCTCATATGCTCCCAATTTTTTTTTCTAAAATTAGAATCACACTTTTGGAAATGGAATACTTGGGCACAGAGAGTGACACAATGATCTCGAGACGTGTAAAAACACAAATAAAGTTTACATTGACTTTGAAAGAGGGATAGAATTTTCCAGAAAGACATGACCTGTGGAAATCTTGTTTTAAAAGAGCCCACCTCTAGGCACAGAGTCATGACAGATTTGAAGGACAAGAGTATTAACAAAATGGGGATGTATTGCTTAGCAATGGCTGCATTAAGAGTAGAGAGATAGGGTCAAGTTTTGACATGTACTATCTACTCTTTTGAGAAATTAGATCTAATATGTAGACATGGAGAAGACAAGAAATGGCTATATATATGGGCTCAATGGATTGACTTAGTGAAAATAATTAACAGTAATATTAAGGAAATAACTGTGAAGATGTTGAGTAAATAGTTGAATATATAGGCTTGATTCTCATGAGTGGGTGTAGTCATAGGGTTATTACTAATTTTAATTAAAGGCTTTTCAATTGCTGCATTTTGATTTATATACTGAATAAGGTAAGAACCAATATTAGAATCCGAGCTAACAAACATTTAATAAAAAGAGAAAAAGAGTCAGATGGAATGGTGAAGAAAATACTTTATAAAATAATCAATATGACTATGATCAAGAATGGAAAAGAAATGAAAATTTATTACATGTAAGCAAGCAGCTAATTTCTGGTGACTATATTAAGAAGCATATCAAAGTACTCAGAAGGTAGAGAATCTAGAAGTAATTGTGAAAAAAAGTAAATGGCTTTTGTTTAATACCTGTTTGATGGCAATATAAACAGATAGCTTCATAAACCATCAAAGATGAAAAAAGTTCTGAAACCATTACTTAGACCAAGAAATAGAATCAGTAGAATCTAAAATGTTTCTCTTCCCAGTCAGTGTTTCCACCTTTCCCTCAAAGAGTAAATGCAATGAGATATCCAACAGAAAAGAGTATTTTTGAACTTCATTTAAACAGAAATATGATTTGCATTCTTTTTGTCTCCTTTCAGTCAATATTTTGTAACGAACCTATTGTCTCTATTGTTGCATGAAGCAGTAGTTCACTAACATTCATTGCTGATGTATAAAAAGCAAGAGAAATCCAGAAAAATATTTACTTCTGCTTCATTGACTATGCTAAATCCCTTGACTGTGTGGATCACAACAAACTGTGGAAAATTCCTAAAGAGATTACCAGACCACCTGACCTGCCTTCTACAAAATTTGTATGCAGTTCAAAAAGGAAATGTCAGAACTGGACATGGAAAAATGGACTGGTTCAAAATTGGGAAAGGAGCACCTCAAGGCTGTATATTGTCACCTTGCTTATTTAATTTATATGCAGAGTATATCATGAGAAATTGGTCTGGATGAAGCACAAGCTGGAATCAAGATTACAGAAATAAATATCAATAATCTCAGATATGCAGATGACACCATCATTATGGCAGAAAGCAAAGAGTAACTAAAGAGGCTCCTGCTAAAAGTGAAAGAGGAGAGTGAAAAAGTGGGCTTAAAACTCAACATTCAAAAAACAAAGGTCATGGCATCCAGTCCCATCAGTTCAGTTCAGTTCACTCGCTCAGTCGTGTTCAAATCTTTGTGACCCCGTGAACCACAGCACGCCTGGCCTCCCTGTCCATCACCAACTCCTGGAGTCCACCCAAACCCATGTCCATTGAGTCAGTGATGCCATCCAACCATCTAATCCTCTGTCGTCCCCTTCTCCTCCTGCCCTCAATCTTTCCCAGCATCAGGGCCTTTTCAAATGAATCAGTTCTTCATGTTAATTGGCCAAAGTATTGGAGTTTCAGCTTCAACATCAGTTATTCCAATGAACACTCAGGACTGATCTCCTTTAGGATGGACTGCTTGGATCTCCTGCCAGTCCAAGGGACTCTCAAGAGTCTTCTCCAACACCACAGTTCAAAAGCATCACTTCTTCTGTGCTCAGCTTTTTTTAATAGTCCAACTCTCATATCTATACATGACCACTGGAAAAACCATAGCCTTGGCTAGACGGACCTTTGTTGACAAAGTAATGTCTCTGCTTTTGAATATGCTGGTCCCATCACTTCATTGTAAATAGATGGAGAAACAATGGAAACATTGACGGATTTTCTTTTCTTGGGCTCCACAATTATTGCAGATGTTGACTTCAGCCATGAAATTAAAAGATGCTTGCTCCTTGGAAGAAAAGCTATGATAAGCCTAGACAGCATATTTAAAAGTGGAAACTTCAGTTTGCCTACAAAGGTCTGACTATGGTTTTTCCAGTAGTCATTTATGGATGTGAGAGTTAAACCATAAAGAAAGCTGAGCATCAAAGAATTGATACTTTTGAACTGTGATGTTGGATAAGACTCATGAGAATCCCTTGGAAAGCAAGAAGATAAAACCAGTCAATCCTAAAGGATATCTGTCCTGAATATTCAATGAAAGACTGATGCTGAAGTTGAAGCTCCAATGCTTTAGCCACCTGATGTGAAAAGTGAGTGAAAGTTGCTCATGTCTGACTCTTTTCAACCCCATAGACTACAGTCCATGGAATTCTCCATCTCATGACTCATTAGAAGAGACCCTGATGCTTGGAAAGATTGAAGGAATGAGGAGAAGGGGATAACAGAAGGCAAGATGGTTGGATGACATTGCTGACTCTATGAACATGAGTTTGAGCAAGCTCTGGGAGTTCACAATGGACAGGGAGGCCCTGGCATGATGCAGTCATGGGGTTTCAAAGAGTCAGACATGACTGAGCAACTGAGCTGAACTGAATGTATAAATAAATCACAGGTTATTCAGGTGGTGGTGCTAAAGGTTAAGAACCTACCTGACATTATATGAGGTATAAGGGGTGCCCTGGTTCAGGAAGAAGCCCTGGAGGAGGAAATAGGAACCCACTCCAATATTTTTGCCTGGAGAATCCTATGGACAGAGAAGCCTTGTGGGTTATAGTCCATGGTATCACAAAGTGTTGGACATGACTGAAGTGACACAGCAGAAACAATTTTGTGGTCATTTACATTGTTTCTTTTTTGGGCTATTATGAATAATTTTGCTGCAAACATTTTTGTACAAGTCTTTGGCTTGTACAAGAAAACATAGGTTTGTTCCGTGTTTAAGTATATAGTGACAGTGGAAGTCATAGTTGCTCAGTTGTGTCTGATTATTTGTGATGCCATGGACTGTAGCCACCAGACTCCTCTGTCCATAGAATTCTACATGCAAGAACATTGAAGTGAGTTGCAGTTTCCCCCTCCAGGGGATCTTCTCAACCCAGGAATCGAACTCAAGTCTCCTGCATTGCAGACAGGTAGTTTACTGTCTGAGCCACCAGAGACACCCATACTTAGCAATATTCTTAAGCATACACACACACACACACACACACACAGAGAACTGGTAGAACAAAAGGAGTATATGCATTATGCTTTAGTATGCACTGCAAATAATGTCACTAAAATTGTAAACTTACATGTCCAACAACAGTGTATGAAAATTCCTTTTACTGTATATTCTTGTCAATGCTTGGTATTATCAGTCTGTAATTTTATCTCACTGTGGTTTCCTTCAATTACTCTTGTGATTATTCAGGTTATATTCCATTTCATAACTTTATTGGCAATATAGATATCTTCTTATGTGAAGTGCCTATTAATCTTTCTTGTCCATTTGTAGGTAAACTTTTCCAATTGTGGAATAGTTTTAGATTTTCAGTAAAACTAAGAGACAGTACTGAGAGTTCTCATATACTGATACATATTGTTCCATATATTAGCACCTTACATTAAAGTGGTACATTTGTCATAATTAATGAAGTAATATTGATACACTATTATTAAAGAGTCAAAACTTTATTCAAATCCTTACTTTCAAAATCTTAATAACCTTTTACTATTTCTATATTCCATATAGGGTACCTCATTACATTTAATTGCCATGGCTTCTTAGGCTCCTCTGGGCTGTGACAGTCTTTCATATCTTGAAAGAAATAGTCAAATTTGAACTAGCTATCATAGGAAATGTTTGACAATATTGAGGACTATTGTTGCTATTGTCCAACTGGTAAGTCATGTTTATACGAGATTGTATTTTTGTAGCAATGCCATTGTGCCAGTTTTGTAGTTGTTCAGTTGCTCGGTCATGTCCGACTCTTTGTGACACCATGGACTGCAGAACACCAGGCTTCCCTGTCCTTCATCACCTCCCAGAGTTTGCTCAAACTTATGTCCATTGAGTTGGTGATGCCATCCAACAAGCTCATACTCTGTCATCCCCTTCTCCTCCTGCCTTCAATCTTTCCCAGTCTTTTCTAATGAGCCAGCTCTTCACATCAGGTAGCCAAAGTATTGAAGTTTCAGTTTTAGCTTCAGGATCAGTCCTTCCAATGAACATTCATGATTGATTTCCTTTAGGATTGACTGGTTTGATCTCCTTGCTGTCCATGGGACTCTCAAGAGTATTCTCTAGCACCACAGTTTGAATGCATCAATTCTTTGATGCTCAACCTTCTTTATGGTCCAACTCTCACATCCATACATGACTACTGGAAAGACTATATGAATCTTTATCGGCAAAATGATGTCTCTACTTTTTTTGCTGTTCAGGTTTGTCATAGTCTTTCTTCCAAGGAGCAAATGTCTTTTAATTTCATGGTTGCACTCACCATCTGCAATGATTTTGAAGCCTAATAAAATAAAGTCTGTCACTGTTTTCATTATTTCCGCATCTATTTGCCGTGAAGTGATGGGACCAGATGCCATGATCCTCACATGAAGGCTATATATTGGAGAAAGAGATGGAAACCCATTCCATACTCTTGCCTGGGGAATCCCATCGACAGAGGAGCCTGGAGGACTACAGATCATGGGGTCATACAGAATCAGACACAACTGAAGCAGCTTAGCATGCATTCACACCGGTTACATATATTTATTTTCACGTTTGGGACGTGGTATCAAAATCTGTGTTTGTATCAGTGAAATAGGAACATAAGAGCCTTGTTATTCACATATCTTTCAGTTTTTGTGTTTTGCTTTTTTTGTTTTATTTTATTTTATTTTTTCAGAGTCTGTCATTAACCTTGTTTATTTCAGGGATCAGCTGAAGTTCACTAAAATAAATTACATTTATCTACATGTGTTTGTGTGTACATTTATAATCATTTAATTCTCTTGTTATTTGAGTAAGTCAGAGGTGGGTAAAATCTCACTATTTAGACATGGCTAATGGAAAAGGAGAGACTCTATTGACTTTCTTTCACTGTAGAGTGAGTCCACACAGTTTACCAAAAGTATTTTTAAAGGTCATCATCAAATAATAAACACTGGTATCTTATTTGCTATTTGCTACTGTTCTTTCTGTATATACTTCCTCAGTATCCTCTTAAGGGAGATTGACTGAGGTCAAGCTAGTTTCAGTTAGTCCCCTTGACAAATAACATAAAGCTATAAATGTCCATAACATTGAATTTCTGTTCACATTTCTTGAATTGACTAGGTTACTGAAGCCAGTATCTTGAGGGTAGGTAAAGTGCTCATTATTTTTGCCTCCTTCCTTTTACTTTGCCACTGAGCATTCTGTTTGTATGATTTTTCTAGGCATTTCAGTGATAAGACCTAATCCTTAGACTTCCTGATGGTGAAATAGACCCAATGGGGTAGTGAGAGTGAGAGAAGGACCATTATAAACAGATTCAAATTTTGAGTGTCAGAAGAAGAATAGATATGCTGGATGAGACGTCACTAGCATTTGCTATTAATAAAATATTGGTACAAAATCACATCCTTGGGNCTCCTTTTACTTTGCCACTGAGCATTCTGTTTGTGTGATTTTTCTAGGCATTTCAGTGATAAGACCTAATCCTTAGACTTCCTGATGGTGAATTAGACCCGATGGGGTAGTGAGAGTGAGAGAAGGACCATTATAAACAGATTCAAATTTTGAGTGCCAGAAGAAGAATAGATATGCTGGAGGAGACGTCACTAGCATTTGCTATTAATAAAATATTGGTACAAAATCACATCCTTGGGATAATGATAAATAGCAGTCCTGAACTTACGGGATGACTTATTTGTGCTGGGGTGGCAAAGTTGAAGCAGTACTGAGATGTGATTTCAGTACTCATATTTAAGAAGAGCCTCCTTTGATTCAAGCAATATACTCTATTATGTTACATAATTTACGAGTGAATGACAGGCACAGGGGTATTCATTGCCTTTAAGAAAAGTAAGATACATTTGTGTAGGAAAAAATGACTTTCTAGTAGGTCATTCTCTTAGAATATTGTAAGCTTATTAACTTATTCTTCTGAAGTGCTGAGAAAATGTGAAAGGGATCTGAATACTATGTAAGTTTCAGAGAGACACTCAAGAAAGTGTTAGCTTTTAATAAGTAATGCATATGAGTTTTGGAGAAAAACATGAAGGCATTTTCAAAAAGAAGCTGTTTCTTTTTACAGGACTAGGTGGTGAGTAAGAGGAAATGTTGCTCAAGGAAAACAAGCAGATTAAACTATGGGATAGAAGATTTAGATAGGAATGATGAGAATCCTAGTTGATGTTAATGGCTAGGTCAGTGGTACCCAAATTCTTTATAAATTTAAACTGTGGGAAACCCTCCTTTAACCAACAAAGAAAATCTTTCCAGGCAATTCTGAGTAATTGATATGGTTACAGTCACTAAGATGGATACTGCTACATTTTATTGGTGACACTGACAAATGAAAGTATCCTGATGTGGGAAGCAATACAGATCCAGGAAATGTCATACCTAGGACCTTATTAACACTTAGTGCATGGAACCTTTAGAAGATAATAAGAAGGATTTGTTAGTGGCTATCACCTAGAAAATGTTGTCATGGGGGAAGGGAAAGGTAGGATTAGTCTCAGAACCTAAACCAGAGATGGAAAGTTTCACATAGACTGTCCTTTCTTATTTTAAACAAATGTTCCAAATACTGTAGTCCTCCTTTAGTTTCACCACCGTAAAAGAAATAAAGAGTTACATCATAGATACAGTTTTAAAACTGCCTAGTGAGTTTCCATTTCCATTCTCTTTCCTGTTTCCGTGTTCTCTGGTTTAAGCTAAGGTTACAAAAAGGCCCATGACAAGGTAATTTGATATTGCTTAGTTTATCAATAGGACTTCCCAGATGGCTCAATAGGTAAAGAATCAGCCTACAATGCAGGAAGATTGGGTTTTGGTCCCTGAGTTGGGAAGGTACCCTGGAGAAGGTCATGGAAACCCACTCCAATATTCTTACCTGTATAATCTCATGAACAGAGGAGACTGGTGGGCTACAATCCATAGGATTGCAAAGAGTTGGACACAACTGAAGCAACTGAGCATGCATGTGCTATATCAATAAGCTAGGAGGAGGTTCCACAAATTTGCTTCTGTCTTGTTTTTCCCCTAGAAAGAGTTTCTAATTTATCATTTATTTCTTAATAACCTGTTCTGTTATATTTCAAGATTTGGCTTAGAAGGTGGCAAAATAATAAAATGAAATGGTGTTTGATACATTTGATGAGGTCTTATAAATGCTTTTATTAGAATTAACCAATTAACACCTTTGAGAGCTAAAAGAATTCCTTTTGTAAAATCATTACCTTAGGCCCATTTAGAAGAAAATTTTCCATTTTGATAAAATACTCATAATGTAAATTCTCTCATTTTAAACAGTGTATAGGTCAGTAGTATTATTATATTCACAGTATAATACAGCTGTCTCAACTATCTTAGTGAGGTCTTGTATGTTCCAATACTTTCATTACCATGAAAAGAAACCCTGTTCCTATTAAGCAATATTCTCATTCCCTCCTTCTCGCTCTGTATGACAAACACTAATCTGTGTTTGACAGACACAGGACAAACACAAATACTGTGTCCATAAATTTGCCTCTTCTTCGTATATCATTTACATGGAATTATGCAGTCATGCCCTTTTGCTTGGCTTCTTTCACTGAACATGATGTAATCAAGATTTACCCATGTTGTAGCATGTAATGGTACTTTTGGCTTGCAAGGTGGTGCTAGTAGTAAAGACTGCCTGTATTGCAGGAGATTCAAGAGGTACAGATTTGATCCTTATGCCAGGAAGATGACCTGGGGGAGAAAATGGCAACGTACTCCAATATTCTTGCTGGGAGAAACCCATGGACAGAGGATCCTAGCGAGCTACTTCATTTGTTTTTATGGCCAAACATATTCCATAGCATTATTAACCAAGAATTTCAAGAATGGGGACCTGGCTGAGAAAAAAAAAAAAAAAAAATATTTGGGGTTTGGTAAAACTGCAACCGAGGAGACCCAGATCCACTAAGCACTTGGATTGTAA
Organism: Neotragus pygmaeus; assembly: GCA_006410875.1. Taxonomy (NCBI): domain Eukaryota; kingdom Metazoa; phylum Chordata; class Mammalia; order Artiodactyla; family Bovidae; genus Neotragus; species Neotragus pygmaeus. The sequence continues at coordinate 97,114 of SJYV01029604.1, forward strand.
TTTCTGTACTACAAGATAAGAGAGGGCAAAAAAAAAAACTCCCCACAAGGCCACTTGTTTGTTAAGAATTGGGATTAGAGCTAACAAGATGTAAGGGTGTTTGTTAAGCAAGGATTGGTCAAGGTCCAAAATGATCACATATGGTGAAGGCAAAGGGTCAGGTGGTGATGGGAAAACTGAAACTACAAGATTGCAGCTGGCAGGTGTTAGCAGATATTGTTTCAAAAACTGCTGCTGAAGTTCTTGAGTTTAATACAGTTCAGAAAATTCAAGCTCTCAGTAAGGTAAGAACATACCTAAAACCATATACACAATGGCCGTGTGGCTCCGTTTGGAAGCCTGAACCATAGGTACTCCATTTTGATTTTTTAAATGATCTTAAATATGTCATCAGTATATATGTACTATATTTTGCTTATCCACTCATCAGCTGATGGACATTTGATGATTTCCACTGTTTGGCAAATGTGAACAGTGCTGCTACAATCACATCTTGCAAGTTTTTGTTTAAATTCCTTTTGAGTCTGTATATTGCCAAACCCAGGTTTGTGTGCCTGATGCACAGGGAGACCAAAGAAACCAAAACATTGGAGTCTGCAGCAGAGAAACTTTTATTGCNAAATGTGAACAGTGCTGCTACAAACACATCTTGCAAGTTTTTGTTTAAATTCCTTTTGAGTCTGTATATTGCCAAACCCAGGTTTGTGTGCCTGATGCACAGGGAGACCAAAGAAACCAAAACATTGGAGTCTGCAGCAGAGAAACTTTTATTGCAGGGTCAAGGAGAATGGTCAGCTTGTTTTCAAAAAGTCTGACCTCCCTAATGGTTTTTGGGGAAGAGTTTTTACAAGTAAAATGTAGTCGGGGGATTGGGTGGCTGCAGGGTGTATAACCTTCCTCTAATTGATTGGCATTGAAGTAACAGTGTTGTCCAATGATCTCACTAGTCAGTCCTCTGGTTCCAACCAGTCTAGGTCCATGTGCTTGTGCTCAGGTTGAAGTCAACATATATACCTGGATACAAGCCTAGCTCCTGCAGAACTCAGAGATTTGTGTCAGATTGCTTTGCACATCCCTGGAAGGGGCCAGAACCCTGCCCCATGCTGTGTTACTGTTTCTGTATTTTCTTATTCCCCTATTTAGTAACCGCATCTGCCCTTTGGAACTCAGGGAAGGTCTAGGGAACTGAAACATTTTCCTGCAAATAAGGAATGGGGGGTAGAGAAAGAATTTTGTACAAGTGAGGACCCCCCAGAGTCCTGCTAGATTTTGTAAACATTTCTAGGAACTATGGTAACTCTTTAGGCTTCCCTGGTAGCTCAGCTGGTAAAGAATCCACCTACAAGGTGGGAGACCTGAGTTTGATCTCTCTGTTGGGAAGACGCCCCTGGAGGAAGACATGGCAGCCCACTTCAGTATTCTTGCCTGAAGAAANTAGGTTGTCACAGAGCACCAGGCATGCATATGTATGAAATCTTCAGAGTGGTACTGATGAACTTCTCTGCAGGGCAGGAACGGAGATGCAGACACAGAGAATGGGCCTGTGGACACAGTCGGGGAAGGAGAGGATGGGACAAATTGGGAAGGTAGCATTGAGGTAGACACATTACCATATGCAAAACGGATGGCTAGTGATGGCAGCTTTGATTTGCGTTTCTCTAAGAATTTTTTACTCTCCTTTTTTTAAGGGCTTTAAAATTTTTTAAATTTATTTTAATTGGGGGATAATTACTTTACAATATTGTGATGGTTTTTGCCTATATCAACATGAATCAGCCATAGGTATACATGTGTCTCCCCCATCCCCAACCTCCCTCCCCACCTCATCCCTCTAGATTGTCCCAGAGCACTGGCTTTGGGTACCCTGCTTCATGCATCAAACTCACACCGGTTATCTATTTTACATGTGGTAATGTATATGTTTGGAGAAGGCAATGACAACCCACTCCAGTACTCTTGCCTGGAGAATCCCAGGGACAGGGGAGCCTGGTGGGCTTCCGTCTATGGGGTTGCACAGAGTCGGACACGACTGAAGCGACTTAGCAGTAGCAGCAATGTATATGTTTCAGGGCTGTTCTCTTAAATCATCCTACCCTCTCTTTCTCTCACTGAGTTCAGAAGTCCTTCAGCAATTTCAGGATAAAGTCCAAACACTTGTAGGACATGACAGCTCACTGTCATCTGACCTGTGCTCACCTTTCTAGCTTCACTTCTCCTCCCCAGTGTGCAGGGAACACTCGAGGAACATTGACGCACTTGTAATTCTTCAATTGCAATCTGCTCTTATTTGCTAACCAGTCTCTTTTCTACTGTTATTTCTGCACAAAATACACTCTACCATTTCCCCCCTTCAACAACCTTCTTTCCTTTCAATTCTTTTTATTTATACTTTTTTTTAACACTTAGCCCAGATTATCTGCTTGGGAAATCTTCAATTTACCACTTACCAGTGACCTTGAGTAAGTTCCTTCACTTCTCTAAGACTCAGTTTTCGGATCTAAAGAATGAGAGTAATAAAATAGTACTTACATTATTATAAGGATCAAATGACATAACCCACAGAAAGCTCTCAGCAGACTGCCTGTCATGTTTAAGTGCTCACGAATAAGTTATCTACAATTGTCGTCGTAAAGATTTCTCCCAGTGGGATTTAGGAGCTTTCTCGTCTGTCTTCTGTTAGCAACTGGTACATAGAAGGCAGTAGTCTTTCCCATTACTGCCTGTTGATTTGTAAGTCTTTTCTGCTGTACTGACCATTCCTTGAGATCAAGGATCAATCATTTATTTCCATATCCCTAGTGTCTAGCACAGGATTTGTGCCTGTAGATTAGTATTTATTGAGGCGAAATAGGAAAATAATTATTAGGAGGACACTGTGCTAGATCACTTCGGTTGTGTCTAACTCTGTGTGACCCTACGGGCTGCAGCCTGCCAGACTCTTCTCTCCATTGGATCTCCCAAGCAAGAATACTGGATGGGTTGCCATTTCCTCCTCCAGGGAATCTTCTTGACTCAGGGGTCAAACCTGAGTCTCTTTCCTCTCACTGGATTGGCCGGTGGGATCTTTACCACTAGCGCCACCTGGGAAGCCCTATTTAGGAGGACACACACTAATTCTACTGCCAGAATATTTCTGTAAAGTGTTCGTTCTGTGTTTATCTTCTTGAAGTAGCAGTCTAAAAAGATTTCACTTGTCTACCGTCAAGTTATTTTTATTTATGTATTTATTATTTGCAGCTGTGTTGGGTCTGATTGCTGCACTCAGACTTTCTCTAGCTGCGGTGCGTGGGCTTCTCTTGGTGATGGCGTCTCCTGTTACAAAGCCTGGCTCTAGAGCATGGGCTCAGTAGGGGTGGCACACGGACTTGGTTGTCCTGTATGCATGCAGATCAGGCATAGAACCAGTGTTCCCTGCATTGACTCAGATGGTTAAATAATCTGTGATGCAGGAGACCTGTGTGATATCCCTGGGTTGGGAAGATTCCTTGGGGAAGAAAATGGCAACCCACTCCAGTATTCTTGCCTGGAGAAGCCCATGGACAGAGGAGCCCGGCTACAGTCCATGGGGTTGCAAAAAGTCAGACATGACTGAGTGACTAATGCTTTCACTGCATTGGCAGGTGGATTCTTAACCACTGGACCACCAGGGAAGATCAGTCTACCTTCAGTTTAAATAAAAGTGCAGCCTTAACAAAACTGAACCTGTTATACCAAATTTCCTTTGTCTTCCTTTGCTCTAGCCACTTCCCCCTGGTCAAAATCATCTCTTTCTGTGTCATAATCCCATCATGTTTTTTTTAATTGGTGACAGTCTTTTTCCAAAAATTTGCATTATTGCAAGCTCCCCAGAAAGCTGTGTTACCCATAACAAAGGAGACCCATCCTTCCTTCTGCCTTCTTCCTATAGCCGTTTGAGTCAGCAGGGTTTCTGGAATCTTAGCACAAGGTCAGTACATGGCCTCTCTCCCTGAAGGTTACAGCCATGCTAGAGTTAGACAAGGGATTAGAATATCCCAGGCACAGATCCAGGCATTATTGTAAAGAATGAAGTACTCTTTGAACTCAGATTTGAGGAGAGGATTTGGCTTGGAGAAGACTCTTGAGATTCTTGAGAGTCCCTTGGACTGCAAGGAAATCAAACCAGTCAATCCTAAAGGAAATCAGTCCTGAATATTCATTGGAAGGACTGATACTGAAGCTGAAGCTCCAATACTTTGGCCACCTGATGCCAAGAACTGACTCATCAGAAAAGACCCTGATGCTGGGAAAGANTATCATTTGTGTATCTGCTTTGGAGAAATGTTTATTCAAGTCTGTTGCCTTATTTTTATTTTATATTTATTTTATGGCCTTTTGTGTTGAGTTTAAGACATTTTTTAATATATATATTCTGGGTACTATACTTTCATCACATATATTTATTTGCAAATATAGTTTCCCATTCTTTAAGTTTTTCACTTTATTAATATATATATAAGACACATATATGCATATATTTATTCCTTGATATACAAAAGTTTTGAGTTTTGAAAAAGTCCTAGATGTATATGAATTTCTTTTTCTTCTGTGACTCATTCCTTCTAATAATCCATTGCCAAATCCAAAGTATGAAGATTTACTTCTATGTTTACTTTTGAGAGTTTTATAAACTCATAAATTTAGATTTTGACCCACTTACAGTTAAACTTGTACATAACGTTGCATGACCTAAGGGACTTTAATATTTTGCCTGTAGCCAGTTGTCTCTGCACTAGTTTTTCAAGAGACTGCTCTTTCTTCATTGAATAAATAGTCTTGGTGCTCTATAGAAGTCAACTGACCTTTGACATATGGGTTTCTTTTTGGCCTCTCAGTTCTATTCCATTGATTCNCCTGTAGCCAGTTGTCTCTGCACTAGTTTTTCAAGAGACTGCTCTTTCTTCATTGAATAAATAGTCTTGGTGCTCTATAGAAGTCAACTGACCTTTGACATATGGGTTTCTTTTTGGCCTCTCAGTTCTATTCCATTGATCCATATGTCTATCCTTGTGTTAGTACCACACTGTTTTATTTATTAAAACTTTACAGTAAAATCTGATATTGGATGAGGCCCTCAACTTAGTTCTTTTTTCAAAAATGTTTTTGACATTTAGTGTCTCTTGCATTTTATATGAATTTTGGAATTAGCTTCAGGATCATTGGGATTGTGATAGGAATTGCACTGAACTTGGTAAACTATTTTAGGAATAGTGTTGCTTTCACACTATCAACTATTTCAATCTGTGAAGTTTCACTTGCTTAGGCCTACTTTAACTTCTTGAAGCACCATTTTGTAGTTTTCAGTGAGTTATGTTTATACCTTCTTAGTTAAATATATTCTTAAGTATTATATGATTTTGATGCTATTAGAAATTGACTTAATTTCCTTTCCACGTTTTCATTGCATGGAATGTGTTTTACGTGTTTTATGCACTGAAACTTTGCTGAAATAATTAATTAATTTTTAAATTATTATTATTTTTTGGCTTTACTGGTAACTTGCCTGGAGAATCCCATGGACAGAGGAGCCCGGTGGGCTAAAGTCCAAAGGATCACAGAGTCAGACATGACTGAAGCAACTTAGCATGCATGCATGCATGTATGTGTGTGTGTGTGTGTGTGTGTGTGTGTGTGTGTGTGAGTTGCTTAGTCATATCTGAATATTTGTGACCCCATGGACTGTGGCCAGCAGGCTCCTCTGTCTATGGGATTCTCCAGGCAAGAATACTGGAATGGGTTGTCATTTCCATTTTCAGGGGATCTTCCCAACCCAGGGATTGAACGCAAGTCTCCTGTATTGGAGGCAGATGCTTTACCATCTGAGCTACTAGGGAATCCCATGTATATATATATTTCATATTTATAAAATTTAATATTCATATTTCATACTTATATATTATATAATATGAAAATATGAAAATATATTAGCCATAGAGGTTAAAAGGATAGAAGGAGAGGAAAGAGACAGAGAGAAAAGGAAAGAGAAAGAGACTGAAGATTCAGTTGGTAGCAAGAGGAACGAGTATCAACAAAACTTTGTGTAACACAATTGCCATACACTTCACTGCATTTTGGTGGAAGCAACTCTTTTTGGTTTGACAAAATTATATCTATCCATCTATCTATTTATATAGCTAGATAGATATAGATATTTCAGGCTTTATATATATATTTTTTCAGCCAATTTCAGCAAATTGCTTGCTATGCGATATAAGATGAGCATCTCCAATAGAACTCTGCAGAAGCAGTCCCTCAGGCACTTTGGAGTTGAATATACTGCAAAAAATGTATGTCCTCATCTCACACATCCATGGGAAATGTGAAGGTATTAGGCCTCTGAGAAACCTTTCCAGAAAAATTTAAAACTTTGTTTGTACTAGCATTTCTCAAACTTATATGATCATTGGTAGGCTTTTTTTTTTTTTTCCCCAATATGTAACAACTTTTAACCTGAATATCACACTTTCACAAACTCAATATTAGATCAGCAGTTGTTACAGAGTCCAAGTTCACCCTGCTCACTCTCAACTAAAAAAGAGGCACAACTTGAGAGTTGCAAGTTAAGTTTTATTTGGGGTAAAATGAGGACTGCAGCCTGGGAGGCAGCACCTCAGATAGCTCTGAGACACTGCTCCAAAGAGGCAGTGAAGGAAGGTCAGTATATAAGGTTTTGGTGAAGGGGGAGTTCAGTACAATTAAGCACTCATTTTGCAAAAGGTTTTCTGCTAGTCACAAGGATCTGACATCACCATGAAGGCATTTAGCGCTTTTCTAGATATGAGGAAATGTAAGGATTGGAGTCACAAAATCAATTCCTGAAAATATCCAACTATATAAAGACCTGTCCTACCAGAGTTCCCGGAGACAGCACATCTCACTCCACCTTGAACTCCCTTAGGGGATTTTGAAGGTTGACAGCTGCAGGAACACTGGTTTCAGTCTCCATAGAGGCAGATGACAAATGCCCTTGTTGTTCAGTCACTGGCAATGCTGTTGACAAGTGCCCATTTGTAGTTGACACCACCACACAATAGGCCAATAAATCTCAGAGATGAGATACTGAGGCAAAGAATATGATTTTATTTAGAGAGCCAGTTGACCAAGAAGATAGTAGACTACTAAGTCTTAAAATAACCACCTTGTTGAGGCCCGGATGCCAGGTTCTTTTATGGATCAGAGGTGGAGGGAGGTGAGGAAACAAAGTGATTGGACCATTTAATTCTTGCAAATATCTCCTAGGTTGGCAAGCCTCAGGCAGGGGGAATGTGTTCATTTCTTTCTTCCTGCAATCTACAGGTGGACAGGTTTATAACAAAGGCAGGTTAGTTTAACAGTTAGGCAGAGGGGGCAGGGTTCCCTGAGGCAAGCCATTATGTATGCTATAATAACAAATGCAGCAGAAAACAAGGATTAAACTCACAGAAACAGATCCAGCACAGAGTCAAAATCAATCCTTCCCAGTTACATGGTTACACAATCTCTGTAAGCCTATAGTATAAAGATAAAATAACCATCTTTCTATCCACATGCAATGACAATTGGTAATATAATATGAGGACTCATTATACATTATAATATGTATGTAAATAAAAATAATGTTATTCATGAATAATTATTTTTAAGACATTACATTTTCTATTCTTTCTTTATGAAGGAAGAATAGTGAATTGGCAGAGGGTTCAACCTTTGTTTTAGAGATGTGTAAATAGTCCTAAAAAAAATTAAATGCCTTACTGAGACCTTACAGCAGCAGCTAGCTGAACTGAAATGATAAGTCAGATCTCCTGACACTTGGAAAAGAATACTATTTATTTTTCTACTCTACCTCCATATGGTCACACATCAAACCATTCATGCATGGAGCTGCTGGGGTGAGAGTTACAGAAACACTGTAAGATTAACTCTGTAAAATGAATTGTTGGAGAGAACTAAGAGAGAATCATAATTTAAACTTCAATTTAAATATCCACACATAGGATATTATAGAGATTAATGTAGCATATTTAAAATATTTTTAACCCCAAGTAGTTCAAAAGAAGAGCATATGTCCTTAATGTATGAACTACAGTCATTTGAAAATTTGTGCCACTTAATACAGTCAGTGAAAAATCTAGATGAATGACATGCTTCTAGAGGAGCCTAGATTATAACACTAATGTTTAATTTTGATCTCCTAGTATTAATACATAACTAAAAAATGTGTTTTACTCATCCCCATCCTCTATATTTTATTTTTTTCTTCTATCTTTCCTTCAACTGAAATCATTAAGTGGCATTTTGGGGGGATCCAAAAAACTGCAGTCCTTTGTATCTCCGTACAGAAAATAATTGAGCAAGAGGCAAAGTGACAGGCAAGAAGTGATTTATTAGAATAGGATGCTTGTGAGGCTTAGAAGTGGGTGGGTGAGGGGGTACCAAGCCCCAAGAACTTACAAGGCTACAATTTTATAATCAAAGGAAAATCAGGGAAGGGAAGAAAACATTTTTCATCTTTCCTAAATAGACATCATGCTTCCTTCACCAGTTCCTCCTCCACGGTGGGCAGGAGAATTTTCTTGTTTCTGTGGTCGATATAGATCCAGAAAATATTTTTTATGTGTGCAGAGAGCTTGTTCTAATTTATCTAGCTCACTGGGCAGGATGTGGGTCTATGCCACCATTGTTTTATTGTTTGAGGACATGCCTCATGCTTCTGTTGCATGCTTTTGTTTCTAAGCAAGCCTGCTTGGTTTTGTGATTAAGAAACCTGTTTTCTTATGTAATAATTAACTCGCAGGGGTCACCTGTATTTCTTTCTTTCTTTTTTTTTTTTTTAATATTCATAGTCCCTGTTTAATTACCTACTTTGTCCCTATCAAAACCTTCTATTTCTTTTGCTGTTCATGGCTACCCACATTGAGCCAAGTTCCAAGTGGAAAGGAGATTGGCTAGAGGGAAAAGGCTGGCAAATGATTTTGCTCTAGCACTGAATATGTTTGCAAAGTGATCATTTCAAAGTGACATGTGATCCTTTTAAGATACAGACACAAGCACATCCATCCCACTTCGGGGAAGCTAAAAATTGTTGGTATTTTTGAATATTGATGTTTTCATGGTTTCTCTCAGACACAATTTCTGAGATAGAAAACTAGTCAAAGAAACTTATGGGTCTGAGTTCAGTGTTATAATCAGTAAAATAGGACTCAAAACTCAAAATTGAAAATATTCATTCTTTATCTGACATTTTATTTTTAACACTGGAGAGTTTGAGGTAACTGGATAGTTGGCTATAAAAATAAAGTATATTTTAAAATAAGTTAATGATTTACAAACAAAATCAAGGATTAATTTTTTAAAATAATTTTCATTACTGTTAGCTGTATTTCCACGTTTTTATTGTTTGATAAAGAAATAAGAAAGTAACGTTTAAAATCAAGATTGCCCTAGAAAATTTTCCTGATTTTGTGAACATTGATGCAGGTTCATTGACAACTTGAGACTGACTGTGGGTCTAAGAATGGAACTGAAAGGCCTCTACTTACATTAGAGGTGAATTAAAACAAAAACAACAAAAAAACAAAACTCATGTCTTAACTTTAAGTAAAGTTTCTTTTGTTGCCTCATTGAGTACAAAATGAAAATGTTCTTTGTACAGGGTTTTGGAAAACTGCTCTATACCAGGAAATCATTTTCATAAGAGGCACTTCATTGGTGTATTGTTCCCTTTTTCCTCTGCTTCCACGTCTTTTCCCCGCTATGGAAAACCTTTGGGAAACTTCCTACATCGATTCATGTAATTGGTTTCCTGATGTTGGGGAGGTCAGCTAGTATAAAACACCAGTTTCTGCTCATAAATTTATTTAAACTGTATTTGCATTTAATTTCAGCTTTTTAAAAGTGAAGTTGTGGGTTTAGTCAGTAACTTACTGGCCTGGGAATCTGATCTAAGTTTCTGAAGAGCAGTAATGACTGTAATGACACTCTTAATAGCCACTGTAGTGCCATCCATAGTGAGCAATTGAGGAGATTATAAGCCAGTATGAGTTTTTAAAATATTTGATTGATACTTGGTTTAAGAAAGGAAAAGGAGTCTGGGATATTTCTATTCAGTAAATGCAAGTGATGCTGAACAATAGTTAACCCCGGGGGTGGGGGGGGAATTGAAAAACAAAACAACTGATTTATATGTTTCCTGAAAGCCTCCAGGGATACTTTGAGTTCAAGATTATACAAATGAACCTTGTTTGGGTTCCTATTCAATTTTCTCTTTCACTTACTGAGGACTTGCTTAATTGCTTAATTTTCTGATTTGCTCCACAATCCGTCACAAGCATCTATTTCTTTTTTTTTTTTTTTTTGGAGTACAGTTGATAACAATACTATTAGTTTCTGCTGTCAGCAAAGTGAATCATCTGTACATATACATATTTCCCTTCTTTTTTAGATTCCCTTTCCATTTAGGTCACCACAGAGGACTGAGTAGACTTCCCTGTGCTATACAAAGTTATCATTAGTTATCTATTTTGTACATGGTAACACCACTCCAGTACTCTTGCCTGGAAAAATTCCATGGACAGAGGAGCCTGGTGGGCTGCAGTCCACAGGATCGCCAAGAGTCATACACGACTGAGCGACTTCACTTTCACTTTTCACTTTAATGCATTGGACAAGGAAATGGCAACCCACTCCAGTGTTCTTGCCTGGAGAATCCTAGGGATGGGGGAGCCTGGTGGGCTGCCGTCTATGGGGTCACAGAGTTGGACACGACTGAAGTGACTTAGCAGCAATGTATATATTAATATGTCAATCCCTGTTGCAAGCATCTTGTATCTCTTGAATATTATGTTTTCTACCTCCATATTCACTTCCACTGATTCCTCCTTTTTATTCATTTGAGAAACTTGAGGAGTTTTCTTTTTTTTTTTTATTCTACATTGTATCAACATATGCCATTAGCATTCTTCTAGAAAGGATGGTAAAGTCCCATGCTAAATAGTGGTGCCTGGTTGTATTAATAGTGTCAGACTCCTTTCTGAAACAGCTCAGATTATAGTGCAAACATCTCTGGGCTGTGAGTTGAAATTAAATGTCATTCTAACAGCTTCCAGTGTCTAAATATGACTTACCATTCTGAAGATCTTTTAAGAAAACCATCTCCAATTTTCCAACAGGAAAGTTCTCTCTGAAAGCGTTTCATGGGTAAGCAAATTTTTAAGACCAAGGATTAAAAATAATCCTACATCCAGGTCTAAAGTGTTTAATAACAAAAAAGCTGCTTAAAATGTCTAGGTATTCATCAAGACCTTTTTGTTAACCACACCCATGATTTCAGGAGAAGCTGATAAGTGATTTACAACTCTGATTCAAAGGGGAAGCGTCCTTTTGTTGGGTTTCTTACAAAAAATTCATACTCTGCAGATTCCCAAGCTCTGTCACAAGTCTTTGAATCTGAATTCAGCAATAGTAATAGCTGAGAAACTACATTTTGAACAATTAATCATATGTTTCAGTGCAGTATAACAGTTTTAGACTGCTGATAGATGCACAGTCTTGAGAATTAAATACTTTCTTGACTTTATTTCAATAAATGCTGTGCATTGATTAATTTAAGCAGAAGTTTTAACATTGGTTTCATATGTTTGTTGTTCAGTTTCTAACTCCTGTCTGACTCTTTGCAACCTTATGTACTGCAGCATGCCAGACTTCCCTTTCTTTCACTATCTCCATAACTCCAGTTTGAATATTGATCCACTTTAAATTATTATCTCTCGGATACAAAGTAGGCATATTGATATGGGCAGACACAAGAAATTATTTTATTTCTCTCTTCTGTCTGCTTTGGGTATTTCTAGTAAACTGAAAGTAGGGCAATTGCCCATATCTTAGTCAGTAGCCAATTTCTGAGAAAGCTAATGTCCTGTCTCCTGGTCAACACTCCTCCCCGTCTTGGTATGTCATTTTCTCTGTTGGTTGAGTCCCTCTAAAATGAGCATTGCAGAATTTAGAGAGGAACTGAATGAAGTGACTATGGGAGAGTAAGTCTACCACAGAGCATGACCACAGACAGTACTCATGAAGGCTTGAAACCTAGCATCAAGGCCAGTGGACTGGTCTTCAATCATACTCAATTCCAATATTCGAGTTGGGCATACAGTTAGGAATGGTGCCCATCAGTCCACTGATGTAGTAAAAGAAAAGAGGATACAATGAGGATACTTAATGTTGACATGTTTGCAATGAAATGGTGCTTCCAGTTCATTTGTATATTTGTTGTGGTTGTTCTGTCACTCAGTCATGTCTGACTCTTTGTGAACCCATGGACTGAAATGAATCATGCCAGGCTTCCCTGTCCTTCACTAACCCCCAGAGTTTGTTCAAACTCATGTCCATTGAGTCGGTAATGCCATCCAAACATATCCTCTATCAGCCGCTTCACCTCTTTCCCTCAATCTTGTCCAGCATCAGGGTCTTTTAAAGTGAGTCAGCTCTTCATATCAGATGGTTACAATATTGGAGATTTAGCATCAGTCTTTCCAATTACTATTAAGGGTTGATTTCCTTTATTATTGACTAATTTGATCTCCTTGCTGTCCAAAGAACTCTCGAGAGTCTTTTCCAGCACCACAGTTTGAAAGCATCAATTCTTTGGTGTTCAGGTTTCTTTGTGGTCCAATGCTCACATTTGTACATGACTACTGGAAAAGTCATAGCTTTGCCTATAGGAACCTTTGTCAGCAAAATGATATCTCTGATTTTTAATATGCTGTCTAAGTTTGTCATAGCTTTTCTAGCAGCAAGTGCTTTTTAATTTCATAGCTACAGTCACCATCCAAAGTGATTTTGGAGCCCAAGAAAATAAATCCTGTCATTGTTTCCATTTTTTCCCCATCTATTTGTGATGACATGAAGGGACCAGATGCCATGATCTTAGTTTTTTAAAAGCTGAGTTTTAAGCATTTGTACATATAATTACAAAATGGCATGGATCCAATTACCCTTATCTTAAAAGCTTTGAAACAAATGATTCTTGGAATTCAATATTTTTTCCAAAGGTTAGAAAGCCAAGATAGTTTTCAGCATCCAAAACATTTTATGATTTATGCAGAAAAGTCTGTGGCTATTTCATACACTAGAACAAATAAAGTATAAAATAAACCTCTGAGAATGTAAAACAAAAGAAGCCTCTTACAACCAGAAGCTGTGCTGCTAGACCATCCTCTTCTCCTATTATCCTACTTACACAACTTCACAGAAAACCAACGTCAGACAAGATTACTCTGATTCCATGATAAAGTGTACAAAACATTGTCACTTCATAATTTTGTCTAAGTAAAAAAAAAAAAAAATTAAAGCCTAGCATTCGGTCTCTGGAGTAAAATGAGTGACTGCTACTTCTTTACCAAATGTGTTTTGGTAAAACTTTATTCTCATTATAGTCTGCCCTTCTTGTAGATAAAATTTATTGAGATAGCCAATCAAAGAATTTCCCTTGATTTCTGATAGCATTTAATGTAGAGTTCACCCCATTTCCTTAGATTTTCTTCAACTTTGCCCAAGCAAAGCTCAAGATCTATAAGTAATCCTTTCTGATACCTTCTTACTGAGATAACTCAGGGCTCCTCATGTTGTGTGTTCTATACTGAGTAACAAAATTTTCTGAGCTTCAGGTGTTACTAATAGTTCTGGATGCAAGGCTTTGATATCTCACATTGTATCAGTTTTTGATGTTAAATGAATTCCAATAAATCAGGTTTTGCTGGTTTATGAAAAAGACTTTTAAGTTTCAACATATTTTGACTTTTAGAACTCCAGATAAGACTTTGCATACCTGATAGCATTTTTTTGAAACCATTTGGCAATATATATCTGGAACTTTAAAATGCATACATTTGAATCCATAGTATCTTAAGGGAAAGTGTCTAATTTCAATTATTTCTTGTGGCATTATTTATAACAGGAGAAATTTAGAAATACAAAAAATAAATACAGTTTAAAATAAACTGTATTTCTATTAAAAAAAAGTTGATATTTATAGCATAGGCCTTGGCAGTAACCTTTCAGATATGATAACTAGAGTACAAGAAACAAGATAAAAAAATAAGCAAGTAGGAAGACATTGAACTAAACAGCTTCCACATGGCAAAGAAAACAATGAATGAAATGAAAAGACAACTTGCAGAATGAGAGAAAAGTATTTGTAACTCATATATCTGATAAGAGATTAATATATAAAATAGGTAGAGAATTCATATAACTAAATAACAAAAACAAAAAGCAATAATCCAGTTTAAAGAAAAGCAAAAGACCTGAATAGACATTTTCCCAAAGAAGATACTCAAACAGTCAACACATACATGCAAAGGTGTTCAACGTCACCAATCATTGGGGAAATGTAAATTAAAGCCACAATGACATTTCACCCACATTTGTTAGAATGTTTATCATCAAAAAACAAGAAATAGGAATTGTTATGAGGATGTGGATAGAAGAGAACCCTTGTGCACTGTGTGGGAATGCAAATTTGTATAACCACTATAGTAAAATAGTATGATGTTTCCTCAAAAATTAAAAATAGATCTACCATATGATCCAGTAATTTCACATCTGGGTATTTATTCAAAGGAAAGGAAAATACTGACTTGAAAAGATATATTCACCCTTAAGTTCATTGTGGCATTAGTTATAATAGCCAAGACATAGAAACAATCTATGTGTCTACCTACAGATGAATAAAGATAATATACATATATATGTAATGGAAAACTATTTAGCCACACAAAGAAGAAATTCCTACCATTTGCAACAAGATGAATGGAACTTGAGGGCATTATGCTAATTTAAATAAGTCAGACAGAGAAAAACAAATACTCTAAGACATTACATATATCTGGAATTTAAAAGCAAACCAACCTAGATGTCCATCAGCAGATGAATGGATAAGAAAGCTGTAGTACATATACACAATGGAGTATTACTCAGCCATTAAAAAGAATATATTTGAATCAGTTCTAATGAGATGGATGAAACTGGAGCCGATTATACAGAGTGAGGTAAGCCAGAAAGAAAAACACCAATACAGTATACTGACTCATATATATGGAAGTTAGGAAGATGGTAATGATCACCCTGTATGTGAGAGAGCAAAAGAGACACAGATATATAGAACAGACTTTTGGACTCTGAGGGAGAGGGTGAGGGTGGGATGATTTGGGAGAATGGCAGTGAAGCATGTATACTATCATGTAAGAAATGAAGCGCCAGTCCATGTTCAATACAGGATACAGGATGCTTGGGGCTGGTGCATGGGGATGATCCAGAGAGATGATATGGAGTGGGAGATGGGAGGGGAGGTCAGGATTGGGAGCTCGTATTCCCTCGTGGCAGATTCATGTCAATGTATGACAAAACCAATAGAGTATTGTAAAGTAAAATAAAATAAAAATAAAAAATTTTAAAAAGATATCAAAGAGAAAAAAAAAAGCAAACCAAACTTATAGAAAAAGAGACTAGATTTGTGGTTGTTAAAGGCTAGAGTAGGGAATGGAGGAACTGGTTAAAAGTGGTAAAAAGGTACAAACTTTCAGTTATAAAATAAATAACTATTGGGTTGTAATGTACAACATGCATCTTCCCTGGTGGTTCCACTGGTAAAGAATTTGTCTGCAATGAAGGAAACACAGATTTGATCTCTGGGTCAAGAAGATACTGTAGAGAAGGGCATGACAACCCATTCCAGTATTCTAGCCCATAGAATCCCAGGCACAGAGGATCCTGCTGGGCTACAGTCCATAGAGTCACAAAGAGTCAGACACAACTGAAGGGGCTGAGCACACATGCAATGTACAGCATGATAACTTTTTTTGTATCTATATGAGGGGATGGATGTTAACTAAACATTATAGCAATAATTTTGCAATATATTTATGCCAAATTATTTTCCTCTATGCCTTAAATTTTACAATACAACATAACAATTATGTCTCAGTAAAACTTAAAGGAAATATTTCTTAAAAGTATATATCCAAAATTATAATTATGCATCCTTTAAAGCAGACTATTATACTCATAAAAATGGTGTTTATGGGCTTCTCTGATGGTACACTGGTTAAGAATTCACCTATCAATGAAGGGGACATGAATTCTATCTCTATTTTGTTTTTTTTTGTTTGTTTTTTTATTTTATTTTTTAAATTTATTTTTTAAATTTTACTTTACAATACTCTATTGGCTTTGCCATACATCGACATGAATCCACGACAGGTGTACACAAGCTCCCAATCCTGAATCCCCCTCCCACCTCCCACCCCACGACGTCTCTCTGGATCATCCCCGTGCACCAGCCCCAAGCATCCTGCATCCTGCATCGAACATAGACTGGCACCTCATTTCTTACATAATAGTATATATGCTTCAATGCCATTCTCCCAAATCATCCCACCCTCTCCTACTCCCTCAGATGCCAAAAGTCCATTCTCTATGACTGTGTCTCTTTTGTTGTCTCACATACAGGGTCATCATTACTATCTTTCTAAATTCCATATATATGTGCCAGTATACTGTACTGGTGTTTTTGGGAGGATCCCACATGCCCTGGAACAATTCAACTCATGGGCCACAACTACTGAGCCTGTATTCCCAGATCCTGCACACCACAAGAAAGAGTAGCTCCCACTTGCTACAACTAAGTCAAGCCCAGGTGCAGCAATGAAGACCCATCACAGCCAAAAATAAATAATAAATATTTTTAAAAATTTATATTTATAAGTTTTGATGAAGTTCTTGTGATATAAATATGAGTCAAAGCAAAAGAAAAGCTGTGTACAGGACACAATCTGATGGAAATTTATCAAATGAAGACAATGGTCAACACTGATTGGTTTGCATATTTTTTTACTTCCTCAAAACTCTTTTCTAGACTTTTAGATTTTTTTCTGAAATCACCATGAACATGAGTTAATTTTATGGAGATACAAACATGGCTCATGTATAGTTGGGAGGTATCTCTGTGGAGGCCAAGTGAATGATATAATTTAATAAGTACTAAGATCCTTCTTTGGAGAAGGAAATGCCAACCCACTCCAGTACTCTTGCCTGGAAAATCCTATGGACAGAGGAGCCTGGTAGGCTACCATCCGTGGGGTCACAAAGAGTTGGACAAAGAGATGGGAATCCCAGTCCACCTTACCTACTTCCTGAGAAACCTGTAGGCAGGTCAAGAAGCAACAGTTAAAACTGGACATGGAGCAACGGACTGGTTCAAAATGAGGAAAGGAGTATGACAAGATTGTGTGTTGTCACCCTGCTTATTTGACTTCTATGCAGAGTATACCATACTAAATGCCAGACTGCATGAAGCACAAGCAGGAATCAAGATTGTGGGGAGAAATATCAATAATCTCAGATTGCAGATGATACTACCGGCAGAAAGTAAAAAGGAACTGAAGAGTTTCTTGATTAAAGTGAAAGAGAACATGAAAGCCAGTCTGACTCTTGTGATCCCATGGACTGTAGCCTGCCAGGCTCCTCTATCCATGAAATTTTCCAGGCAAGAATACTGAAGTGGGTTGCCATTCCCTATTCCAAGAAGAGTGAAAGAGGAGAGTGAAAAGGCTGGCTCAAAACTCAACATTCTAAAAACTAAGATCATGGCATCTGATTCCATCACTTCATGGCAAATAGATGGGGAGAAAATTGAAACAGTGACAAACTATTTTCTTGGCCTCCAAAATCACTGTAGATGGTGATGGAAGCTGTGAAATTAAGACACTTATTTCTTGGAAGAAACTGTATGACAAACATAGGCAGTGTATTAAAAAGCAGAGACTTTACTTTGCTGACAAAGTTTCGTCTAGTCAAGGCTATGGCTTTTCCAGGAGTCATGTACAGTGTGAGAGTAGGACCATAAAGAAGGATGAGCACCAAAGAACTGATGCTTTTAAACTACTGTTGGAAAAGACTCCCGAGAGTCCCTTGGACAGCAAGGAGATTAAACCAGTCAATCTTAATGGAAATCAATCTGGAATACCCACTGGAATGACTGGTGCTAAATCTGAAGCTCCAATACTTTGTCCACCTAATGTGAAGAGCTGAATCATTAGAAAAGACCCTGAGGCGGGGAAAGATTGAAGGCAAGAGGAGAAGGGAACACCAGAGTATGATATGGATGAGATAGCATCACTGATTCACTGGACTTGAATTTGAGCAAGCTTCAGAAGATGATGATGGATAGGGAAGCCTGACATGCTGCAGTCCATGTGATTGCAAAGAGTAGGACATGACTGAGCAACTGAACAACAAGTGACTTGCAGAATAAGACATATATGGAGGAATGTATAAATGATACAATTATATACAAAATAGCCATTTAATATTAGAGCTATATATACAGTAAACTAGTGACTGTTAAATTTCAAGCAACCAGGAGAGAGAAATTTGAGGCTCATATTTAACATAAGGTGCATACTTTACTTACTACAGATAGAGGTGATATGGATCATGGATATAAAATTAAATCTTATCTTGCTTGCATTATCCCAATTTGCTAAATAAGTCAATGCAATGGATGGTATAATTTTCCATTCTTTATTTTTCTTTTACTTGTCAGAAAATGACTTAGACATGAAGAAAATAAATTTTTGAAAAGAGAAGCTGTATTTATAAGGGTTAAACAATTCAACTTGTCAACAGCATTTCTTCCAAAACATATGTGAAGCAGAGAAATCCTCAGGTGATTTACACTTTGGGGTGAGCATCTTTCTTTGGCATTTTATTCTCTGTAGTAATTCCATTAAAAGAGCACGATTTATTGCACATCTGTCTTTGCAGATTTTATCAATGCTGAAACCTTTTAAACTGAGAATGGGATTAAATAAACCCCATTTACCAATGTGGTAAAATATAATAGACACACAGCCCATTAAGTGGCCAGCTAAATCAATATATCCACTTGGCAGCAATTTCCAGGAGATAAGGTGAGAACCTTCTGTTCTATTTGATAGATGAGTAAACTTAAGGGGGAGAATTTACAATAGTTTCCATGTGTACCTTGAAGGGAATATTCATTATTTTCAAATTACCTTCTCATGTCAGCAGATTTGTGGTTAGTATACAGAGAGGCCCTTTATACTTCTCCTCGTACATGGTTATAGCAGTAAGTCAGCTGAGATGGAAGGCAAAGGAGGGTTTGAAACTATTTAACAAAGAAATTATTTCAGTTCTGATTAAAGGATATTTATAAGTTTTAATTGTGTGATAAATATTGCTCAGATCATCCCCCCAAATAAGGTATTTTTATGATGGTAAAGAAAGGAGAATGTGAAGGAAACAGGAAACTAAAGAATGTAATAATAACTTAGAATGTGCATAGATAGTGTCAGATGCTGTGTATTTTATATATTTATTAATTTCATAGATATCAATTGAAATAGGAAACTGAATTTGATTTGTGCTTACAATGTACCAGAAACTATTCTTGGAACATTTAGATACATTAATCTTTGTTTGATCTTTATAACAAAATTTTTGAAGCACATATTATTATGGATATAGAAACAGAGAATTAGAGTAAACTGCACCAAAATCACAATACAAATATTGAGAATAGTATTTTAATTTAGGCTTTTGCTTCCTTGAATCACTAGGAGAGGTTTAAAGTGTTAAGTAAGAAGTGTAGAAGTTACATATATATTCATAGAAGTTAAAAACTGAGTATTATAGATAAGAAATAGCTTTTTTGATGAGAGTTCAGGAGACAAAAGTTAGTGACTAAAGTCAAGGTCAAGTACTTAAGTCAGGGAAAGAAGCAGGCTATGGTTGGTAGCTCAGAAAAAGCTTTAAGATTAAAAACAAGAGTTGAAGCATTACCACATTTGGAACACAGATTCTGTAAGCTGCTTTAAAAAAAAAAAAAAGTGAAGTGAAATTATTAGTTCCTCAGTCATGTCCAACTTTTTGTGACCTCATGAACTGTAACCTGCCAGGCTCCCCTGTCGATGGAATTCACCAAGCAAGAATACCAGATGGGTAGGCATTCCCTTCTTCAGGAGATCTTCCCAACCCAGGGGTTGAACCTGGGTCTCCTGCATTGCAGGTAGATTCTTTACCATGAGCCACCAAGGAAGTTTATGAATCTTTTTAGTTTTACTCTCAGTCAGTCTCATTCATTAGGAAGCTTCCAGAAGCCTCTTATCCTTCTCTATCGGAGGGCAGACAGACTGAAAACCACACTCACAGAAAATGAATCAATCTAATCACATGGACCGTAGCCTTGTCTAACTCAGTGAAACTATGAGCTGTGCCATATAGGGCCATTCAATATGGATGGGTCATCATGAAGAATTCTGACAAAGTGTTGTCCACTGGAGAAGGGGATGGCAAACGACTTCAGTATTCTTGCCTTGAATACTATGAACAGTATGAAAAGGAAAAAAGATAGGACACTGGAAGATGAACTCCCCAGGTTGGTAGGTGCCCAATATGCTACTGAAGATCAGTGGAGAAATAACTCCAGAAGAATGAAGAGACACAGTCAAAGCAAAAACAACACCCAAATGTGGATGGGACTGGTGGTGGAAGCAAGGTCCAGTGCTGTAAGAGCAATATTGCGTAGGAATCTGGAATTTTAGGTCCATGAATCAAGGCAAATTGGAAATGGTCAAAATTCCATCTCCAAGGAGATGGCAAGAGTGAACGTCAACATTTTAGGAATCAGCGAACTAAAATGGACTGGAATGGGTGAATTTAACTCAGATGACCATTATGTCTACTACTGCGGGCAGGAATCCCTTAGAAGAAATGGAGTAGCCATCATGGTCAACAAAAGAGTCTGAAATGCATTACTTAGATGCAATCTCAAAGACAACAGGATGATCTCTATTCATTTCCAAGGCAAACCATTCACTATCATGGTAATCCAAGTCTATGCCCCAACCAGTAATGCTAAAGAAGCTGAAGTTGAACAGTTCTGTGAAGACCTACAAGACCTTCTAACACTACCACCCAAAAAAGATGTCCTTTTCGTTATAGGGGACCACAATGCAAAAGTAGGAAGTCAAGAAATATCTGGAGTAACAGACAAATTTGGCCTTGCAGTACAGAATGAAGTAGGAGAAAGGCTAATAGAATTTTTCCAAGAGAATGCACTGGTCATAGCAAACACACACACACATAGAGAACTGCTGTCAGAAGCATTAATTACTTAATTTGAAATATCTTAGTTGCACACCTTCTTTATCCAAAAAATGGATTGGACATAGTTTACATTAGACAAAGGTAGAAGATTATATTAGTGAAGCTTTGGAAGCCAAAGGAAAGATGATAGAATTTACTGATCAGTGTTAATTACAGATTACGTATTAGATTCTGTGAAGGACAATTCCTGTTGTCTTATCTAAATATCATTATGACCATGAGGTAACATGATCACTTTTCACAGGGTAGGAAGCTGAAGCCTACAGAGTATGTGTGACCTATCCCAAGTCACCCAACTGTTAAATAGCAGAAAGTAGTTCAGTTCAGTCACTCAGTCATGTTCGAATGTTTGAGACCCCATGGGCTGCAGCACACCAAGCTTCCCTGTCCATCACCAACTCCTGCTCAAACTCGTGTCCACTGAGTCATTGATACCATTCAACCATCTCTTCCTCTGTTGTCAAGTAGAAAACAGACTTAAACGTAAATCTGAGTCTCTATTTATCAACAGTAAAAGCATCATATAGGGTTGTCCTGAACATGCAAATCCTTGAACTTAACATTGGAGGGGGGCATGTTTTCCCCACTGCACTGTTTTTCCATGAGCCTATCCCTCAACAAAACTCCCCATATTCCTAGAAATTGTTTCGGCTGGATGGAGGGGAAAGATGAACATGAGTTTTCTGCTGTCTCATCTAGGGCTCCCAGGTGAACTCTCTAAATCAGAAAAATCTCCAAAGCTTCAGTGTTAATATTTTATCCATTTGGTGAATTCACTAGAATTCAGAGTGTGTGCAGGGGAATACAGGAGGGCAGGGTGTGTTGGAGTAGAAGGATCAGTGTTAGAAGAAAATAGTTTCTTAGCATGACAGTCTCTTTGTAATTATTCATCTTGGTGAAAGTAAAGTGTCACATCTTTGTGACCGCACAGATTATAGCTTGCTGCTTCATGGAATTCTCCAGGCAAGAATACTGGAGTGGGTTGTCATTCTCTTCTCCAGGGAATTTTCCTGATCCAGGGATTGAACCCAGGTCTCCCACATTGCAGGTAGATTTTTTTGTGTCTGAGCCACCAGGGAAGCCCTCATCTTGGTGGTTTACAATATAAACATAAACCTTTAGCCCCTGGCATGGATATCATCTGGATGGGAAATATGCCTCTCATTTAATGACTGTGATAAAACTGACAGTTTGGTGCTATTGTGCTATAAACTCCACTGTTTCCACATGAGCCAGGTATTGAGAGGAAGAATTGATTTTCAGGGTAAAGGTTTTTTTGAGTTAGTCTTCCTATATACAAATGTATTAAACCATGATCTGTTTGGAGTTACTTATTCATGACTGTGTCCCTGAAGTAATGGACTTGGCCTTGATGTAGGTATTATTTATATCCTTTTGTGAGCTGTTACTTGCAACAAACTTATACAGAACTAAAAATGACTTCAAGCAGCCAAACCTGAGAATAGCTTTAGTAGCTATTACCATTTGCATCTTAATATGGTAGGATGCCCTTTTAAGGAAAGCAGGGAAGCAAGTCTGTTAAATTATGATTTCATAGTTCCAAAACAGCACTCTCTCACCTGTTGCCTAGAAAGGGCATCAGGGATGCTTAGCATGTACTAAAATATCTTCAGTGTTTCATGACATGTGGAACTTCTGAAGTGTTAGTTTTCAGGGTTTATCTGATGGTTTAGATGGAGAAAATGGAAGTTTTCTGTCTACTTATGTGCTTAAATTTAACAACAGTGTTGAACCCTGTTTAATCTTGTCTGTTGGACTACAGGTAAATTTTCAGTTTGTTTATAGTTACCCATAATGCTTACAGACATTTTATATGTGTGTGTGTGTGTGTGTGTGTGTGTGTGTGTGTGTGTGTGTGTATAATGTGTGTGTAACTATATATAGTTACTCATAATGTTTATGGACACTACATATATATGTCTGTGTCAGATCTTAATTGCAGCNTGCAGCCTACCAGGCTCCTCCGTCCATGGGATTTTCCAGGCAAGAGCACTGGAGTGGGTTGCCATTGCCGTCTCCAATTAATTATCCAAATTGGCAACAGATGAGCCATGGCCAGGAGCAGCTGTCACAATGGTTCTCAACAAGGGACACTTCTTCCTCTTAGCACGGGGGGCCCCAAACTCTGGGGTCTAATGCCTGTTGATCTGAGGTGTAACTTATGTAATAGTAGCAGACGTAAAACGCACAATAAATGTAATGTATTTGAATCATCCCAGGACCATCCCTGCCTCCACCCTGGTCCGTGGAAAAAATGTCTTCCATAAAATTGGTCCCTGATGCAAAGTTTGGGACCGCTGTCTTAGAGGACTCTTGGACATGTCTAAAGACAATTTTGGTCATCACAATTTTGTGGGAGGGTCAGCGCCCCCCCAACCATAGTACAGAATTATCCAGACCAAACTGTCAATATTCCGGAGATTTAGAAACCCTGAGCCCTAAGAGTGTTTGTTCTGAATGTAAACCTCTCAAGGTTTATTGTTTCCTTTTAATTTGAATGCATTGCTAGCGTTTTACATGCAAAGCAGGAAACAAAGACTAAGAAAAAACCAGAAGGCTCTGGCAGCGCTGAGCCTGTCCCCCACCTTCTGAGACAGGCGCATGTCCCCGGGGACCGCAGGCTCCCCATTTCCAATTGTACGACACAAACGCGCTTCACTTATTCTTTCCTGGACCTTCTGGACAATTGATTTTGCAACTTTAGTCCTATGATGGGCAAACTATGGCCTGTAGGCCAGATGCGGCCCAACAGCTGCTTTTATAAATAAAGTTTTATTGGAACACAGGCATATCCATTCATGCACATTTTTTCTGTGGCTGCTTTTGTGCTACTTTAGGTAGTTGTGACAGAGACCACATGGCCTGCAGAGTGGAAAATATTTATGTTCTGCCCTTGACAGAAATCTGCTAACCCCTGACCTAGTCTGTCCAGTTTATTTATTGTTAGTGCTAATCTTTGAACTCAGGCTTCCTGTCTGTGTAATTAGTCCAAACAGGAAATGACAATGTGTTTAATCACATAAACTAAGGTAAATTTCAAGTAGAGACTGAAGTTGAGTCAATATTTTCATATACTGACCATTGTAATAATGCAGTTGAAGTCAGGATCCTCACCTGAAACATGAGTACATTTTCTGAATAGAGTTAGTAACACAGGCTAAAGTTTGTGCTGACTATTCTTTTCTGCTGTAGGTGAGTGACACGTTAATTAATACTTTCATCATGATTGCCTTAACATAAGGCTTTGTGGGTGTTTGTCTGTTTTTTTCTTTTGGCCCTGTGTTTTATAAACAAAATCCCACCTGCTCTGTTGTCTTTCTTAGATGATCAATCTTAGAAGAAATGAGGAATGGATTTTTTGTTGTTTATTGCTTCCCAGCGAAAAATAAAAGCATTTAAACTCTACTTGGTTCATTTATGCATTTCTTTAGTGTGGGGGTCTGCACACATTTCCTGTAAAATGTCAGACAGTAGATATCTTTGGCTTTGAGAGCCCGGTGATCTCTGCTGGAATACAGTGAAAGTAGCTGTGGGCAGTGGAGANCTACTTGGTTCATTTATGCATTTCTTTAGTGTGGGGGTCTGCACACATTTCCTGTAAAATGTCAGACAGTAGATATCTTTGGCTTTGAGAGCCCGGTGATCTCTGCTGGAATACAGTGAAAGTAGCTGTGGGCAGTGGAGAAGGCAGTGGCACCCCACTCCAGTGCTCTTGCCTGGAAAATCCCATGGGCGGAGGAGCCTGGTAGGCTGCAGTCCATGGGGTCGCGAAGAGTCGGACACGACTGAGCGACTTCACTTTCACTTTTCACTTTTGTGCATTGGAGAAGGAAATGGCAACCCACTCCAGTGTTCTTGCCTGGAGAATCCCAGGAACAGGGGAGCCTGGTAGGCTCCTGTCTATGGGGTCGCAAAGAGTCAGACACGACTGAAGTGACTTAGCAGCAGCAGCAGCAGCTGTGAATTGAATATTCATGACTATGTTCAAATAAAACTTTATTTATAAAAGCAGGCAGCAAACGAAATAGTTGTTCATGCCTCCCTATTGATGGGAGAACTAGCAAGCTACCCATGGGCCCCTTCTAACAGCGAGTGCTTGGCTTATAATAAAAACTCAAAAGCACATTCTTCTACAGCCAAGTTGTAAACCTGTGTCCCCAAGCTGAGGGCAACCTGCAGACTTCTTGCTTCCTTTCATGGGACATTGTTAGATTTTTTTTAAAATTAGTTATCAGCATTGTAAACTCACTTAATTTTGTATTTTAAAAATTTTCTATGAAAATGAGAAGATCTAGCAGGATACTTTTTTTTTTTTAAGTATAAGTATGTCCTATGAAATGTTTTGGACATACTTATCCTAAAATATTTTAATTTTTTTAAAACTATGGGACATGTTTCTACTATAAATGATTTGTTGCTTACAAGAGATTCAAATTTTTTTACTGGGCAGCCTGTATTTTATCTGGCAGCCATCCTCCACTCCTCCCATCCTGTGCACCTGTCAGTTCCCTTGCCTATGATCTCTCCTTGACTTCTTAGGGTATTAGCATAGATGGCCCCAGGATTTGAGATAAAATTCCAGCAGCACTTGAGTGTAGTCACTGAAGTGGTTTTCACTTTCTGTGAAAGTTCATGTTTAATGAACTTCCTCAAGGTATGCAGCCTTACATGCCTACATGTGTACAGTCAGTGCAAGGAATAAAGTCATGTGACACCGTCTCAGCCCTGTATGGGTGAGTTCTCTGACCAAGCGCTTCTGTGCATGAGGGAAGTCAGATGAACCCAGAGCCCCGCCTTTGTCTTGCTGCCACTGGACTGCTTTCAGATAGAGAATCAGGTCTGATAGCATCCTCGAGGAAAAAGCAGCCATTTTTTAGGGCCGGGACACGAAGGATGGTGTTTGCTTTACATCAGGTTGAGAGGCCTGGTCGAGGAGGGCAGGTGCTTTTCAAGAGAGAATTGCTTAAGCCTTTCTGTCTGATGAAAGGAAGTGGTGACATTTCTCACAGGATTGACGGGTGCACTCTGAGAATCTTCCTCTGGCTTCCTTCACTGAAACATGCGAGGCTTCGTAGGAGAGGATGAGAGATTAGCTAGAACAGGGATTTCCAACCTCAGCACGTGGGGTCGGATACATCTTTGTAGAGCAAGTCTGTCCTGTACAGTGGAGGATGTTTAGCAGCATCCCTGACCTCCATCCACTGCTAAGTACCAGTAGGGTGTCCTGCTACCCCAGCTGTGACATCCAGAAACTTGTCCACTCATTGCTAGGTGCATCCTGGAGCAGACGCACCCCCAGTTGAGAATCACTGTACTAGAAACATCACCATGAAGATGAATTAGGTCTCAGATGGCTCAGGGCCAGACACGGCTCCCAGTGAGAGTCAGGCTTAAGGTCACGGTGTTGGGGTTGGAGGGGTTGCTGGGAGGGATGCCTAGAGCAGCAGAGTTTAGGTCCCAACTAAATGGTTCAAATTCATTTACAAAAGTTTTTAGCCAAATTAAACTCCTCTTGGGCAGAATCTGTGTGAAGAGGGTCCAGTTTGCAACTCCTGAAATGGAAAAGCTAGCTTAGTCATTCTGTGGCTTGTGGTGCTAATGAGTGTGTGTTTCACTTCGGTTTGTGCCCAAGTATGCTGAAAGGTAGCTCCTGCTTTGTGGCCACATCTCTCCTCTCTACTTGTGGCTTCCCAGGTGGCTCAGGGATAAAGAATCCACCTGCAGTGCAGTAGACATGGGTTTGATCCCTTGCTCGGGAAGATCCCCTGGAGAAGGAAATGGCAACCCACTCCAGTATTCTTGCCTGGGGAATCCCATGGACANGGGAGGGATTGGGGGCAGGAGGAAAAGGGGACAACAGAGGATGAGATGGCTGGATGGCATCACCAACTCTATGGACAAGAGTTTGAGTGAACTCCGGGAGATTGTGATGGACAGGAAGGCCTGGCGTGCTGTGTTTCATAGGGTCGCAAAGAGTCAAACACAACTGAGTGACTGAACTGACTGACAGACTGATGAGACTTCCAAGTATATTGAAGGCATTGCCAGAGCAATGATATCTATAAATTAGGTACAAAGAGGGTTTCCCTTGTGGCTCAGATAGTAAAGAATCTACCTGCTATATGGGAGACCTGGGTTTGATTCCTGAGTTGGGAAGATCCCCTGGAGGAGGGCACGGCAACTCACTCCAGTATTCTTGCTTGGAGAATCCCCAGGGACAGAAGAGCTTGCTGGTATAAAGAATATCAATAAAAAATCCCTTTGATTTATTTCATGTCTATTTCCAGGATCCGTGTCTGTGTTGGGAAGCTCTGGGCAACAAGTCTGAATTGATGCCATTTGTACTACATCTGGTACCATTAGAGGGTCCTCCTCTTCTCCCAAGGGAACACCGGGGTATTTTCACTCTCCATCATTCATTCTAATTCCCCACTATTTAAGTTGCATCTTGGGAGTCATTATGCACTTTGAGGGAACTTTATTAGCTGTAGCATGCCACTAGAGAGCCATACAGTGTGCAGAAGCTGTAACTTACAAAACACTCTCTGGAGAACAGAGGGAGAAATGGAGCTTGGAAAGTGCTTAGACGATGGGAATTGAACTGAACAATCTCATTGTGACGCAAGAACTTAATAAATACAAAGGATTTTTTTTTTTTTGACCATGTATAACAGGATAATTCAGAAATCTCTTGTTCTCTTCCACTTAAGCTATTGTTATAATAAACACACATTCCTAGGATTCTCCTAATAGAGCTTGAACAAGACTATTAGCAAGGTCCTTTCTTGCTTCTGGCTAATTCTTAATACAGATAAGCTCTAGTTGTTTTGTCTCCTATCAGAATAAGAAGGCAATAAAGCTATGTGTTGATTTTTGTTAGAAATTTATTTTGGGGAGGGTAGATAAAAGATTGATATGAAATAATTAAAACCTTATTGTGGATATTTCAAATGTATAAATAAACCTTTGCTAAATTGACTGCTGCTGATCTGAGACAGGTTTTTTTTTTTTTTTTTTTTTTTTTTTTACTGATTTATTGAGACTGCTTGCTTGCTTCCAAGTCCTGGTGATTATCAATAAAGCTGATATCAAAAATTAAAAACCTGGTATGTATGTGGACATACAACTTCAAATGCATGGGCTAAATACCTAGAAACACATTTACTGCATTGTAGAGGAAATACTGCTTTGATTAAAAGCAAAACAAAA